>CM028754.1:9749775-9801323 GCA_016801395.1 Leptodermis oblonga | reverse complement strand
CTATAATCACTAAAATATCCCCACAAAGATCTTCCCAAAACCACTACTTTTTCTTGCAACCTTTATCATTGCAAAGGAAACAGAAGTAAATTTCAGGACAAGAAGAAGAAAAAAGAAACAGGGAAGGGATTTTTGCAGCAAAGGAGAAGAAAATGATAGGTTGGGAGGCAATTTACAAGAAATGTGGGAATGTCAATCAAGAACTAAACAAAAACAACTTCAGATAAATGAAGCAGTATCAAAAACTATAAAAAGGGTTGAAAATAAAGTTGAGAAAAATGGTTTTTCTGACAAGGGGAAGGCATAAGAGATCAGATGAATATTGAAATGGTCAAGTGAAGGACAACATGATTCATGATTGAGACTTGATTCCGACATGGAAATGTACGTTTTTTTGCAAGCCAAAATACATCAGTATGCCACCTCAACTTTCCGAGCTCAGGGATGTATTGGACTCCAAGTTTGGGTGGTTAAGGGACAGGGATGTTATTTTCTGAAACCTGAGGGATCCATTTGTTATTTAGGCAAACCTCAGGGAAGGTAAATGCAATTCACCCTTATATTTACGCAAGGACCTTGCTTAGCAGTGTAAGGGAATATCTACAGAATTTTTCAATATTTGATATTATGGAAAGCAAATCCTCCATCTATTGATGCATTTCGTATCTTGAGGGAAGTACATTCCGAGGTTGTCTCATCTAGTTCTTTCCTTGTTTACATTACATAGGCCTCCTTCAAGGTATTAGGGTTTTCACGCTCTGGATCAGGGACATGTCTTGTGAGTGGATTAGCCCTCATGTACTTGGGTTAAGCCTCGTCTAATCTGTGTTCCATCAATTAGCCCCCAAGTCTGGCCTCGGTTTGGAAGAGGGCTAGATTTTTTAATGTTCTCCTGCTAGGATCCTTTTTACCTGAGGATCTAAAGCATTTGGGATATGCCAACCCTTAGGTGCGGAGGGAAAGCGATTTGAATTTATGCTTCCTGATATTTGCGGTTGATGGGATAGAGTCATGTTTTGGCAAGTATCTTTTCTATTGATCGGCTGACATCACCCAACTTCTTAGTCTAACTGTCTCACTTTCCCTTATTTTTTTGTTCTTCTCTTCTCTTTTTTTTTTCCTTTTCTTTCCTAATACCTTGATTCCTTCTTTCCCTTTTTTTGTCTTGATTTGTGCCTTCTCTACTTCCTCTTTGATTTGTGGCTTCTCACATTCTCCTTCCAATTTGCTTTGCATCTTTCTCCTTTAAGATTCCCTTTCTTTTTCTTTCATTTCTCTTGCTCTTCTCGTTTGCTCTTTCCTATATATTTGTTCCCCCTTTTTCTTTCTTGCTATCTGCTAAACCTTTTTGATGTGAGCAATTCGATGGAGATTCCTCACAGATGCAGAATATTGCCAAGGAAAGTCGAATAGTGCTAATCACAAACTTACTTAATTAAAACTCAAAAATCACTCAGCTAATTTAAGTGAGACTAGCTACTTTAATCTTAAACTAGCAACATTAACATGAGTTTGAAACAACAAAAAATTAGGTAGAGCAAGTAACCTAACTTGTTCTACATTTCGGAATAAGTATGATTTAACAATTCAGGCAAATAGACAAGTTCAAAATAAAAAAAGAACTCTAAAGTAAAGGTAAACAACCTCACAATATTATTATCAAAAATACGAATTCTCCCTAAAATTTATTAACTTGTGCATGGTCTATGCTTCCATGTTCATCTTGTCATCTGGGGAGTTCTTGACTATTTTGGGTTAGGTTTAGCTCTGTTAGCCCCCAACTTCGTAGAGCTGTGTTGGTGGGGTTTGTGTGGCTTTGTGGCTGCATTGGTGTTACTCCGGCCGTTCCTTTGTTCTTGTTTTTTTACACTCTTAGTCGAAATACCAAACTTCTAATTGGTTGTTCTCTAAGCGGCCTCATTTTCATAAGTTGGTCTCCTACCAAGATTGTGGTCAGGATTGGAAGCATCAATTTTTCTTTATGCAATCGGCTACTTCTAACTTGCCTCGCCAATGGTTTCGTTGTACGGATTTGACTAAGCTCAATTGCCCTAACCCTGAAGGTGATATTCTACCAAGGATTTTAAGGCAATCTAGTCCTCACCGTTGGTGTACGATGTTTCTGCCACCTAAGCCTGACGTAGAGCTTCCTCAAGGTCCTCGTTTGTGTCTCTCCAACCTATGTCCATGCGTGAGTATTCCCTCTCTTTTACTTTTCTTGTTAATTCTAACTTTCCTTCTACTTTTGTTTATCTCTATGCTTTTTTAGCCTCCTTCACGTTTTTGAAGAGGGGTATTCCGCCTACCGAGCCTTCTCGGGATTGCTCATTTTTATTCGGGGTTCCTTTTGCCTAATTGGGGCGATGGGGTTGCCGCTTTGGTTTTTTGCACCTTGTAAACCTTACAGGCTTCATTCTTCAGGTGCGGGGCCTTCTGACCCTTCTCAGGATCATCTTCAGCCAAGAAAGCTCGGTTTGAGCAAAATTTGGCGGAGGAATTTGCTAAGGCCTCCCTTGAGTTTGACCCCTCCTTGGGTGTTGGGGGGACCTTTGTAATAAGTTGTGATATTTCATCTCTTCTTTTTCTTAGTATATATTTGCTACTGATACTCGATTCTAATTGGTTTTATTCTCTGGCTATTTTTTTTTTCTTTAAGAAAGTTCTTTCTCAGGCAAGGCCCATTTAGGTTCGTCACATTCCTCTTCTATTTCTGCAATGGTCGTACAATTGGAGCATCATTTTGAAATGCAAGACGATAAATTAAAGAAGGACATGTCTGCTCTTTGGGAGGCGATGACGAGGACTCAGGCTGAGGTGGTCGAGACAGGCTGCTGCCACTAACTTAGTTTTTTTGGAGCAAACTGCTCGTTTACAATCTGAAAAGCAGGTCCTAACCCGCCGATGTCAGGGCCTAGAGCAAGAGGCCTGCTATCTGCATTTGGAGAGTCGACAAGCTGAAGAGTGGTGAAGGGGTCCAATGAGCTGTCTCCCTTCTTTAGTGGATGCTTTAGGGAAGTGCGGGTTGGTGCATACTTTTAAAGTTGGCAGGATATTTAGGATTTAGCCCGACAATTGTCTCCCAAGGAGTACCATCGGTAGATTGCAATTTCTTTCATTCCATTATTCTGAAACAAACATGAGTGGTGAGACCCCACTGGTACGGCCTTTGCTAAATATAACTTGAGTGCAGAAGGTTTTGGTCTGCGTATGGATCCTGCGCCCTCCTCAGCTCCTCTTGCCCAGACTGATGGTGCCATTACTTCCTCTACTGCCCTTGAAAGGCCTCCATCTCATCCCAGAGGTGCCAAGTCTTAGTTTAGGCGACTTGGTTATGACTTTTGTTGGTTTCCCTTTGTTTTTCTTCGATGTGGGTGGTGGTGGTGGGGTGGTATATCCCATTTTAATATTCTTAGGCATGTGTCCCCTTTTTTATGCCTTTAGGGTTGTGTCCCTTCTGCCATTTTTGGTGTCTCCTCTTTTGTTGGGGCTATATAACTACAAGCTTGGTCTATTTGGTCTTTCACATTGGTATTTTTGCTGCTTTATTTCCATATTTCATCAATGCATGCCCCTTCCCTTTCACCATTTTCAAAATTTAAAGCCTTTAGCTTAGTCTTGTTTGACTTGTTCCATTTTATAGTTCATTGGGTGAGGTTCTTCATTTGTTTAGGATTTGACTGTTTTATTCCTTCTTATTTAGAGACTTGGTTTGAGGGTTTATGCGTGTAATACCATAGACATTTTTGTCATTTCCCTCGGATTACCGAGGTTTTGAACATTTAGGTCGAGAGGCGGCATTCGCTTACCAGCGGTAGCCTTGGCAGCACTACAAACCTCAGTTTAGACCTTGCAGATCATCTTAGCTCTATGTTTGTACGTATCGTGTATTTTCCTTTATTTGAGGACGTCATTCAGGGACTTTTAGCCTATGGGCCTTCGTGGTTTGTGCTTGATTAGGGCACTTTTGCATTCATTGCTTTTCGGCGTGAGGTTCTTTCAATATTCAAACATGACTCCTTTCGTAAAGCACATAAGACGAGCACTTTTCTTTAAAAAAAATTAAAGAAAGGGAAGTACTTTTAGTGGATCCATCTCATGCAAAAAGCAATAAAAGAGGCCCTATCCGTGCTATTGACCCATACTCTCATGTTGAAAAAAAAAAAAAAAAAAAAGTTCATTGAAATAAGTCTTGCCCATTCCTTTTGAACTCTTTAATGTTGATACCTATGTGTCATTTTGTTTATGTGCCCTTCTCGGCCCTCTGAACTCATCCCAAGGTTTAACCATTTCCTTAGCTATTTCCTCTTGTCCTTCATGTCCTTGTTGAGGATCGGAGCCTTTGTGTGTTTCCTTCACCCCTTTCCAGGGCTCATTGTCTACCACCCTGGTTTATGACTTTGGCCCCCTCATCCTTCCTCGATGATGAAGTTAATTGTTCTTTCAATTGGGGCACCCTTCTCTCAAGTGAGGCACCTTTCTCCTTCCCATTCCTATATGAATATGCTTCCTCAATTTGACACTCCTGACTGTATTCTTGTCATCAATCTACTTTTGGTCCATGATGGCAAGCATTTTCTCTCCCTTCTCTGCCATTCTTATTGTGGCCACGTAGAACTAATGCCCCTGCTTAATGTTAGCCCTTAATAGGGTCATCATGTGCACCGTGCTCTGGATAGCCTCGAACTTGTTGAGTCCTGGCTTACTGAGGAACATGTTGTAGGCTGATGGTTTGTTCATGACAATGAACTCTAGGGATTTTGTTCTATGCATGTTCCCATTTGACAAGGTGGGATAATTTCCGAAGCCTACCAATGGGTTTTTTTTTTTTTACAGGCGTAATTAGATTTTTGTTAAACTTTCACTTTTTGAACGTTTCTTTGCTGATTATTTGGCTGACGACCCGCTATCCATCACTTGATCTTTAGATTAGCCATATAGGCCTGTGCCACAAGTGGATCGTCGGATTCATCCTATAAGAAATAGTCCTCGATTGAGATCGAGATGTCTTGTTTCAGCTCACTTCCTTTGCTTTCTCAGTTCCTGCTGACGGGCTCTCTTATATGCTTATTCCTCTGGTTGGTGGTGTCCCCATGTGTGGGACTGATCATGTCGATGATTTCCATGACTTAAAGTTTCTTCTTGTTGTTCCAGCCCCTTTTGGCTCATGAGTTTTCTTCCGTCTTTCTATCATCTCTCTAGGTCTTTAAGATGAAATCTTTAAGTTCTCCCCGTTTAATTTCCAACTCAATTCCTTGTTTGAGTTCATGGCATCTTTCAGTATCATGCCCCTGTGTTTTGAGAAATATGGAGACCTTGGTTAAGATACGCTTGTTGTCCAGGGCATTCATAGGTGAGGCTTTCAGAAACTCCTTTATGCTACAACATATACCTCGGTTCTGGTGGCATTGAGTAGAGTTAGTTCGAACTATTCCGTAGGAGGCCTTTTGTCTCAGAGCCTCTACTCTCAGTTGCCTTAACCTCCCTTATTGTGATCGGGCAATTTTAGCATGTCTTGTATCCTCTCGTAGATCCTCAGTCATCTCAGCATTCGTCCCTTGTACCATCCCACTTTATTTTCTCAGGCAAAATTTTTGCTACCAATGAGCCTTTAGCCTAGTCCAAGACGTCTCATCGTATGAAATGACCAACTATGGTGATGGCATCTTGTAAGTTTTTTGGGGGGTTTGGATTCAAACTTTTGATTGAAAGGTCCGGCATGGTCTCTGCTAATAAAGTAGGTTATAAGGACATCGTCACTCTTGTGTGGCAATGTTCCTGTTTCCATGGTGTATCGCTTGACGTACTTTTGTAGGGACTCCTCTTTCTCTGCCTAATCGAGGATAGGTAGCTGGTCAATTTACCAAAGTTTTGGCTTCCTAGAAAGTTGTTCATGAACATCTTGGTGAAATCCGCATAAGAGGCTATTGACTTCGGTAGGAGGGCCGCGTACCAGGTAGAAGCGTGTACCCGAAAAGTGTTAGGGAGAGCCATGCACTTATTGTCATTATACATTTGGAGCATGCTTATGACTCCTTTAGTGTGTTGCACATGATCCAACGGGTCCTCTGTTCCTTCATATGTCTTGAGCTCTTCTCCTTCCTTGAAATTTTGGGGAAAATGGGTGTGCGGATCTTTTTGATAAAGGGGGAAGTAGCTCCTTCCGGATCAGCTTGTTTGCTCCTTTCTTTCAACCAAACTCCGCATGCATGACCTGGTGGAACTCTTCCATGATGGTAGCCTCCTCTCAACTTCCCGAGGGAGTTCGCTTACGATAGCGTGGATTGGTGTCTGACAAGGAATCCTTGTCGATCTACGGCCATCGCCTTTTTCCCTTGCACATTTTCCTTACAGGTTATCAACTCTTGTACTTCATTAGTGTCGGCTAGGAAAAACTGGAAAGGCTTAGTGACTGGGTGCTGGTCATAATTTGTAGGGAGATCCAAGCGGATCTCCTGAGTGGGTTCAGGTTGTCATTCCTATGACCCAAGAAATGTTTGTGAGAGTCATTGTGGTGTGATTAGGGAAACCTTTAAGAAACAATAGATTTGTTTGTCAGAAAGGTTCCCAGAGATGGCGCCAATAGATGAGTACCAATTTCCCGGTCCACTTGATTGATGATATCTTCGGCTGTGCTCGGCGCTCAAGCTCAGTATCCTGCAAATTGAGGAGGCTAGCTAGTTCCCTAAGATACTCTGATGTTTAAGTCAGTATGCAGTGAAGAGAAATGATATGATTACGGTTAAAGAATATTGTGTACCTTATTATAGGGGCATCACTTACTAAATATAGTCGTGGACCTTGCTTGGCAAGGTAAAAGGATATTTACAGAATTCTTCCATATCTGATTTTATAGAAAGCAAATCCTCTAGCCATCGATAACTATTGTATCTATAGGGAAGTAGAGTTTGAGATTGTCTCGTCTAGTTCATTCCCTGTTTGCATAACATGGGCCATGTTCGGGTAAGACTTGGGCCGAGGCCTTACCCCTTCAAGGAAATAGAGTTCCCTCTCCGAGTCTCCAAGTCGGATCAGAGGCGGGTCTAGCGAGTTCATTAGCCCTCATGTATTTGGGTTGAGCCTCATCCAACCCGTATTCCATCAAAACTCATTAAATATTTTCCCAATTTTAAAATTAAAAATTTAAGACTCACAATATATGTTTTACATTTAAGTGAACAGATTAATATATATTAAAATTTTCAAAATCTTTTAATTCATAATAGTTGATTTTTATTTTTATTTTCAAATTTGATATGTAACTTAAATTTTTAATTGTGTAAAATCCCATTATTGTAAAATAAGAACACAAGAAAATGGTTCAACAAACTAAAACAGAGAAAAAAATAAAAAAAATTATAATTGTAGCATTGTATATTTAAGAAAAATATAAACTTTATTGTTCAAAAATATAAAATGTTTAGATATTATGTACAAATTATGGTAAAATAAAGTAAAGGGACATGAGTGTTGGGCATGTTCTTTTTTATGGGTTTGACAACGGTTTTAAAAATAGTTTTAAAAAAATAGTTTTATAATGTAATAGAGCGTATTGAAATATAAAAATGTATAGTTAAATAGAAAAACATTGTATTGGAAATGTGAAAAATGATTATAATATGTTAAATTTACTGTTGAAACCAAAACCAAAACTGAAACTAAAAGAACAGAAGGTTGACTAGTAGTCAAATGGAAGGCAAAAGATGTATTTAAGAAACGCAACAGAAATGTAAAACAAACCAACAAATATACGGGGTTTAAAGTATTTAAGCCTAATTTTATAAAACATTCTTAAAGTAATTATTGTTAATCAAATAATTTTGAATAATGTAATCCATGATATTTGAAGGGAATCGCTAGTAATCATTTGAAACTTGAGTGGGGAAATAAGCATATGCAGCAGACTCCATAGAGAACACCTGTGTAACCTCTGCTACAAGCCCACAATCCCTTTTGAAAACTGCTCTGTCTATTCTGTTCATCCGCCATGGAAAATTCAACACTATCCGCCACCAACAATTCTCCCGTCGCTGATCAAATGAAGTCTCTACTGAAAAGAGCAGAAGAATTGGTCACCAAACCTTCCATCCTTAATAACAGCGAGGTTGCCCAGATGAAGAAGTTGATAGAGATCGCAAAAAGGGATGTAGAAACAATTTCTACTGCTGAGAAAAAAGAAGTCAATTATTCAACGGAATTGGAAGGTTTCTTGGAAAGAGTCAATGCTGCCATTCCCTGGCGGATGATCTTCTAGATGTGTTTGATTATCGCGTAAACCATCATTCCATTGCAGTTCTGGCCGATGTGGAGCTGTCAAAGCATAAGCCCCTAAACTATTTGTCGTCATCAATGAGTTCATCTTTTTCAGTTAGGTCAAATGTGACTAACCGATTCAAATCTGTAAATTCAAGGCTAGAAGAAGCGTTATTGAAGCTGAAAAGAGAGAATATTTCATCTGTACCCGACGGGTCTCCAAACCGAAGAAGTGCCCAAGTGGAGGCAGTGAACGATACTTGGCAAATTGAATCGGAAGTTGTTGAGGAGAAGGAGAAGGACAAGAATGGAGTGGCAACCATCGTTGATAAGTTACTAAATTCAAACAATGACAAAGAGTTGTACTTCGTTACTCTTGTAGGCTGGGCAGAGACTGGAAAGATCCCCCTGGCTCGGGTTGTGTACAAAAATGCTGAGGTGATGTATCATTTTGATGAGAGAATGTGGGTGCAGGTGCCTGCGGCCATGGACACTGATACGATAAAAAAGCAGATGTTAACAACTCTCACCCACGCCAGGGTTGAGGTCATGATGATGTCAGAAAAGGAGATTTCCCAAAGTCTTGAGCTGAGACTGAAAGGGAAAAGATATTTGCTGGTGCTTAATGACGTACCGGAACCAAACACCACAAGGTTGCGCCCCTTGAAAGAGTTTTTGCTCAAATTGGTTGGCTCCAGAGGCTGCAAAATACTGATAACTACTAGCAGTCAACCTAAAATTGATGATTCACCTTTTGTGTATGATATGAGTTCGAGCTCAAGTGCATACTGCTCGACCTTGTTTAACAAGATTGCATTTGCTGATCAGGGTGCAGGAGCAATAAGATCTGGAAATTTGGAGGACTTAGGGAGAGCCCTAGTCAACAAATGCCAAGGTAATCCATTGTACATAAAGATGTTAGCAAATCTGATGTACCGAATGCAAGATGAAAGGCAGTGGTTGAAGATTTCTGAAATATGCAAGGGTGATAATATTCCACAGCTATGCTTTGATTACATGAGTTCAGTACCACTTAAACGATGTCTTAAGTATTGCTGCATTTTTCCAAAAGGATATTTGATCCCAAGGCAAGAGCTTATACAACTCTGGATGGCTCAAGGATATCTCAATCTTCCAGAAACAAGTGATCCAAATCAGCTGGTAGCTCTAGGACGCCAGTATTATGATATCTTGATGAGGAGTTCTTTCTTGCAGATTTCTGAAGTTGATGATTTCGATACGGAGTCCTGCAAGCTACCTGATATCTTACGTGGGGTGGTTTTCCTTGCAGAATCCAGAGACTCTTTCAAAACTGTAGAGGGTGATCAGGATGTGAAGGATTGCTCTGGAGCTGTACATTTGTCATTGATTAATTGCACGGTAAAATTCTCAAAAAGCTTTTCAAAATTAAGGACTCTTTATCTGGAAAACATTAGTACTTCTGGGGGAGTTTGGGAGATTCGTTAGCGTGTGCTGAAGCTCTTCGTGTGTTGATTGTAGTGGATGGAAAAATTGAAGAATTGCCAAATTCAATTGGCAAGCTCAAATATCTCAAGTATCTTGACATCTCAAGGACTAAAATTGTAAGCTTGCCAGATTCAATTTCAAAGCTTTACAATTTGCAAACCTTGAGGCTTTATGATTTGCAGGATTTACCAAGCAACTTTGGGGATTCATTAGAGAGTTTGAGGAAGCTTTATGTTAAAAATCTAAAGGATTTAGCTAAAGTGAAAACTTTGCCTTCCAAATTCCAAAGTTTTTTTCAACCCTCGGCTGCTCAGCCATCCTACAAGGGATTTTTGGACAAAGAACGCGGAATTACTTATTGGGGGTCGCAAAAGGTTCTACCCTTATGCTCAAGTATCAGCATTCATCGCCTTGAGAATGTAACGAACGCCGTAGAAGCCAGGAATGCAGGGTTTTCAGGCGTGTCCAAAATGGAGAGTTTAAAGCTACACTGGAGTGCTAGAAGGGAAAACAGCTGTGATGAGGACGTCCTAGAATATCTTAAGCCCCATGAAAATGTGAAAAGCTTAGCGATTGAGAACTTCAAAGGAACAACATTGCCATCTTGGATGGTGAAGCTTGATTCAGGTTTTCTTAAGCATTTGGAGAAATTGGAATTGGAGAATTGCATCTGGTGTGAAAAACTTCCACCTCTGGGCCACCTTCCTTGTCTTAGGATCCTTAAGATTGTAGGGATGGACAATGTCCATAGATTGAAGAAGAGTTCTATGGGTTCCAAAGTGCTGATGTTCCTGTATTTCCAGCCTTAAAAGAGTTCACTTTATGTGGAATGTCAAATTTAAATGAGTGGAGTAATGGATCATTAACTCCTTCTTCTGTGTCTGCATTCCGTAACTTGGTGAAGTTTGAAGTTGAGCAATGTCCATGTTGAGAAGCATACCAGATATACTATTCCATTCTGAGGGCGCAAAGTGTCTTCGTAAATTGAGAATTGCCCATTCTAGAAATTTGAATCCTCTACCGGAATTCATAGAAAAGCTTGAGTTTCTTGAAGATTTGGAGTTATTTGGTCTTCCATCTCTGCAGCACTGGTCTATTGGTTCAGGATGCGCCAACAATCTGAAAAGCTTGATGATAGGTTGCTTCTCTACAAGCACAGAAGTCAAAGTTTCAGAGCAATTTCAGCAACTCTCGACTCTGACCACTTTGACAATGTGGGGATTTGGGGAATTGAAGGCTCTCCCAGACTGGGTTGCGGACTTGCCTCGTCTTCAAATTCTGAAGCTTGAGTCTTGCGGGCGCATTGTGTCTTTCCCGTCAGCTGAAAAAAATACTGAAATTCACCAGTTTGAAGGAACTTCAGATCTGTTACTGCCCACTTTTGGAAGAGAGATGCACCAGAGGAAGCAGACCAGAGTGGCCCAAGGTCTCTCGAATTCCCAAAATTTTCGTCAATAAAGAGAGAATACAGCCGGTCGACAACGAAAAACTTGAGTAAATCATTCTCCTCGTTTGTTCATGTATATAATTCTTTTTACTTTTCATACCCGTACTCATTCAATAAATACCTTGTACTCTTACGGCTAGTACCTTACATATATGCACTCACTTGTTGTGACAATATTATTGTATTGTATTGAGTATGAATTACATTTTTCAGTCCTCTTTTAAGTTCATATCAACACTATTTTCATCTTGAAAACAGCAGGATTATTTTTGTTACTATTAATTTTTTGAGTTAAATACCCAAAGGGTTTCCCACAAGGAATAAGAAAGTTCATTTGTGATATGTTAGAGCAAAGTTTTCAGATTTATTTGATAACGATTTTTGCTAGCTAGATTTTCCTTTGATATTGCACTAATGTTAGGCTGTTGACAGTTGAAGGGAACTTGGACGGAACTGCTGACAGAAAAGAGGGACTTTGAGCTGAAGCTGATGAACGATGTGAAGATCATATGGAAGTAAATGGTGCGAAGCTGATTTTCTTGGAACTGACGCCTCTAGTCCCTCATTTCTATGCCTGATTTTAGTAACTTTCTCCTCTTTTTAGCTAGTTTTACTCCATCCAATTCCAATTTAAGTTCTGTTCTTTAAGTTTTAATTTTGGTTTCAACAGTAAATTTAATAAATTATAATTATTTTTCATTATATTTAATATAATTTTTTATTATTCAATTATACATTTTTACATTTTCAATATACTTTCTATATTATAAAACTATTTTTCAAAAATTATTTTCAAAACCGTTTTCAAACTCATCAAAAAGAATAGGCTAGCTTCTAAAATTTATCCCAATTTATATAACGTCTTCAGAATTCAAGAAGAAATAATGTATTTTGTTCTATATGTTTGCCCCTTTTTATTAACTTCATCATTCATTTTTATTGTAGATTTTCAAAACGCTCAAACTCATTTGAAATTACAACTTACTTGAAATTCTATGTAATATGTTAGATTTATCAATTAATAAGATTGCAATGATGTTTAAAATATAATAAGTAAACTTTATCATTAAATAAGGCTGCAATATTCATTGTTCAAAATATAATATGTTAGCTTTATTGCAATAATCATACAATTGATAATGTGTTCAAATAATCCTACTAATTTCATAAAGTTAACAATGTGATTTTATCAATTTTCTTAATGTGTGGAACAAATGAAACATCACACTCCCTCTGTTCCAATTTCTTTAATATTTTAGATTGTTGCACACATATTCCAACTTTATTAAGGATAAAGCTACCACATGTTTGCAGAAGCAACATCTCTCTTGAGTGGTTTGGAAAGATGCCAACAGCTAGGATCTCAGCAAGTTGAGGCTGAAAGCGACTCTCAAGTTCTAGTTGATGTTTTAGCAGGGAGAGGCAAGACACAGTGGAGAACATACCATTTATACTGAAGATTAAAGGGGTGGTTGTAGAGTGGAACATTGCACTTCACCATGTTTTAAGGGAGGTTAACCCAACTGCCAATCTTTTAGCTCGGATGCGAAGCGGAGGAGACCTTTGAATTGCCTTGCTGGTAGTTTTAAGGAACTATAGTTTTTTAGAACAACAAGAAGTGTCTTATTTTCGTTTTTAGAAATGTTTCATGTACAATGGGGTTATTGCTCCTCTTTCAACTCCTTTTTAGGTATTAATAATTAGGTTCATTATGCCCGTCATCCACTTAATATATTGTTTACTAAATAAATAAATAAAAATATCACATTTTATTTTGAACATAGTGCCTTGTAACCTTATTTACTGATAACATTCACATATTACACATTTTTTATATAAGTTGTAGTTTCAGTAAATTAATTTTGAAACTATACAAAATAAGAGTAAACATGGAACAAAATGAACTATCTGTTCTTGATTTTTTAAGACATCATACAAATTCTAGAAGCTGATACATCATATAAATTGGAACGGAGGCTGTATAATTTGGAACTGATCGAGGAAGTAGTTTGTTGATTAATGAGTATATTTTTGGGTAAAGTACCCAAAAATCTCATGTGGTCAGATCACCTCCTTATTATAAAAAAAAACATAAATAAATAGAAGAAAAAAAAGCTACAAAAGATTTTTCTAAATTCTGCAACGTTTATAATTTATGTCACATTTGACACACTGTAAAGGTTATTTTTGTCATTTTATAGTAAATTAATTTTATAATATTATGTTACTTTCAATTCTAACTTTTCTTTTTTTACACCTATAATAATAACCCTAGAAAACCTCCTGTTCAAAAGACATACCTCTATCTCCCTGATCCCCACCCCAACACCATTGTCATCAACTCCAGTACCCATCACCAACATCAACAACATAATTTTTCTCCAACTTGTTTATTTTCGTCCTCCAAAATTGAAGATCTAATCCACTAAAATGTTGATTTGGGTCGAATTGTACTTCTCCAATGGTTTCGCTGTCTAGGTGATTTTGACTTCGAACCTCAATGGCCGGCGGCAGGTATGTATTACTGATTTGGTTCGAACTGTGAGAGCGGTGGGTATGGATTTCGGCAATGCTACTGAAGTCGCATGTATGATTTTCGTCGGTGCTGCTGATGGTGGCAGATATTGATTGTCGCTGATTTGCATTACCACGACAATGGTTTGACGACAACTCCGAGTTAGGACAGTAATGGTGATGATGAAGCCATTGAAGTTTATTGGGTCTGAGTTATGACGAGCAAATGTCCATTTTACCCCATAACGTTATTTTGGGTCCCAATAAACCTCCGTCGCTTTATGTTGTGTCCAACTAAACTCCTAATGTTATATATGTGTACAAATACACCTTTAATGTTTACGAAATTAGACCAAATTAGCCTATCTCCATTAGTGTGCGTGTGTAAGTAAAGGGGGTTAAAGTGGCCTTATTTCATAAAGTTGGAGGGTTTATTTGGACTTAAAATCATGTTGGGAGCTTATTTGGTCATTGGGTAAAATATTATAAGCTAAAATGAACCTTTGCCCAAGTTACGACCATTGAAGCAGTTGAAGGTTTTTTGTTTTGTTAGCTTTATTGAGATGGTTTTTTTTTTTGGGCCGGAGCAAGGTTGATGGGTCTAGGCCGGGTTACAACTATGGAAGCCATTGAACTTTTTTTTTTCTTTTGGGAATTATTAAGATGATTTTCTTTTTCTGGGTTGTGCTAGTACTACCCCAACATGGGTTTTCAACATCGGGTGCTAGCACCAGTTACACTAAAACACGGTGTAGGCGAAAAAAAATACGAGTTATGGATACTGAATTTAAAGCACAAGTGTCAAAGACTACAAGTTACACGTATTATTTGTGTTAAAGACCACAAATAATCCTTTTTTTCTTTTTAATTACCATAAGAGGGTGACATGCAACTTTCGTAAATCACTTTTTTTTTTTTTTTTTGTTGAAACTGCCCATGACTAGCGGGCTGTTGAGCCCTAAATTAACTGTTCTTTAGGTTTTGATTTTGTCTTATTTTTTGTCTCAACAGTAAATTTAATATATTATAATTAGTTTTCTTCTTTTCCAATACAGTTTTTACTATTTAGCTATACCTTTTTACATTTTCAATATACTTTTTATATTACAAAACTACTTTTTTTAAATCAAAACTCAACCCAACTAAAAAGAACATAGCTTAAAATTCATAAGACATGGAACTACAAACAGGGGAAACATAAGCCAAAACTCTGTCGCGAAAAGCTCTAAAAGAATCTAGTATGGCATCTAGTAGGACCAGCCACACGAAGGTTTTAGGTACTTTACCCAATTATTTTTTTTATAATTTACTTCCATTTTTGGAACCAAAATACTCTTTTCCTTTTTATTGCAATCAATCAAGAAGATTGCCCTTAATATTATTGTCAGTTTTGGCGGTCTCCATCAAATGGGTTCATATATGTATTTTTCTTTTTCCAATTTATCCCCTTTTTCACTTTCTGACATAAATCTTCATTTAAAAATTGTGTGTTTTTTTTTTAATTTTTTTTATTTCAGTAGCATAAGTTGTTTAATTTTCAACAAATATCAGTTTTCATTTTAAAAGAATAATTGTTATTTCGTACGATAAAACTCCATCTCAAGGTATAATTTAATTCTCACAAACTATCATTTTTTGATTCATGAATATAAGTTTAATTCTGAACAAAAAAATATAAATGTTACTTGGTACAATAAAGTATTTATCTCAAAAATATAAATTTGATTCTCAACAAATATCACTTTTCAATTCAAAAGTATAAGAGTTATTTTGTACAATAAAATTTTCATTTCAAGAGTACTAATTTAATTATCAATAAATATTACTTTTCGGTTCAGAAGTATAAGTCTAGTTTTCAACAAGTATCACTTTTTAATTTAAAATTATAAATTTTACTATGCAATAAAGTCTTCATTTCAAGAGTATAAGCTTAATTATCAATAAGTACTACTTTTATTTTTGTTGAATAAATTTAATTCTCAACAAATATCACTTTTGACCAAAAAAATATAAGTGTCACAATTTGTATAATAAAGTGTTAATTCTAAGAGTATTAGTTTAACTGCAACAAATGTCACTTTTTGGCCTAAAAATATAATATTTATTTGTATAATAATGTATTAATTTCAAGATCATAAAGTTTTGTTCTCAACAATAGTACAATTTTTTGGTTTAAGAGTATAAGTTCAATTTTCAACAAATATCATTTTTTGATAAAAAGTACAAGTTAATCTTTAAAAGGTATCACACTTCTCGGTTTAAAATCATAAAATACAACTTTATATAATAAAATTTTCATTTCTAAAGTATTAGTTTAGTTATTAACCAATAACTTTTTTATTATAAAGTATAATTGTTATGATCAATCCAAAAGTATAAATTTATTTTTCAATAAGTATCTCAAATAAGGGACCTTTTAACTTTTAAAAAATTTCTCAAAATAGTTGAACATTTCAAAATTAACTTGTGCAAATCTTTTCTTTCAAAATTACATTATTTTATCATTTTTAAAGTAATGTTATTTCACATTTTCAATGCATCTACTACTATTAAGATTTGATATCTGGAAACTTTTGTATATTTATTATTTAGTGAAACCAACAAAATGTTATTGTCATACTTCTACTAATTTTCTTAATTTGTCAAAATGACACTTAGTTTTGGAAATATAGTGTTAGGTTTTTGATGTTCATAAAACTGAAACCCCCATTGGGCCTAGCCCAATGTACTAAAACAAAGAAACAGTAAAGGATAAAGACTTATAGAAAGCCCAGAGTCATGCTTAGATCGGAAATATCGTACAAATCTGTGTTACAACTTTAAGTCGGTCATGAAGGCTTAAGTCGGTTATAAAGGCTTAGGTCGGTTATGAAAGACTTAGATCAGTAAAGACTCATGAAAGCTTAGGTCGGAAAACGTTATAAACCAATTGGTAAATCTTAGATCGGTAAACCTTATAACTCAGCTCGGTAAGAATGGGTCAGTCAAAATATAGCTATACTCAAGAAGCCCAGGTCGGTAAAAGCTCAAAGAAGTTAGATCGGTCAACAGTGTCAAAACTCAGGTCGGTAAATAATATAACTAAACTCAGGAAAGCTTAGATCGGTAAAGATTAAACCGACCTGAGATAAAGGTAATATTATCAAAACAGTTAGACATCATGGTAGGACCACGAAATTAATATATACAGGAGCAATGATAACAAAGGAGCCAAGTTAAAGCCATTATTCCAGAAACGGCTAAAGTCATCATCAAAAAGGAGAATAAGTGGGAGCGCATGTCGCCATGATCCAACGGAACTATCAAAAGTGAGCCTATAAATACTCAGGTACCAGCCTCATTTCAGGTACGTGAATCTCAAGTGATTTCTAAACAAAGTCCTTCATAACCAATTTCTAGCAATTCTCACAAGCATTTCTTAAGCTATTCTCTCTCATTTACAATTTCTCTGAAAGCTCTTGTTCAATACTGTTTATCTCCTTCATATTACTGACTTGATCGTCGGAGCCTATATTGATCGTCGGAGCCTATACAGGGGGGAAAGCCGCATTTTTCTGATTATTCACCGTGTTGTCATCGGAACTGTATCATTATCAGTCCTCCCCATCTTTTCCGATCCGGGCTGTCCAGATTATCCCTCAGATTGTTCATTTCCTTTCACAGCACAGCTTTGCTGAGATTGGGCCAGTGCTTTACACCAGAATTAGTTGGGCCGAAGAAGCATCATTCCAGCAACTCCATTTTTGCGTCACATCAGTTTTCATCTAATTAGAGTGTTACGGCATGATTATCCTCAAAGAATTGCTTCTTTCTTGATATATTGTAACAGTAGTACTTGATGAAATGATTAATTTGACGCATTTTCAAAAGTATAAATATCATTCTTCAACAACGAACAAAGAGAAAATTACAATGACCAAAACAATAATACACTTTGTAAAATTATAATGACTAGATTGAAGTCGGACATATTTTAACCATAGCTTAAACTTTCATCCTTTCAGAGAAAATCCCACTTTTTAAGAAAGAAAAATCTACAACCAAACACTCTTATTTTTTATTAAATTTTAAAAATTTCTAGTATTGGGGTTTTTTCCCCCAATATTCATATTGGGACCAAAAATTACCAAAATACACAAATTTTTTTTTTTCATTCCCAAAATATAAAAAATGAAGTTGGGAGATTCGTTTTCAGGGAATTCGTTTTCTTCTATTAAGAAACAAAATTAATTTTTTCCTTTTTTTTATTAATTTCATTAATTCAAAAGAACCCTCGTAATTTATTTTTGAGTTGTTATGAAAAAAAGGCAAAATATAATTGTATAACTGAAATTTTAGTTTGTAATTTAATAAAATTTTAGAGGAAGTAATTTACGACATTTTTTGAAATGGTGGTCAATTACCTTTGTCTTATTTATTCTCTCCATTTTCTATATCAAAGGTAGGTGCGATAGTGCCGCCTAATCCCACTAGTATTCCCTATGCAAGCTCATTTAAACTTAAATCAATTAAAAATGAAAACATCAATATCGGTCTAATGTTATTTCTTTTTTAGGGAAACAAATTTATGAGTTTTGTTTTTAACGAAATTAATTATTTTTAAACATAAATGCGTGACTAAATTTTCAAAAATAAATAAATTCCCCAAATTCATTTATACGGAGATTTTATATATTTCAAAAAATGTCGTAAATTACTTCAAAATTTTATTGAATTACAAATTAAAATTTCAGTTATATAATTATGTTTTGCCTTTTTTTTTTTAATAACAACTCAAAAATGATTTACGGGCGTTAGTTTCGAAAACCCTAAAATTAGTTTTTCATTAAATAATTTTTATTTTTTTAAAATGAATAAAAACTTAGAAACATGTTGATGAACCGTTTTCAATGAAAATAATTATTTAATTTTTTTTAACATTCATTTAAATATAATTACTTTTATTTATTTTAAAAACAATTTTAGTGGAATTCGTTTCTTAATGAAATTAATTAAAAAAAAAAAGAAGAAAGAAACGAATTCATGGAATTCGTTTTCTTCAAGAAGATTTTTTTTTTTTTTTTTTTGGTTAGTTTTGAAGGAAACGAAGTTGGGAGATTCGTTTTCAGATGAAAACGAATCTCCCAACTTTGTTTTTTATATTTTGGGAATATTATTATTATTATTTTTGATTATTTTCGTATTTATATGTGGCCAAAATGAATATTGGGGGAAAAAAATCCTAAAATTATGCTCATATTATTTTAAATGGTAAATGACAGCAGTAGTCACTTAACTATTCACAATGTTTAGTTTTGGTCATAATCTCTTTTATGCGCATGTTTGCCCACTCAACTATTGACAATATATGGTCAATTCTGGCCACTAATCTATTTTTCGTGACTTTTTAAAATGTTACTTTTAACCAATTCCATGAGAAATGACAGTCAAGTTAGACAAAATCCTTTACATGCGCTACTCACATGATTTTTAGAGGGGGTAAAATAGAAAGCACAACTCAATACAGTTGAAAATTGAACTCAATTTACTACTTAGAGTTTAGTCCAATGCAAATTCCATCAAAAGAACGTGACTGAATCTGATCAAGCGAGTATAGTATATCTGTTTGGTGTAATGTCATTGCTTACAAATGAATGAAAAAATTGAAAAGAAAAAAAAGGTTGTAAGTTGCATAGAATGTATGAAATTTTAATTTTTATAAAATGTATGTGTTTCAGAATCGATGGAAGGAATTTGTTTAACTTGACTGTCAATTTTCAAAGAATGGGTTAAAGTAACACTTGAGAAAGTTGAGTGGTCTACATTAGTGGCCAAAATTGAACATTACGAATAATTGAGGGTGGGCAAACACAAAAAAAAAAAAAAAAAAAATTACTGGCTAAAAAACTAAACATCATGAATAGTTGAGTGACCATTAGTATGATTTGTCCTATTTTTATTAAAAAAAGCGTCATCAACTCCTGCCTACACAAATTTTTACAAAATAATTTCTTTTAAAAAATTCCACCTCACAAAAAAGTTTCTATTTAAATACTCACTCTCTTCGATCCAAATAAGTGTCATTTTAGAGGGAGTAAAAATCTGCAAAATAAGTGATGTTTTAAGAAAAATATAAAATATTTCCTAATTGTCTTGTCTTAACTTATCTTTCTAGAGTTTATAATTATCTTAAATACTAAATATTAGTACTAGGGGTGTCAAACGGGAAGGTTGGGCGGGTATTAGGCGGGTATTAAATGGGTATTAAGTAATGGATAATGGGTATCCATTACCCATTCAATTGATGGTCTTAGTTCAAATGGATATGGGTAGCTATGGGTACCCATGGGTACCCATAATACCCATTATACAAAAATATAAGGTTTATTTAATGGTTTATTAATAAATTTTTTTCAAAGTTTTTTAATTTCATTTTAATTCCTTTTATTTTTAAGCAATTTTAATTTTTTGAATATATTCTAAAATTTGAAATATTATATATTGTATACTTTTATATTTAATTGTATGTAATTGTTTGTGTACAAACATAATTTTTAATTTTTTTTATATTTATATAAACCCGTGCATGCTCCGACCCCAACCCGAGGCCCAAAACTGGCCCAAGGCCCAAAACAAGACCCAGCCAAAAACAAGCCCAGAACTGGGCCTGAACCTTGGGCCCGAAATGGGCCTAGCCCAAAACTGGACCCGGCCAGAAACTGGGCCCGAATCTAAACCCATCCCGAAACCCGAGCATGAACTCGACTTGGAACTCGAACGAATTTTGAACTAGTATTTATAAGTGGACAATTTTAAAATATTATAAAAGAATAAATGGAAAAAAACGCAAAGTAATTGTAGGACACGAAAAAGAAAGAAAAAAAAAGTTTGAAGAAAACAAAAAAAAAAAAAATGAGCCCACTAAAATAGGTGAGACTGGTGAGTTGTTAGGCTTTTGTTTTTACTTTTAAGGGTAGTTTTGAATGGGTATTTTTGGTACTCATGATGGGCGAATTTTAGGGTACCCAATGGGCTACCCTAAACCCGCCCATTATATATTTAGCCCAAACTCACCCAGCCCATTATTTTTTTAGATGGGTTTTATTAGGTTAAACTCAATAGATTTGGACAATTTTTAGGTTAATAGGTCTTTTTGCCACCCCTAATTAGTATAATTAAATTACAACTTTCAGACTACTTATAATATCATATTATAATAATTATGAGTTTATTTATCATTTAATAAATTTTTAATTTGTTTAAAAATCTCTAAAATAACTTTATTTTGAATTGGAGGTAGTGCGATACATAAACAAATGGATTTTTCCGCCAATAAACAAATAGGAGCAGAAAATTACAAAATTAAGCAAAATTTTTTTTTTTCCGGATCTATAGAAAACGAATTTGCCAATTCGTTTTTCCCGAAAAACGAATTGGCAGATTCGTTTTCGGAAAGATATGCGAGCGCGCAGAGAAAAAAAAAAAATTTAAAAAAAAATGGCTGAAAACGGATCTCGGAAATTCGTTTTCAGAGAAAACGAATTTCCGAGATTCGTTTTTTCTTCGGATTTTTAAAAAAAGGAAACGACTCGTTTTCCATCGGATTCTTAAAAAATTTAAAAACATGAAAACGAATTTCACAGATTCGTTTTCCATGAAAAAAAACAAAAAAAAAAAAGGTATAAAAAGCTGCGTGAAAATTTCACGCAGCAGAAAAACAGAGCAACCGAACCCGCCCTCGACTAACCGGCGACCCCCCACCCTCCGAACACAACCAACTAACCGGCGAGCCCCTTCCCGTTCGGCCGAACCCGCGCCACGTCGCCGCTGCTCGCGACCTCGCCGGACCGACGTCCATTTGACCGGAAAACGAAGGAGAGTGTAGAAGAAACCCTAGATTTTGGGGATTTCTTGAAGGGTACCAAAATTCCGCCATTAGAAGCTCAATTTGCTTGGAAATTGCTTGAGGTTTGTGTTAGGGTTATAAATTTGTGTATAATTTTGTTTTGTTTGTAAGTTCACATTTTTTGGGTGATATAATTTTATGAATAGTACTGCTGGGTATTGTAGGAGTGCTTGTTTGAACATGATTAAGTTGGTTAATGCCTTGGTGAACTTGAGTGTTGCTTTTCCTCCTAGAAATCAGCAGTGACCCGTAATGTCGATTTTGTTAAGAGATGAAGTGAAGAGCCATCACGACGAGTAGTAGTAAGAACTTCAAATTAATTTAATCTTACTCACTAGATCGAACTAAATATATACAGTTCTGTTGCCATGCCTTTTGGTGCTCAAAAAATAACTAACAAATGCATCCACGTTTGTGGCTGATGAATAAACTCTGACAACTGGTATTTGTTGTTATTTTTTTCTTCTTAAAACCCAGAAATTATTGATTCTTTTAAAATTCATTTTCTTCTTTTATTTATCTTAATTTACCATGCATATGAATAGTGAGAATTAACATTACGAAATCATTAAGAGGCCGAAACCCAATCTTGCACAAACATAACACATACGACATACGCACAGAGAGTACAGCGGCAAATACATAAAACTACTTATGATGAGAAAATGGTATTAAGATTATAAACATAGTTAAATTGTATTAAGATTATAAATTTTTTATTCTTAGAGTATTAGTAAGATTCAAATTAACTAACAATATAGGCATAGATCGTTTGTACAAGCAGGCTTTTTGGGTGCTAAGATCCATAGTCAATAGGGAAACAACCCAGAACGTAATGTTGGAGTTTCGAGATACCGTTTTCTGATATTAGAAGTTGGAGTTTGTGGGATTGGGTTTCAATATTTTTCAGTTGAGATCCATTGGAAGTTTAAATTATTGATTAGATATCCTTGCAATTTAATGCTTCTCTATTTAAACATCTATACTCTAAATTAAGTTTCATAGACTTCCCAGTAGCTGCAAGCATTGAGAAGTGCGGTCAATATTGCTGGAATCTTTGTGGGTGTGAAAGAAATTTTCTGAGTTTTTACTGTTTATACTGAAACTCATTAAAGAAGGCAGAATCATACCTTTCTTTTTTCCCTCTTGTTGGAGTCCGGCTTGTTTCTGTATGCAGCCTAAGGTTTTGGTTTTTTATTTGTGTAATTGTCTCATAGCTGAAAAAATGAGACTTCTTTTTGTAACGAATTGCAAACTTATCAGTTTACTTTCTTAATATGTGGATATTATTCACAAAGTGAGAGCATGCGTATGGTTTTCCAATCACTTGGAATATTGATTATGAAAATTTTGCATCTTGTTGCTTGTGCTGTTTAGATTCCCAAGGGGGCTCAACATGGACAGCTTCTGAAAGTAAGAGGCGTAAAAGGAATTATGTACTCATTTGATATGATCCTCCAAACTGTTATTGATTTTCCTTTTTGTCCACCCTGCTTCTTTTGCTACTTTCATCTGGGATTGTATGCATGCTTGCTGAGGTGTGGTTTTTTTGTAGATCATGGAAATCAGTTTGTGCGGTTTCGCATAAACTTACCTGTGTAAGTTCTGTGATTTGCTCTATTCATGGTTCTCTTTTACGGTTTGACTATATCATATTCTTGTATATCTCTTCGTGAATAATGCAGTATACTTTAAACTGGTAATGCTTCCTTACGAAAAAGATGTCTGAATAGTGATTACTTACTAAATAAGACTGACAAGTGAAGCATGTGTTTGCATATGAATGCTGAAATTGTTTCGTAAGTATTTTAGGATACAGCTCAATCCAAAAACTTAGCTGTATTTTTAGAGATGGAAGCCACGGTTTCTGAAATATCTTATAATTTTGCGTATTTGCGAGAGGTAGAATAGCCGATACTTATGTTTTTATGAAGATACTAATGACCACAAATTTGCATTTCAGTTCAGATAAGCCTGCTTTGTTCTTTGAGGTCCATGGACACATAAAACATGACATCAGACATGCATCTTTAAGTTCCTAATAGGCTGGGTAAAAAAGTTGCCTCTTTGAGGAAAGAGAGATGACTAAATCCCCATATTCTTTCTCTTTACTAGTACTCAACGAAAGTTTAAAGAGACTTCTGAGGGTGATTAGATATAGACACTTCTGCATACCTCATTTTTCTTGGAAATCTTTGTGGTTAGAAATGGGGTTTATGTATCCTACAAATGGTCTAAATCTGCTCTATTTGCTCTAATTTCCATTTACAGTGATTTATATGCGTGCCATCGTTCAATAACTGAGGAATTTGCCAAGGAGGAAATTTCCAATGAAAATAGCGTGTCAAGTGAAGAAAGCCGGTAAGCAGTTTCTGAAATTAACTAATGCCTCTGAATTATGTTTCAGTTCTGATATGAAGAGTTCTTGACATGAAAATCAACATAAGCCCTGTTTACCTCTCAATCTGTACATATCTTAATTATTGTTTGCCAACTACCACAGTAAAAATTTCATTTTGCCTTACTTTGTGGTGTGATACTGAAGTTTGCGTTAAAATAAAAGGTTAAATATAAAGATGAAATATGCACCTGTGTCTGCTTGTACACTGGTGAAGGTTATACATAATATTACCTTGTTATTTGGTGCGCGACTTGATAGTTGAAACCATTTTTCAGGGTTACAACTTTGTGGCCATAAAAGAAACTAAATATAGATATAAGGAAACAAAAGAGACACCCCCCCACTGCAAAAGTTTGGTTTGTTCTAACAAGTGAATATATACCATTGCCACCTCAAATGGGATAATCAGTATTATGCGTAACAATAGTTTTAAAATGTATGTGATAGCATGAAATGACCTTTCTGTGAGTGTGATTTCCATTGCTTTTCTTTGCCTTATCATATGTAGAATTTTGTTTTGTGGATAACGTCTCAATAACAGTGATTCTTTGCCTACCTACATCAGTCAGTGATCTTTCAAGTAATGACTATATTAGACTTGACGAGAGTGTTGCTATCGCTTGCATGGTGAACACTTCTTGATTGAGATGGATTGACGAGTGTGTTTATTTTGTGATGATTTTAGGGCTGATTTTTACAAGGTCTATCTTCTGTACTTGCTTGCTATAACTTACAGAATAATCCTTGAGGGTGGTTAAAGGGACTGGGAAACTTCTCTGGTTGAACTGCCTTGATGCAAATCGCCGGGTTCATCGTTTCTTCGCTAGTTTAGGGTTAGCATATTACAGTTCCATTAGCTATTTCTGCATATTGTAGAAAAGGATTCTTACAGAGGCTTAGGAGATGCCGATGTTATTGTTAGAAGCTATATTTTATTGCTGTCTCTCCGCATGGAAATAGATGATTTGATGACTTTTTAGCACAAGCTGATAGTTTGACTGCTATTTTTGCTGCTATAAATGATGATTTCATAATCATTCTTTACATTTATCTCCAACCAAAATGCCCTCCACATCCAACATTGAGTAACAATAGGGTTGAAACTTCGAAATCACATAGCAGCATTTGTTTAGACGTGCAATCGTTCATATGTTCCTTGTGAAGCAGATATAATAGTGTAGAGAAGCAGCCTAATATCTTCAGTTCTGAAGTAAACCACATAAAGAATTCTCTATTCCAAGAACCTTTGATATTCAGTAGCAAAAATAGATAACAGTTTCAGATTTTTCAAACTCCAAAAGATCCATAACCCTTTCCCCATATAGCAGCTCCAACTTAATTCACCTTCAGCTCCAACAGTTTCAGATTTTTAGAGGTTCTGCTTTTGCTGTTCTGTTATTGGAAAATTTTGTGCATTCATATACAGTCTCTGATCTTTCGCTACTTTTATCCATGTGGTTTTGTACTCAGCTTAATACTGCATTATGACTTGGTCTTTATTCTAAGTTAAAGACTATATTTATTTGTTCACGTAACTTCTATTTTAGTTAGTAATGTAGAAATGCTGCTTCTTGAACCAGATTGTTCTTCGCAATGTTAACGTAAGGCGAGGCATTTTGATGTTGGTTGCTGAAGTTATTGAATTTTTAGGTGGCAAAGTTGAGGAGTTGGATGCTGCACAACAGAGATGAGTGCATGAAGTAAATAAGCTAGCAAGGGGTAGAAGGTATTCAAAATATTTATCATACTTATGTATGTACAATATATGAATATTTTTTACCTTGTGTATATACCTTATTTCTTCCTTTTTGTTTTTATTTTTTGGAATACTCTTATGGTAGTCACAGATGTTCAATGACCAAAACTGCTTGGGACATTTAACAATGTTTATGGTAGAAAATAATATTCTCAAATCCAGGAGAAACTGTGCAAAGAATGACCTGAACTGACAGATTTTACCTATTATATATGATAAATAAAATGCTGTCTGGTAAATGTTGATCAGAATAAGCCATCTAACTTCTGTTCTATGGCTTAGCTTTATTTTCTTAACAAGAGACTGCTGAATTGACTGTAATTCACCCTAAGATAAACATTCTCCGATCTTGTTGTATTCATATTTTTACATGCAATCAGCGGTTTTGGGAACCACCAGGCATGTGTTTTATAGAGGGCTTGTTTTGAAATGCTGAAATTTATGACATGTAATCTAGTTTGATTTCGTAGTAGTCCTAGTCATACTCATTTAAGTTATATGTTTTCCTTGATACTCTCCTAGCACCTGTTGTAGTAATGCTTATAATTTTCCACTTCTTAAAATTAAATAAAGGGATCAAAGTTAGAGCATATGCAGGCAATGCCAATGTTGTATTTCTATGAAGTTAATTGCTCATCGAATCTAAGGATAGTGAAGAGTTGTCGATTTCTTCTGAATCACTTGTTAGATGCAGCTTGTTCTTTGGATGGGTCGCCTTCAGCCTTTTAGATAGTACCCTACAATCATCCTTGCTGCAATGCTGTAGTCACACATCTACATTTACTTCCCTTTTTTCCTTTTTTTCTTCTTCTTATGGCCATAAAGAATATTTTGTCTTTTGACAGATAATTGGCTTAGCTGGTATCTATTCATGGAACTGATTTGTTTGTCCTTTTGTATGACTTCAGAGGGATACTGTGCTATTGTAATTTCCACAATGTTGTTGCTTTTTGGAATTTCAACAATACTGAACTCATTTTTGGAACTCACCTTCTATTGATTCAAGGGAGTTCCTTTGTTTACCTTGCACCTGCATTAGTCATTATGAATTCTTGAGAATATTGAAACCTTACTGAAAATGTAAGTGATAATACCCATCTTGCTTCTGAATTACTCATTTTCTGATAATATAGATGATTGAATTAGTTACTGAATCTTCTGAATATTTACTAAGAACTCGAATTTTGTTTTTTCTCTTTATATTAGTCCAGAAAGGAAGAATGAGTTCTAGATAAGCTTTTGCAGGAAATGAGATAATACAAGAAAATATTGAAGTGCAGCATCTGATTGATTGGCGAAAAGAAGTACTAGTTATTATTTCATAGCCTACTCAAGCTTCTTGACTTAGGTTTTGGCTGATACAAAGAATGTGTTTTGGCTGATAAATTACTGTGACATTGTAATGATGAAGCATGTTCTATATTGATCTCTGTATTTTGATCTCCATTTATCCATCTATTGAATCACAAATGTTGAAAGAATCCTTTTATTTTCATGTCTGTAATCTGAATTGTTCATTCTGTTCTTGCAATGGTTTTAGGTGCCTTAGAGGTTCACTTGTTGTCTGTCACTAGCTTTAAAAGTTCAACTATCTTTCAGAATTCCTTGTACCTCTATCCATCTCATTTCCTTGTTCTTCAGTTGTTGTACCAAGCACATGCTTTTTTGTGGGTATTTTGATTTTCCTCTATTGCTGATCCTTTGCATAGTTGATTGGCAGAACACATTTCTATGAGAACCAGAGCATTGCTGAATTGCACCCGCGGAAACTTACCATTGCTCAGGATAGAGGTCAGCGTTCAGCCGTATTATAACGTGTCTTAATGGTGGTGTGAATGGTAGTTGTTTTGTTCACTATCTTAGTTCTATTTGGCAAATATAGTTACATTGCCTCCTCATGGTTGTCTAAATTAGTGGCTTTCTATTTTGAGGCAGTTCCCTATGCATCTGCGAGTACATTGTGATTTAGTTGGAGAAACTGTATTTGTAAGGGTGTTGTAAGGCTCTTCTAATTATGTTTTCTCTCTTATGGATTTACTGAATATGGAACAGAAACTCGGCTGGATCAGTGTTGGGAGACAACTATCTGCAAAGCTGAGTTGATCAAAGTGACAGTTGGGGCATAAAGGCATGCTTCTGGTGTGAAATTGTGTGTGCTTCTCTGGTTGTAACGACAGGAGGATACCGAGGACCATGGACAGGACAAAAAACAATTAACCCGATTGAAGGACTGGATCAGATCTTACCAGCTTCAAACGATTGATCTCACTGACATTCTCTCACAAGTCCCTGCAATCTCAGAGGTGAGTGTTGTTCCATAAAATTGTTTAAAATTTCTGCTGCAAATATTCATTTTATTACCTAGCCTTTATCTTAATGGTTTAAAGGCTTACTGAGTATTCATTCTGTTTTGATAAAATTAGAAATAATGAACTAGATGAGGAATGCCTGGTTTTAAAATATAGTGCAGACAGTTACTGTTATTAGTTGATCATTGATCACATTTTAGCCCTCATGGAATGCCTTGGTTTAGTATTAGGATGGATATAGTAATATATGTAATATCATTTAACTAAGCAGCATTATTGAAAGCAATAGCTATAACAAAGTACATCAACTGTATTTACTTTTATGATATTTTATCATCACATTTCTATCCCTGTATCTGCATATTGGTTTTTTTGAGTCATATTTTTAAAATAAAGATATCATCACTTTGGAAAAAGAGAGGAAAGAAAAATAAAAGAGAGAAGATAATGCTCCTGTGCCAAATTAGAAATTTCAACATTGTCAAATAGAACTTTGTGCATTGTTGCTTTTGCAGTTTTACACAACATAATCTCATATTAAAAGTGATATCATTGCTAATTTTGGAAAAATTTTAAATAATATATGAATTTTAGTAATGAGGCAGAGACACAAAGACAGCATGTTTACTAAGCACTCTTAATATGTCTTTGTTTTCTTTGTATAGGTCTTTCTTCCAAATGAAGAAGAGGTAGCTCATGAGCAAGATCCTCAATGAGGAGTTGGCTTCTCTTACCAGTGAATACAATGCTAAAGAATGACTTTTTAAAGAAACCTGGAGAATATATGTTCATTCTTTTTCCTGTCTGTAATGACTCATTTCTTATTCCAAATGAAGAGAAAGCAGAGCATCTGAAAGAAAATCCTCTGCTGTACAAACATGGTAAATTACATCTATAAATTAATAAAAATTTTTAAGTACACCAATTTGATATTACTAAACACAGGATGGAGGGATAGAACTTTACAACTTTTATCCATTCTATTTTTACCCCTATAAAATTACCCTCTTTCCCATTTCCTCCATGTTAATAATAATCCATAATAATGAAAAATAATATTTCCTCAATTTCATTAGAAAAGACAAATTTCAAAATGGTTTTTTATTCTATTAGAATAGTTAAATTTGAATTATTTTTCTTTTGGTACATTTATTAATATACTTATATGTTTTAAATTAACATGGAAGAAATAGGTAATGGGGGGTAGAGGGGGGCAATTTTATAGAAATAAGGATATAACTGGTAGGAATTGTAAAGGCTATCACTCGCGTTGAATAAAAAATTATCTTATTTTACCACCTTTCTAGAAACATTAGCAGTTAAAATCAGTACATATGTAAAAATTGATTACTAAAATTAGAAATTTCATCCGCATTAATTAATTTAATTTATAAGTAACTAAAATCAACACGTTACATAGAACAATACTTTAAAAAATGATAATGACCAACGTTAATCCACATTAATAATTAAATAAAAAAATGATCACACGCCGTGGTAATTTCTCATAGTTTATTATGATACTCAAAATTTTTTACTCCAAAACACAGAGTTGTAAACTTATTACGAGACGTCATTTTATTATGAAATCACATTTTTGGTTACTATGGTTCGAAAACACTTACCATGTGTTGTGAGCTGTTGGTTTTTGTTTCTGTCGATGAATTGCATAGTCCAAAACTTGAAGAATCAAGTTGGTTTTTTCAATTTCATGTTTTTGGATTACTTATTTGTTTCTCTAATGCAAAAAGTCAGCACTGGCCTACATTCGGAAGAAAATAACAAAGAGAATTAAAAGTGAAAAAATAGAAAATAACGATATAAGAATTTACGTGATTCAGTCAAAAAAAAATTTTTTCACAAAATTACCTTCACAAATCTCTCAACTAATGTGTGAAACAAGAGAAAGAAGAAATTAGTTTCTTAAAAGAAACTTGGGGCTTGTTCTTTTTGTTTTTTTTTAAAAACGGTTTTGGTTTCAATAGTAAATTAATATCACTCGCGTTGAATTTTGTTTCTTTTTAATACGAAGAAGTAATTATGAGTTTTTTGTTTTTAATGGAATTCATTATTTTTAAAACATAAATGTGTGACTAAAATTTTTACAAATAAATAAATTCCCCAAATTCATTTATGCGAAGATTTAATGTATTTCAAAAAATGCCGTAAATTACTTCTTCTAAAATTTTGTTGAATTACAAATTAAAATTTCAATTATATAATTATGTTTTACCTTTTTTTATTTTTTATAACAACTCAAAAACTATTTACGGCGGTTCGATTCAATTAAAATAATAATTTAATTTTTACAAAATTCGTTTACATATAAATATTTTTATTCATTTTAAAAATCATTGTAGTGGCATTAGTTTCTTAATGAAATTATAAAAAAAAAAAGGAAAAAATTAATTATGGAATTCGTTGATTAAAGCAAAAAAAAAAAAAAAAAAATTCAATTGAAAACGAATTCACGGAATTCGTTTTTAATTGAAAACGAATCTCCCAACTTCGTTTTCAATAGTTCGGGAATTTCAATTTTTTTTTGTTTTTTGGTAATTTTTTCCCCAAAATGAATATTAAAGTAAAAAAATCATAAACAAACTTTTTGGACAGAAACACCGTTTGATGTGTCTTACTGATAAAGTTGACCAATGACTTCGCCAGCGAGCACAGATCATATCCACCGTCGTTTTTCTATTATTAAAGCAAGTGGGCAGACCAAACACAAAAAGTCTTTTTTAAATTGTTTTTCTTAATAGCACGAAATACAAAGAGTAGAGTAGACGTTGCTGCATGAGGTTGACCGGCTGTTGTGAGTCTTGTGACCTTCACCAATTAATGAACTAACCTCGTTTTGTCTTTTTCCCATTTGCAATACTAATATTTTATGGCGGCTTTTGGTGCTCCAAGAAACCGACGTCACATGCGCCATGCATACATTATAATTAACTTACTGCCATAAGCACTATAAAAAAATTTTTTTTTTTTGGAGGGATTTTTTTTTAGAATTTGTGTAGAAAAAAGAAAAAAATGTGTAGTATTTATGTTATTTTTTGAATTTATGTGAGTGAAAATTTAAAGGAAATTTAAAATTCTGAATTTAAATTTTGTTAAAAATTATGTTGTTTCTTTATGTAAAATTTAAAAAAAATAATAATAATTTTATTGAAATAAAATTAAAAAAAGAACAGAGCCTAAGTTGACGAGAACTGCCTGCCGGTTGCTATCCACTTGTAGTGGCATGAGAATTATACCACTACATTTCAGAATTATCAGGATTCGATAATCTCCCAAAACTTACTTGATCAACTCGTTGAGAGTCCATTTTAATTTACTTTTTATACGACTAATAAATTATTTTTTTTATTTATTTAATCCATGCTTTAAAGAAAATAATAAGAGTAAAATATAGTTTAACCATTAACCATTGTAATTTTATGTAAAATATACAGTTTCTCGTCTTTGATTTTAAAACTCTTAATTACCCCTTTATATTTCTGGATTAAATGGTTTATTTGGTGGAATAATCAAATGACGGAGAGTATTGAAATGGGCTCGATCTCATTTTTATTTATTTGTTAATTTCTTTTAACAACATGTTATCTATAAGTTAAGTGCATTTGAACTAAATATAATTCAGGGATTATTTATAAATATAAAATGAAGTTTAGGAATAAATAGAACAGTTCTTTGATGGGCAAATGACACTTCCCTCTTCTTCAATTAATTTTGTCATCAAACTCTTTCCTTTGTGTCGTTGTTTCCAATAAATCTTAAAAGCACACCCATTCTTATAATTTTTGAAGTTAATTTTAACTAGGTTTAGCACTTATAATTATTAGATTAAATCATTTCATTAGTCCTTTAAGTTAGGATGTTGTATTATTGGTCTCTTACCTTGAAATTTTGTTTCGAAATGGTCCCCGAATCCAAATTTTGATATTATTTGAACTATTTTTCAGCTAACATGTAAGATTCTTACACATTAACATGGACAAAAAATGAAAAAAAAAATATTAAATCATTTTGTTCACCATTAATGGAACTTGAGACAATTCATGTGTTAGTTGAAAATAACTCAAATATTATTAGAATTTGAATTTCGGGATCATTTTGAGATAAATTTTCAAGTTAAGAGACCAAAATAAAATAATTCAAAGTTAAGGGACCAAATAGGCTCAACGCCCCAACTTAAGGGACCAACAAAATGATTTAACCCTGTTATTATATATACCAAATTTCACCCAAGCCAAATTTTAATTTACTTTTGCAACCTTTCCACCTCTGTTCTTTTGCTAATCTTCACTTTGAGTTTCTTTCCCCTTCTTCAACCTTTACCAACTTGTCATCTCCCTCTTGGGAGATTTCACTCGCAATATATTTCATTCTTGGTCAGGTGCAATATGGGGACGAAATTTGTAGTGCAATTTTTTCCCCCAGTACCATTCAAGAAATGTATGAATTAAATTAATAACTTTAATAATAAAAATATCATATGCATACAAGTAAAGCAACTATTTATTTACGCTTGAATAACCAATACCAAATATGTCATAAATATTCTTTTAATAAATATTCAATGCCAATATCAATAAAATTTACTCACAAGTCACAACTAAATTATTAATAAAAATTTAAAATTATGAATAAACATTTCAGTAAATATTCATCACATATAACTTAATCTTAATTAATTAACCACAACAATATACACAAAATTTTTAAAGATATCATAATATTAATCGATAATATATATAAGCAACAAAATAAATATAAAATATTAAATAAATAATAGAGGATTAAATGGGCCTTGAGGAGAGAACTGAGGGGGAGGGATGAGCAAGGAAGAGGATGAGGGATTCACTTTAAGGGTGTAAGAATTTTGGAATATTGCTAAATAGTTGGGTCAAACTCTTTAATCTAATTAAGATGATGAAAGAAATGCATAGTTGTTTTTCTCTCATGAGACACCAACTCTTGACTCGTTAGTGCAAGCTAGTGGAAGAGGAAAAAGAAGGGAGGTAAACAAAGAAGCTGTAAAAGGGCTGCGAAAGTACATGTAAGTTTTATTTAGCTAGGAAATATTGGGTGTATAGTAATTAAAATGATTAATTCCTATTTTATTTCGTCGATCATGACTCTCAAAATTAGGGTTTTATATTGGGGTCAAAAATTACCAAAATAAACAAATTTATTTTTTCATTCCCAAAGTATAAAAAACGAAGTTGGGAGATTCGTTTTCATCTGAAAATGAATTTCCCAACTTCATTTTCTTCAAGAATAACAAAAAATAAAAATAAAAATAAAAATAAAAATCCTTCAAGGAAACGAATTCATGGAATTCGTTTTCTTGGAGTTCCTTATTTTTTTTTTATTAATTTCAAATTAATTTTTTCCTTTTTTTATTTATTAATTTCATTAATTCAAAAGAACCCCCGTAATTCATTTTTGAGTTGTTATAAAAAAAATACAAAATATAATATTTAACTGAAAGTTTAATTTGTAATTTAATAAAATTTTAGAGGAAGTAATTTACGGCATTTTTGAAATGGTGGTCAATTACCTCTGTCTTATTTATTCTCTCCATTTTCTATATTATCGCGTCTGTCTAATCCCACTAGTATTCCCTATGCAAGCTCATTTAAACTAAAAACAATTAAAAATGGAAACATCAATATCGGTCTAATGTTTTTTTTTTTTTGAGAGAAACGAATTTATGAGTTTTGTTTTTAACGGAATTAATTATTTTTAAAACATAAATGCGTGACTAAATTTTCAAAGATAAATAAATTCCCCAAATTCATTTATACGGAGATTTTATGTATTTCAAAAAATGCCGTAAATTACTTCCTCTAAAATTTTATTGAATTACAAATTAAAATTTTAGTTATATAATTATGTTTTGCCTTTTTTTTTATTAACAATTCAAAAACGATTTATGGGGGTTCGTTTCGAAAACCCTCAAATTCATTTTTCATTAAATGATATTTATTTTTTAAAAATGAATGAAAACTTAGAAACATGTTGGTGAACCGTTTTCAATGAAAATAATTATTTAATTTTTTAAAATTCGTTTAAATATAATTATTTTTATTTATTTTAAAAATCATTTTAGTGGAATTCGTTTCTTAATGAAATTAATAAAAAGCAAAAAAAGAAAAAATTAATTATAGAATTCGTTTATTAATGAAATTACTAAAAAACAAAAAACGAAGAAAACGAATGCATGGAATTCGTTTTTGAGTTGTTATTAAAAAAAAAAAAAAAAAAACAATGATATTGCACCAGACATGGATGATGTGATTCTGAGTGTTTAGCTTGCTGGGTTTTATTTTTTAAAAATTTTTTTGGACTTACTTTCTCAGTGGCTGATCCTGTTGCTTCGTTTTAATAAGTCCGGTTCTCATTTACGGGTCTTTAACTATTCATTTTATTTTAATTTTCAATATATATATATATATATATATATTACACTTTCTGTCTCGCTCAAAAAATTTACTTTCAAATAAAATTTTTGTCTCATTTGGAGAATATATCGAGAGAAAATGGCTTTACGTCCTGATATCATAGGATACATTTGGGAAAAACTTACTGCCCATTAACACTTTTTCCGTCTCTCTCTATATATATTTGTCTTTTACACATTGATGTGCATAAAATTGAAATCCCCATTGGGTTTAGCCCAATGTATTAAAACAAAGAAATAGTAGAGGATAAAAAAACTAAAATAAAGCCCAGAGCCATGCTCAGATCGGAAATATCGTACAACTTGTATTACAACTTTAGATCGGATATGAAGGCTTAGATCGGTCATAAAGACTTAAAAGACTCATGAAGGCTTAGGTCGGAAAGTGCTATAAACCAACTTATGAATCTTAGATCGGTAAGCTTTATAACCCAGCTCGGTAAGATTGGGTCAGGAAAAATATAACTCTACTCGAGAACCTGGTCGGTAAAAGCTTAGAGAAGTTAGATCGGTCGATAGTGTTAAAACTCAGATCGGTAAGTAAATAAAACACAGGAAGCTTAGGTCGGTAAAGAGTAAACCGGTATGAGATAAAGATAATATTATCAAAACAGTTAGACATTATGGTAGGGCCACGAATTTAATACATGCAGGAGCAATGATAACAAAGGAGCCGAGTTAAAGCCATTATTCCAGGAACGGCCAAAGTCATCATTACAAAGAGAATAAATGGGAGCGTATGTCTTCATGACCCAACGGAACTATCAAGGTAAGTCTATAAATACTCAGTCCCCAGACTCATTTCAGGTAAGTCCTTCATAAGCAATTTCTGGCAATTCTCACAAGTGATTCTCAAGCAATTCTCTCTGATTATTATTTCTCTTAAAGCTCTTGTTCAATACTGTTTATCTCTTTCATATTACTGACTTGATCGTCGGAGCCTATACAAGGGGGAAAGCCCCGCTCATTTCCCTGATTATCCACTATTTTGTCGCCAGAACAGTACAAAATCCTCAAGCTTCATCACCATTGCTGAATCAAGATCACCCGGATCGGTCATCAAGTGATTTATTCTTCTACACAGTAAAAAGCTTCATCATAAGTTGGGCCTTACTTGCTCCTCATTTTCCAGTGAGGCTTCATTCGAATTGGGTTGTTGCTGTTTTCAAGAATTTATTGGGCAGCGAAGAAGCATCACTTCAGCAGTATAATTTTTGCGTCACATCAACTGGCGCCGACTGTGGGAAACGTTTGATCAAATTATTTCATCAAATTTTTCTCAGTTAAATAAATTTGTTGAAACCATGACGCAAACTTGCTCAGGAAAGGGTGCTTCTTCTTCTGATACCACCAACGGACTCATCGTTACAACCGCCTTGGTTCCTACCGTAACGACCACCAGTTCTATTCCCCCCTCTGATCCACCAACTACTACCACCATTGTTGAAACTCTCACCCCCGAGCAGGAACAGGCAGAAAAAGATAGGTTTTTCCGTTTATTTCCACAACTGTTTCATTTAGTAAACCATGTTGCTCCGATCATCTCTACTCTTGATATGGGACTTCCCATCACAACCACCACCTCAGATGTAGCTAACATGGAACACCCCTATGGCATGCAGTGGTCCCCCACTATGCCCCCACCCAGGGCTGTATTCAACCCCGTGTCCGACCCCTCTGCTGTTTTAATATCTAGTCTTCCCCCACAATCCACCGCTGTATGTCCTCCATACCCCGGGGGAGTTAATTTTTCTTCTGGACTCGGTCATGTAGCTGGTCCTCCCAACCTTTCAGTGGCACCTCTTGTTTATACCACCGTAGCCCATACCCAGGTTAATCCTACTTTTCCGGGCCCCTTTGCGGCTTCCAATGCTCAGCTTAATAATTGTTCTTTTATGTCGGGCCTACCATTTCCCACTTTAGGGCAACAAATGGGTCAATTGAATCAGCTGGCCATGGCCTACAGATCAGTCAAGTGAATCAACCCGGTTATTACCCTGGATACCCAACTATCCAACCCTGAACTATTTCAACATTATGGTTTAGGCAAGAGTCGAGCCATGCAGCCGCCCATAGGGAACTCTCCCTTACTTAACCCAAACTTTTACCCCGGGCCCGGCTTAGGGAACTATTACCCCCGCATGGGAGGGCACCCCTTAGGTCAGTCTGGATATCCCCACCTTGGTCAAACCGTCCTCCCCGGATCCAGATATGCTCAGCTCGGACGAACTGTTCCCACATCTCGCGTGTCTCATCCTTTTGGATTGGAGATCCAAATGGCACCATTTCCCCCGGGAACAGAGGACTAGGTAAAGTTGACAAGTACGACGGTACCACCGACCCCACGGCTCATTGGATGCAATGCATGAGCGTCATGGATGCCGCCAACCTGTCCGACGCTAACCAATGCATGACATTCCATCTGACTCTTAAAGGTCAGGCTATAAATTGGTATTGTACTCTGCCCCGAAATTTCATTCATTCGTTAGATCAGTTTGGTGACCTGTTTTTAGCCAATTTTATGGGTAACAAGATATTGTCTAAACCAATTTCACACTTAATGAACATAACTCAAAAAATGGGAGAGGGATTACAGGCTTACATAGATCGGTTTAACGTAGAGTCTAGACAATGCCACGAAAAAGATGATAGGATAATGATGGGATCATTTATTAATGGGTTACGGTCAAGACCTTTAGCTACCGAATTGGCCATCCGACCCCCACATTCTTATTTTGAAATGATGGTTACTGCCGTTAATTTTGCTGTTATTGAGGATGCTACAGCTATAAAACAGGAACGGGAAAGAATTTTTTCTGATCTATACGGTAAGAGGAAAGCTTCTTCCCCGATTCTTCCACCAGGAGGAAATAAGAAACTAAACTTTGCAAATACTACTAATCCTATCCCGAAGACCGGGGTAAGTGTGAACGCTGTGCAGGTAGCCGAGCCATTCTCCGTCCCCCGAGCCGACATATATGCAGCCATTCAGCATCAAGGTCTGCTGCCCCCAGCCCGACCCATGACGGGTCCCACAGATCGGCTCAATCCGGGCAGGTATTGTAATTACCATAAAAACATTGGTCATAACACTAATGACTGTCGTGATTTAGCTGCAGAAATAGCTAAATTAATTCAAGCTGGAAAACTACCTCAATACACACAAGTGGCGCCTTTGCCTAAACCAGTGGCTTCGGCAACCCGTGAACGACCTAACGGATGCTACCGATGTGGGGAGACTAGTCATTTTGCCCGCGAATGTCTCCAGCCCGAGCCCCGAGCCCCAAATGTCGGAGGGGGAACCAACCTGAACATAGCTGGGGTCGTTAACACCATAGCAGGAGGACCGACCCAGGGCGACTCTAATCGCCAAAGGAAACAGGTATACCGACAAAGGAACAGTGTTCTAGGTAAGCGAAAATGAGAAACCATGACACCAGGAATTACTTTTGATGACACAGATATATTTTTGCCTTACAATTGTGATGATCTACTAGTGATCGATTGCTACATTTCGAATTATCAAGTACGTAGGACATTGCTAGACACGGGTAGTTCTAGCAATATAATTACAACCAAGGCACTGGTTGGTTGTTAATTACACAAGACACAGTTAAGTCCAGTTCGGACACCATTGATTGGCTTCGGCAATCACCATGTTATACCTGTGTGACATTTGAGCATACCGGTCACGTTATTAGCTGGACAGCTAAAACGTACGGAAAACATAGACTTCGTGGTCATCAATGAGCCATCGCCATATAACGTATACCTGGGTCGGCCTGGATTAAATCAGTTCCAGGCCATAGCTTCTACCATACACATGCTTTTAAAATTCCCCACCATAGGTGGGGTAGCTACTATTCGTTGTGATGTCTTAAATCCAAAGTTGCCTCTACAGTCATTCCGACCTCCGTTAACATTACTGACCTAACAAGTGGCTCGGACCTGTCCATTGAAGCAGGGGCCGAGGTAAGAATCATCCCCCTCGCAGTCGATCCAAACAAGGTAATAAAGATTGGGGCTGATTTGCCCCCTTAATTACAACATGATTTACTTAACCTTTTGCGTGAGTTTGCGAAAGTTTTCGCTTGGGGACCGGAGGACATGCCTGACATTTCTCGAAATATCATTGAACACAGGTTATCCATTGATCCCAATCATAGGCCGATCCGACAACGAAAGTGTAACCTCGGGGGAGAACGTAGCAAATACGTGGAAATCGAAGTCAACGCCCTGTTGGAAGTACGTATCATCCGAGAAGTGGATTATCCGGAATGGTTAGCTAACCCTGTGTTAGTTCCCAAGCCCGATGGCTCATGGCGCATGTGCATAGACTTCACCGACCTAAATAAAGCATGCCCCAAAGACTTGTTCCCCCTACCTTTGATCTACGTGTTGGTTGACGCCATAGCTGGATTCCGCTTCCTTAACTTCTTGGATGCATACAAGGGTTATCACCAGATCTTCATGGCCAAGGAAGATGAGGAAAAAACGTCTTTTATCACGGATAAAGGTACTTATTGCTTTATTACCATGCCTTTCGGTTTAAAGAATGCTGGAGTTACTTTTCAACGTTTGGTAAATAAAATTTTCAAAAAACAGTTATGACGAAACATGGAAGCATATATTGATGATTTACTTGTTAAAAGTAAAGATGAATCTGCTTATTTATTTAATTTACGTGAAACCCTTGAAACTCTAGTCCAATATAAATTAAGGCTAAATCCAAAAAAATGTGTCTTTGAGGCTACTTCGGGAAAATTCTTAGGATACATGGTTTCTGAGGGGGGTATCTCGGTTAATCTAAAGAAAGTAGAACCTGTTTTGCAAATGCACCCACCTAGGTCAATTCGGGAAGTACAACAATTAATAGGTAGACTAGCGGCCTTAAATCGGTTTTTAGCTCGGTCAGCTGAACGAGCCTTACCATTTTTCAATATTTTAAAGAAAACAGATAAATTCTTGTGGACTTCAGAATGTCAAAATGCTTTTGAACAATTAAAAACATACTTAGCCTCTTTGCCATCTTTGACCATGCCTATTCATGGAGAACAATTGTACATGTATATAGCTACTACCGAATCTGTAATTAGCTCGGTTTTGCTCCGAGAAGATAACCGGGTCCAGAGACCCATCTATTTTGTTAGCAAAGTTTTGTAGGCAACAGAGAAAAATTATTCTAGCCTAGAAAAGCTAGTCCTGGCTCTAGTTCATTCCACACGGCGTCTCCGGCCTCACTTCAAGTCGCACGGAGTCACCGTTTATACCGACGCACCCCTCAAAGCCATCTTACAAAAGGCAGGAGTTTCGGGTCGACTCACGAAATGGGCCATCGAATTAGGAGAGCATGACATCACTTTCGCCCCACGCACAGCAGTCAAAGGACAGGTGTTGGCAGATTTCATAGCTGAAGGAATACCAGACAACCAAGAGAGCATCTCTAGCCCGTCAGAAAAAACCGATATGCTTTTAACTATAGCAGAAGGTGACGATGCGTGGACCCTCTACGTGGATGGTGCCTCAAGCCAGTCCGGATCGGGTGCGGGGATCATCCTCACCAGCCCAGGAGGAGAAATCCACACTTACGCTCTACGATTCTGTTTCACAGCCACAAATAATGAAGCTGAATACGAACCATGATAGCTGGCCTGAAGTTAGCTCGGAAATTCGGGGTCGAAAACCTAAAAATTTGTTCAGACTCCCAGCTAGTAGTTAAACAAATTTTGGGGGAGTATAAGGCTAAAGATCGACAAATAGAGGAGTATTTAGCACTGGTACAACAACAACTAAATTTTTTTTCAAAATGGGCTATAGAGCGGGCCCACGAAGCAAAAATACAAATGCCGATGCCTTGTCCAAATTGGCTTCTTCGGTTTTCTCACACCTGACTAAAACCGTTCTAGTAGAAGAAGTACATACCAGGAGTATAGCCGAACCAGCAATCTTGTCTATAAATGAAGGTCAGGATTGGAGGTTTCCTATATGGCAATACCTACAAAATGACACTTTACCAGATTCACGGAAGGAAGCACAACGAATACAAAAAAAGGCTGAACACTATCAGATAATTGGAGAGGACCTGTATAAAAAGGGTTTCTTGATGCCTTTATTAAAGTGCTTGGGATCGGCAGAAGCGGAGGCCATGCTGAAGGAAGTACATGAAGGAGATTGCGTGTCTCACATCGGGGCTAGGAATTTGGCTAAGAAAATAATTGTGGCTGAGTTTTATTGGCCCCGATTATTCCAAGAAGCAGTGGAATATGTCCAACGGTGTTCCAGTTGCCAACACAATGCGACAATTCACAAATTGCCGCCCTTCAGCTTTACTGGGATAATTGCCCCATGGCCTTTCGCGGAATGGGGGATAGATCTCATGGGTCCGTTTCCTAAGATCGGTTCATGCCACTATCTTGTTGTGGCCATAGATTATTTCACAAAGTGGGTGGAAGCCGAGGCACTGACAAATATTACTGGGCGAACCGTAGCTCGGTTTCTTTGGAGACAAGTCATCTGTCGTTTCGGCGTGCCCAGATCGGTTATCTCGGACAATGGGACTCAGTTCGAATCTAAGGAGTTCACAGCCTTGTGTTCAAAACTTGGTATCACCCAACGTTTCGCATCGGTAGCTCATCCTCCAGCAAATGGACAAGTAGAACTCACAAACCGAACTTTGTTGCACGGGCTGAAATCCAGACTAGAAGATAAAGGTAAAAATTGGGTAGAACAGCTGCCCCATGTGCTTTGGTGCCACCGGACTACGCCCAAATCGGCTACGGGAAAGACCCCTTTCGAGTTGGCCTTCGGGGTCAACGCTGTCATCCCCCCAGAAATACAAAGTGGAGCCCCTCGAGTTATGCACTTCGAAAGGGATCAAAACCAGAAAAACTTGGAGCTCAGCTTGGATTTGATAGAAGAAGTTCGGGACTCAGCCTATGTACATCAACTAAATTACAAAAATTTAGTTCGGCAACACTATGATGCTCGGGTCAAACATCGAGCCTTTGTACCAGGAGACTTAGTCTTACGAAACCGATCTATCAGCAAACCACAAGAACAAGGCAAGTTATTTTCTAATTGGGAAGGGCCTTATCGGGTAATTGAAGCCCGACCTACAGGAAGTATATTTTGGAAGACTTGCAAGGACGTTTGGTTCCCCAAACTTGGAATGCAGCACACTTGAGAAAATATTTTCAGTAAAGCAGTCAGAGTTAAAGATGGGAAAGGCAAAATTTGAAGCAACAAAAGTTAACAAAAACAATGTCTTTATTCAATAAACGAGCTCGGATACAAAGATGATCTGAACAATACAAAAATTCTTCGAAAGGAACCAGAATCAGAATAAATATTTCAAAATGCAAGCCGATCTAAGGAAGGACAAGCCCGATCTAAGGGTAAGCCGATCTCAGGAAGGAGGAGCTTGAGAAGAGGCTTCATCTGCTGTCTCCTGGGGGTCGACCACAGGATCCTCTTTGACGTTTTCCGGAATTGGAACACCGATGTCTCGGCATTCTTGCTTGATTTCCTCTACTAAATCGAAAGGATCGCGTCCCTCCAGAAGCAAAGAAGTCTGGGCCATGGAGTATGCAGGAGCATCTTCTGCCGACCTGGAACTTTTTAGCTCGTCCCAGCACAGGGTGTACCCGCAATGAATTAGCTCCAAGAAACGTCGATTCATCAATTCCAAGCAGGGCCCCTTCCTTAAAAGTTTTCAGCTCGGCTTGGCGTGCTGCCTCAACCTCAGCCGAGCTAAGCAGCCCAGCAGCCTTCTTTGTAGCCTCTTCTACAGCTTTCTCAGCTAGGTCAGCTTTTTCCTTCACCCATTGGATTTTTCTTCCATCAGGGCGGCCTCACTTTTCTTCAGGATGCCCAAATCGGCTTCCAGGCCCTGGATCTTAGTCTCTAGCTGGCTCGACTTCGAAAGCAGATCCTGGTTTTGCTTCATTAGCTCGATTTTTTCAACTCCAAGCTTTGAAATGTTGCTGCGTTCGACCCCCAGCTGTAGCTGCAAGTCCTCAATAGCCTCGGTCGATTTCTTCGACCTTTCCAGCTCGTAGCTTTGGGCCAAGATGTCCAAAGCTGTTGCCCTTTTTGACGTAGCAGCATAATTATAAGCTACCTGCAAAAAATCCGATCCAGGAATGTCATACGAGGTAATCATTATTCTTAGACAAATTAATTAAGTTTCGAAGCTCACCCTTTTTATATGCGAAGCAAGAAAAGCCTCCTGCTGCACCATCAGCTCCATATTCTTCCGAAGCTGGTTGCCCACTTGAATGATCTCCTCAAAGGATCTCTCAGCCTCAGCCTCCAACTCCTGGTAAGGCCTTACGTCCTCAGGCAGAGGTTCTGGTAAATGCACTTGAAGTATGGGCCGAGCCAGGGAGATCGGTCTATCCTTTTTATCTTTCAGCAGAAGGACCCTTTCTTTTGTTGACGGATCCACGGGTCCCCAAAGATCATCAGGCTTCGGCAACTCGGGATCATGAGTGGGACCCGTCAGCATTTGTGGAGCTTTGGCAGCCTTAGCTGCCTGAATTTCTTCCGGGGTCGGCCTGCTCTTTTTGCGACCCGGGTCACCATGCCAAGCTGGGAGGATCGGAAACCTCGACCTCTTCTGTAAGATCGATCTCAGCCGATCTCTTGGAAGACCCCGAAGCTGCAGCCGGTTTATTGGCCTTTTTCTTCCTGCCAAATCCACCGAGGCCACCTGAAATCAAACAACGAGGATCAAAATTACCGATCTATTAAGGATAAGGACTCAACAAATAAAAAGTTAAAAAGAGGCAGGTATTTACTTTCTCCTTCTACATCGGGGGCTTGGCTCAGCCCGGCCCAAACCAGAAGATCCTCTGAAGGAATTTTAGCCGAATACTTAACCGAGCTGGTATAGTTTCTTAGCACCTTATAGTCCGATTGAACTATGGGGTCGGACTTATCCCGAGTTTGGTCGACTGGTAAAATAAATTGTGACCAACGATGATTTGCTTGTTCTGCCTTCACCATAAAAAACCTAGCCCTCCATTGTTTATTAGTATCTGGGGAGTCGGTAATAATTATAGGGCCGTTCCTACGTTTCTGGAATATTACCCACCATTTACCATAAGGATATTTACGGGCTGTATAGAATTGGAAAAACAAATATACCGTTGGTCGGACCCTAGCCCCAAAACAAACATACATAAAACCTATTAAAACCTAAGGGCATTAGGTACTAGTTGACTTAGCCCAATATGAAGGAAATCACACATCTCATTCAACAAATCTAGGGTCGGAAACCTCAGCCCAAAACCTATATGATACTCATAAACCCCGACCCAACCCTTGAAAACATTATTTATCCTCTCCTCAGGCCCGGGTAAACGAATCGGGACAGAGGGATTTATATAATGGGCCAACCTAAGTTTTTCTAAGTCTGCCCTAGTCATTTCTGAGGCTATCTCTTCGGGTTTAAATTCGTGAGTGGCGGCCGAATCTACAGGAATCAGTACAAAAATCACTATAATCATAGATAACCAATCCTACAAAGTGCTCAAACATGCCATAAATCTGAAAATAAATAAATCAACAGAAAAGAAAGGGAGAAGAAGAACACTAACCTGCAGCCGGAACCTGACGCGATGCTCCGGTACCTGAACTTTTTTCGGAGGCCATTGCAGATAGATGAACAGGAAAAAAGGCGCGGCGACGAAACAGCGATGACGGTGAGATAATGTTGCGGGTAAAAAATTGCAAGAACTGGGACACGATGGTCAACTTTCGGCAAATCACGAAAACTCCGGCAAAGGAAAGGAGAAGGATGACAAGGAAGAATTTTTTCTCTCTTTTTCAGGAAAGCAAATAATGGAGGGAGTCAAATGCTTGCTCTCACGATTTTTATAGTGGAGCCTCGGGGAGATCGAAAAGACGTGGGCAGGCCAAAAGCTGTAGTCATTAATGATGCCTCGAAAACCTAAATGGCCTTGGAAGTTGTATCGGTTGCTATAATAAACGTGAAGGCGTGTCCAGACAAGTCCGCCTCTTCGAAATCCCGACCTAGGGTAACGCAAAGGTACGCCTTTATGGTTGCATTTATTTGTCCGAAAACTGTTCAAATTCTTTAGATCGGTACTACAATTATTACCTATGCATCGGATGACACTATAATCTATAGGTCGGTTATCATTGTCATATTTCTTGTTTTTATCAGTCAGTAATCTATGAATTATAGGTCGGATAAACACTGGAAAAATGCCTTAGTCACAAATTCGGCTTAGTAAAATACGATATGTTGCTTAGCTCGGAAAAATGGCTCGGATTAATATCTAGAAATTCATGATGTCCTTTAGGCTAAGTCCTAGCTCGGAAAACCCAAAGAGTATTAAGTTTTAGATCGGTAAAACCTAATACTGTGGGGGCTGGTTGATGTGCATAAAATTGAAATCCCCATTGGGCCTAGCCCAATGTATTAAAACAAAGAAACAGTAGAGGATAAAGAAACTAAAATAAAGCCCAGAGCCATGCTCAGATCGGAATATCGTACAAATCTGTATTACAACTTTAGATCGGATATGAAGGCTTAGATCGGTCATAAAGACTTAAAAGACTCATGAAGGCTTAGGTCGGAAAGCGCTATAAACCAACTTATGAATCTTAGATCGGTAAACTTTATAACCCAGCTCGGTAAGATTGGGTCAGGAAAAATATAACTCTACTCGAGAAGCCTGGGTCGGTAAAAGTTTAGAGAAGTTAGATCGGTCGACAGTGTTAAAACTCAGATTGGTAAGTAAATAAAACACAGGAAGCTTAGGTTGGTAAAGAGTAAACCGGTCTGAGATAAAGATAATATTATCAAAACAGTTAGACATCATGGTAGGGCCACGAATTTAATACATGCAGGAGCAATGATAACAAAGGAGCCGAGTTAAAGCCATTATTCCAGGAACGGCCAAAGTCATCATTACAAAGAGAATAAATGGGAGCGTATGTCTTCATGACCCAACGGAACTATCAAGGTAAGTCTATAAATACTCAATCCCCAAACTCATTTCAGGTAAGTCCTTCATAAGCAATTTCTGGCAATTCTCACAAGTGATTCTCAAGCAATTCTCTCTGATTATTATTTCTCTTTAAACTCTTGTTCAATACTGTTTATCTCTTTCATATTACTGACTTGATCGTCGGAACCTATACAGAGGGGAAAGCCCCGCTCCTTTCCCTGATTATCTACCATTTTGTCGCCAGAACAGTACAAAATCCTCAAGGTTCATCACCATTGCTGAATCAAGATCACCCGGATCGGTCATCAAGTGATTCATTCTTCTACACAGTAAAAAGTTTCATCATAAGTTGGGCCTTACTTGCTCCTCATTTTCCAGTGAGGCTTCATTCGAATTGGGCTGTTGCTGTTTTCAAGAATTCATTGGGCAGCGAAGAAGCATCACTTCACCAGTATAATTTTTGCGTCACATCACACATTATTAAGGCCTCTCTAACTTTGTGCAAAGGGGAGGAGGAAGGCACATAAATACAGTTGGAATGGCTCCAACCCTGCGTCATTTTTTTTCTTCCTAGGAGCAGTGCTATGCTCGATATTGCACGCATTGTTTCTGCATAAGTTTTTTAATAATTTTTTTATCACTTTTACAAATTGTAAATTGGTTATTTATTTTATTTTTATATATTTTAGAGTTTGATATTTTAAAATTAATGATTAATTAATATTTTAATCCAATTTATTAATCTAATTATATAATACTAAAATTACAATTAATTTATTTTAAAATTTTTACTACAGTAATTATTAATTTTATATATTTATTAAACCCCTATAAAAAAATTAATTACATTACATATTTTTAATTTTTCCTACTAAAAATTATTGGAGTTTGTTTTTTATAAAAGATCTAATAAAATGAAGTATAAAGAAGAATGTAAATGGAATATTCTTTTTTGAGTTAAAAATAGAGTTGTGATTAGAGTAAAATTATTGTAACTGTTGAAAAACTGTGTCAAAATGGGTTTTATTACAGAGTAACCATTGAAAATGTCCTAAAAATATTTCAAAATAACCACTAAATCCTTCATTAATGATGTTAATAATTAATATAATCACACTATTCTGTTAAAGCATCTCTTGATACTCTTGAACTCTAAATTTTTTTTTTCGGAAATTAAATGCTTTATTGGCTAAAACAAATATGCAAAGAAAACGTCAACTTATTTTAAAACAATAAATATTTTGAAATAAATTAGAATAACTAGAATGATAAATATTGAAATTTCAATTAGCAACCTATAATAGGGGTGAATTAGGTTGTTGGCAAATTAAAATTTTTTTTGGCAATCTGAAAATTTGTTTTCAAATACGACTTAAAAATCAAGTGCCATGTGTGGTCTCTGTGTGTGTTGAGATTTGCTAAAACATAAAAATCAAATAATCAAAAAGACAAGACAAAATTATAGTGGTTCAGATTCTTGTTAAATCTTGGTTCACTAGCCAAGTTTAACAACTTGAGATTGTTCTAATCCAAACTAAGAAACACTAATACATTTACACTTGCTTAAAATCAATCTCTTGATCTTAAAACTTTTCTACTCGCCTAAATCCCACGTCTTTTGCCCAGTCTACCTCTAGATTAGGTCTTCCCCATTTACCTGATTCAATCTCTTGATCAATTGGAGTTTTACAAATGCTTACTCCAACCTCTTGGACATCGCATTTTTCTCAATTGCCTAAATTAGTTCTAAACTAGGACTTCCCTCAATTGGTTATACAAACTCTTAGACTTAGAACTTCACACTTTCTCCTTTTTCTCTCTCTTTCTTCATGCTTAACTTAAATCAATGATTTCAGACTTTTGCACATTGCCTAACACATCTCTAGATATTTAAGGCATTTTCTTCTTTATTTCTAAAGATGAAAACCTCCACCAATGGAGTTTACAATTAATCTTGATTTCATTTATAGTTGCGGCATAAATTAGCTCTAAAAGCTCTGCAACGACTAGCTGAATTGGCAAGGTGTCGAATCGACAGTCCTTTTGACACCCGATTTGCAGCACTCAAAAAATGACTTGTCTAACAGCCACATGGTGTCGATTCACAACAACAGTCAACACTTCTTCTTTGGCTTTTTCACTTTCTTCAGTTGTAGTTTCATTTGTGAGTAGACAGTCCTTTCGAAGGGCCATCCGAATGAAGTGGCCATTCGGATGCTTCTCAAGGTAAGTGTTGATTTGTCAGTTGAGTGGACATTTTAAAGAACATTTAGATTTAGATTGGCAGTCAAGCTGGGTGGCGACACCCCTTCTGCATGACCATCCAGATGGCCTTTCAATTTTGCAACTTGTCGATCATGGTGTCGAGTCGAAAAGTTAGTCAACACCCATGATTACTATATTTTCTTCACTAGTTTGTGTAATAATTTTTATCTATGTTCAATTGCATATTAGTTGGTTCGATTTCTTTCTCAACAATTTCAATTTGTCTTTGCGATTTATTTAATTGAATAAAAATTATTACAATTTTTTTTTGTTTATTTCAAAAACCCCCTAAATACTATTGACCTCCACTTTGACTGGTTAAAACTGATTATAACATGTCACATTGACAAAAACTGCAATAACATGCAAATATAAAATATTATTTTCATAATAATGGAATATAGCAGACCGAAAGTGCGTTAGGTCCAAACAAAAGGATCAAAATTACCATTTTTACTTATTTGTTTTTCTTTCTACCCCTTTTTTCCGGCTTTATTTCTCTACTTTTATCCTTTCAATTTCTTTCTCTTTTTTTTCTTCTTCCATTTATCTCTCTATAGATAACGTCTCATTTTGTCTCTTCACCAATTTTTTCACCTGCTATGTTTACCTTTATTCTTCCAGTTTCACACACACCTTGTATGTGTGTATATAAAATATATATATATATATATATATATAAAATATTTTCTTTCAATTTTCTCTCTCTGCCTACTTTTTTTAAAAAACTTTTTCTCTACATCTTTTATCTTACTTCCTCTATTTACTTTCATCATCATATTTTTCTTTCTGCGTTATTATTCTCATTTCTATCTACCTCTTTCATCTCAGTTTCTCTCCTTATATACTTCTTCTTTTCTGTCTTTTAAATTTGTCGTGTCATTTATTATCACTATATATCTTTATCCACTTATAGTATTTATCTACATCTCTTGTCTCACATTTTCCCTTTACACAATCCTTTCTACTTCTCTCTATACCTCTATTATTTTGATTTTTCTGTTTACCCTTATCATTCTATTTTTCTCATTTTCTCTTTATCTCTTTTGCTCAAATTTCCTCTTTTTACTTTTGTCTAGAGTGGGCAACTAAAGTTGGAGGCCCAAAACGATATCCCCAAAAAAATAAAGGATGTGTTCTTTTATGATGGTTTGAGAATTGTTTTGGTTTTATTTTGGGTTTCAAACCCAAAAAAAGGCCAAAACATTGTTCTCCTAAGAGGTTTGAAATGCAAATCTCAAACCAAATCATTGTTCGGCTGGCGGTGGTATAACCCAATGCTTTTTAAGAAATTCTTTTTTAAAAATGATCTCTAACAAAATTTTAAAACACATTCTAAAAAAATATTACAAAATATATTCCAAACAAACTTTAAAACATATGGGGTTGCCACCTGCCAAAAGACCCTTTATTTATTCGACCTTCCTGCGAGAGACACTTCCCTTGCTACCAGCCAAACGAGCATATATCTTATTAACCATAAGTTGAAAAAGAAGCATGGCGCATCTCCTCTTGCAAATAGGCCCAGATACATAAAGGGAAAGTACCCTGCCCTTATTCCCCTTAGTTGCAATACTAAGCCATCACGTTCCTGCAACTTTTGAGGCAAGTAGAAAGAACATTTAGGTTCACTACCCTTCTGTCTAGTAGCACCTTCATAAACCGGCATGAACTCCATAATCCCCATGATAGAATCACTATCCCTATTTTAAAAAATATATATTCATCAAATCATCTGCAAAGCTCAAATGGGAGATCCGGTGGTCCCCTAGGTATGGAGAACTGTGGCAAAGAGCTCATCTCAATGCGTTCCTTAAGACCCCTTGTGAAAGCTTCTCCCACCAAAAGGAAAAGGAAAAGAGATAAAGGATCACCCTGCTTAATGCCCCTTGTGGCCTGATAAAAAACCGTGTGGTTCTCCATTGATCAAGACAAAAAACCAAGTTCCTCGGAGATTCCCAAGAATCAACTATACAAAATGCCAAGAAAAACCCATTTTCAGCAACTAGTACTCCAAGAAATCCTAAGACACCCTATCAAAGCCATAACCATATCCAGTTTAATGGGAAATGATATGATTGAGGCATTAAGCATATCCACAAAAGTTTTGATTGAGGGAGTGCACAAACTCCCTCACAAGGAAAACATTATCTGCGATTATTCTACCGGGCAAAAATGCAAATTGCTCCAGAGAATAATATCCGAAATCAGGGGCATTAACCTAGCACGGAAAACCTTTGTAAAAATCTTGTTAAGAAAGTTACAAATTAAGGCTGATGAGCCTGTAGTCTGCAAGAGATACATTGGTTCTTCTTCTTGGCCAACAAGGTAATGAGGGTGTTGCCATAAACTCATGAACTGCAAGGAGCAAATCATATACAATCACCTCTCACACAAATCGATAGAAAGAGCCTAAAAACTAGTCACTCCCTGGAGCACTCTCCGGATCCAACTCCCAAATCAGTGTTTTCAACTCCTCCACAAACACCATACTCAACAAAGGGGTTGAGTTCCCAACTGAACATAGAATTCGCATCCCCTTCCTATGCTCCAAACAAATCTTGGAAAAATCGCCCTTTGCCGCCTCGCCAATCTTTGCTTGGCCAGAAACAGTATCACCACTAGCAGTTTTAATACGAAAAATCCCAACCCAGCTTAAACTAGTCTGCAGAGTGGTATATAAATATTTTGTTTTTTGCTCCCCCTATTTTTAACCATCGAACTTGTGACTTCTAACGCAAGAAAACCTCCTGCTCTAGTAAAGCTGGGCCAATAATGCTTTCCCCTTTAAAAAGCCCATTTTCATCACAGAGACCCTGCAGTATGCGCACCTCCAGCTCAGCAGCTTCAACATTCGAGGTCACATTGCCGAAAACATTTTTAACTCTCTCAGGTCCTACTTCAGAGAGAAGCATAATTAACATTCCATAATCCCCAATTGGTTTAGACCAGCTAGACTAAATCACATCAAAAAAACCCTATCTCTTTTTTCACATCTATTGAAACTTAAAAGACTTACGGACCCCGGACATCGATGTAACAGCCTGCACAAGCAGGGTAGCATGATATGATATGGCTCTACTAAACACTTTCACCTCACACCCTGGAAAATGGTTCAACCACTCTTGCTTCACAAGAGCTTTATCCAGATGTTTTTTAACCTTTGCACGTCTACCTCCAACAGATCTAAAACTCACCCAAGTGAATTTTACTCTTGAGGTGGCTAGATCTGAAAAACCAGCATTAATAAACTCAACAAACTCCTAAATTGCAGACATCTCCGGTACTGCAGAGCCTTTATACTCATCAAGGAAGGCAATGACATTAAAATCTCCAGCACATATACACGGCCTACCATCCTACCGACTCAGTAAATTGTCTCATAGCACATGAAGTTGCACTTTAGAGTGTAGACCAAATACGAAATTAACCACATAAGGGAACCACGAATGAGGATGTAATAATTCAAAAGGTCTTCTATTGTAAAAACTTTTTGAAATCCCAATTAGCAACCTAAGATGAACCTAAGAGGGGATGGGGTGAATTAGGTTCTATGCCCTTTTAAAAATTTCTTTTGAAAAAAATAATTTTGAAAAACCATTTCAAAAATAATTGTAAAAACAGATTTTGCACAAGTGCGGTGCGTGAAGGGTGATTTGCAAAATGAAAGAAATAAACAAAGAAGGAAAGACACACCAAATTTATAGTGGTTCAGATTCCCCTTGAATCCTAGTCCATTCCCTAATTTCTACAAATTAAGATTTCCTAATCACTCTAAGAAATACTTAAAGAAGTGTTTCAATCCCTTA
>CM028754.1:9709775-9744775 GCA_016801395.1 Leptodermis oblonga | reverse complement strand
CCGCTTGCATATACTCCTAGGTTAGGATCAATTGGTCCTCTCCATCATGGTGAGAGCAAGCTACAAGGCATGGAAGAATACAAGTTGAAATATCTGAGCAATTTCTTACACACATTTCGGAGTTTCTTTAGGATTGGTGTCTGAGTTTGTGAATATACACAGGAGAAACTCGTCAGGGTTTGTTACGAAAACACCTACATTGGCAAACTCAAAAACTTTGATGTGCAACTGTCTGAAATGATTTTGCTGGATGGGGTGTTCATGGTTGAGCTTTTCTTGAAAAATTATTTCATGGAAATGAGGGAGATGGGTGACAGAATATTTGACAATCCTTGGGTGTCAAATGACATATTGCATGACCTACTCCTTTTTGAAAACCAACTCCCCTTGAGATTTGTATCCACATTATATAATTCCTTTGTTTATGAAAATCTGAAGTTCTTGGAATATAATGTCATTAGTGCCCCATCTTTCAATGAGCTGGTTCAGGAATACTTGAAAAATGTAGGTAATAGTCGAATACTAGAGCTGACACCTAAGTTGAACACAGCAAGGCATTTGGTTGAGTTCTTAGCAATCCTCCATAGGCATCCAAATCCAACACCTGAAAGTAGTAAACCACAACCGAGAGATGTACGAAAATTAGTACGTCCAAAAAAAGAGCTAAAACGGCGCGGGAGGAAATTGGAATTTACGTACTGCCCACTGCGACTGAGCTAGGACAAGCAGGAGTCAAGTTTGTACGTGGAGACGGGAAATTTCTGTTTGCGGTTGAATTCAACCAAGACAGTGGAGAGTTGAGAATTCCACAGCTGACTGTAAATGATTCAACAGAAACCTTTTTTCGAAATCTAATTGCCTTCGAGCAGACTGGATACGACTCTAGGTATGTTACAAGCTACGTTATCCTACTTGATAACTTGATAGATACCCATAAGGATGTCGACGTGCTCATTAAAAACGGAATCATTAAGAATGAGCTTGTTCCGGAGGAGCAAGTGGCGGATGTTTTCAATCATCTCTACAAGAGGTTGTGACGGACCCGAAGGAATTTTATTTTGTTGAACTCTGCAATGATCTGAATGATTATAGCAAAACCTGGTGGCATAAGTGGAGGTCAGGGATTTCCAAGTGGTTTGGAGAGTTGAGACGTAAATACTTTGACAGTCCATGGTCAATGATTTCTGTTTTAGCCGCATGTATATTGCTTCTTCTTAGTATTGCGTAGACAATTTTATCTAGCCTTCAGTTGAAGCAAGATCCACCTAAGGTCAATTGCACTTGTTCACGATAGAGTAACCATAGACATGTCAATTAATTATCACAACTTTTTCATAACAACTCATGTGATAGGCATTCATTAGTTATATTTTTTTTGAAATTATTATTAATATTACATAATTGGCCAATGAACATATTCCCTGAATTGCTACGAAAAATTGTCATTAATTAGTTGAAATGTCTATCCATACTCATAATTACTCATACCATTGCTACATTTTAGCACTTGCACTTGTTGTGGCTTAGCATGTGTGTTCTAGACTTGTACTTCAAATGGTTCATCAACCCGTGAAATGTGTCCTTTGAAATTGAAAGCTTTGTCAGCTAAATTTGTAATTTACTTTACTGTTGCTTCCCTTTAATATTATCAAATTAATGTTTGGTGTAATAGACTCTATTTCTTTTTTCTTTTTTTTTTTTGTTAATCACTCTATTAATTTTTGGAATGTTGTCTCTGTCTGTCTGGTCCCTTAGTTTAAAATTATTTTGTTTTGGTCATTTAACTTGAAAATTTGTTTAAAAATAGAAAAACTTATGATTCACACACATTAATACCGAAAAAAAATGAAAATTAATTGTTAAATCATTTTGTTCACCCTAAATTAACTGTAAAAAACTCGCATGTTAGTGGAAAATAGCTCAAACATTGTCAGAATTTGAATTCGAGGACCATTTTGAAACAAATTTTAAGTTAAGGAACAAAAATGGAACAATTTCAATTTAAGACACTAAATAGAGAACATCTCAACTCAATGAACCAATATTGGAGTGTTTTAAAACCCCTTTTTTTTTAATGCTTTGTGCATGGACTTCCTATATCTATATATATTGATCGATGTGACCAACCAAAAACATTTATAAAATCTACTCAAAACTAGTATAGCAATAAGCAGCATCGTCTCCACAAGGCCAGCATCGTCTCCACAAGGCCTGGTAATTTTATTTCTCTCGTAAAATAAAACATAAAAACACCTAGTTGAAGAATAAATATCGGTTAATTCATGCACTTGATCATCGATTAAAAATTGTCATGTAAAAACACAAATAAGTTAGTTCTAGGGATGCACTACTACAAAAAGGGGATTTAATGGCGGTTTTTTTACACCCTTCAATGGCAGTTTTTCAAGTTTTTGAACCGTCATCTATTTGGCAGACATAGAAAGTTTACGGACTTTCTATGGCAGTTAGAACCGCCATAGAAAGTTCACGGATTTTGTATGGCGGTAAGACGAAACCCATAGAAAGTCTATGGCGGATTAGACAAAACCGCCGTAGAAAGCCCATGAACTTTCTACGGCGGTTTGGGCTAATAGCCATAGAAAGCGCATAACTTTCTATGGCGTTCTTCTTACCCGCCATAGAAAAGCAAAACTTTTATTAGGAAAAAAAATCATATATTTAAGGCGAGCCTTTATTTAAAAGGCTTAAAAATCAATTTTTAAAATTAAAAGTTTCTTATCATTGAAATTCCTTCAGTTCAGCACCTAAAAAGAACCTAGAACCCAAGAATACAAGTAGAAAATTCAGCAGACTACAAGAGAAAATTTAGCACCAGAAAACAACTAATGCCCTACTGATTCAATAGAATACAAGTAGACAAGGATGAACTACCCTACAAAAAAAAAGGCTTCACTTCAGATTGTTATCCTTCAGTCATTTTTGCTGCTTTCCAGTTACCTCATTCAATGGTTTGAGAAACTCAACAAAACCAGCCGTGTCGGGTTTTCTGATCACACACAAAAACACAATTTCACAGTAGACCAGCATAGAATAATAAAAAAAAAGAAACAAAAGTAACAAAATAAAGTTTTAAGAAAGCTAGGGATAGGGACATCTATTATCTTTGTTTTTAAGTCATTGGATCAGGATTTCTACGTGCACTACAGTGACAATGAACCCCGAAGAGTAAGCATAAATCACATAGCATAAAACTTCAGGCCATTACCTTAGCAAAACATGCTCATCACCCAATCATAAAAGCAGAAAATGGAAACAAAAATCAATGTCATTTCTGATTAAAGTGTAAATTTTCTCTCCCCAGAATTCATATTATTCATCATCTCTAATCTTCAAATTACCACCAAAGAATTTCAAATCTTATTTCACTCATACATAAGAACTTGAACCTTAGAGCATTTCTGAGGAACTGGAGCCATAACTGATGGGGCATTACCCTCTAGCTTAAAACCAAAACTTGACATTTTTTGTTTTGAATATTTACAAATGATGAAAAGGAAGAGAGGCGAGCAATTGCAATACAAAAATCTTACCTCACCCGACAGATAAAGTGTGGCTTTCTCGACTCAGAATATCAATATCTTTATGTCACAACTCTTGTTTTATCACAAGTATTCTAAATTAAAAGGATAAAATGTACTCCTCAATTTACATAAAGAATGGCATTCTTAAAACAAAAGAATTATCCAAACCTGGAAACTAGACTACGTGGGGAAGCATATGCTGCAAGCCTTGATTATAAAAATATTCATCCATTTTTTATGATCAGGTGCAGCAAACCACCACGGGTGAGAAATTGCAGATAATAAGGATAATGTAAAAACATTACATTTGAATGTTCCAGCAGCAAATAATGGCACAAAACATCAAACTTGCTTTTAAAAATTTGAGCTACTTTACTTTTTTCATATTGTTTCTAGTAGCAAATGATACATCATTATAGTTTCCATTACATCAACTTGTGAAGCTGAAGGCCCATTACAAGTCTTCATATATTCGCTCTTAACCTATTTGCTTTCCTCCCCTTCTTCAATTTTTTTAGATTCTTCCCTCCATTTTTCCTTCTTCTAATCTCTACTGCATTCTGCTCAAACATGTTTCCTCTGACTGCCTCATTAAGTTTCCAGACCATCACTCTCCGGGTCAGCCATGTTCCTCTCATTAATTACGATCTTAGAACTTCCCTTAAAGCTAAGTGATGAAAACAAGGCTCTATTGTCATCATTGCATCTTTTGAAAAATATTGTCCATCACTGACTTGTTTATCCAAGTATGCATGCGTTCTATACTTTATGTTTGATGACCTAGACTTCAACTCCTCCACTAAAGGACTAAGCACACTTCTTATATGAAATGTCAATTGATATGACAATCGGTTTTAAAACATCAAACTCCTAAAACTCCACAGAGTTAATTCTGATCCCAAAAAAATTATAATTTTATGTTCAAAAATACACTTCAGTATAAGTAAATTCTAGCAACAATACAGAAAAAAAATCTGGGTAGATTTTCAGAGCAATTAATATTTAAAAAGAAAAAAGATAATTAAGCCTACTCCACATCTTATATTCGATAAAAACTCTCGCAAACTAATAATAACAACATAAATCTGACCTGTTTTGTTCATAGCATAGCAAAAAAGCAAATTTACTTACGCACCCAAAAAAAAAAAATGCTGCTTTGTGAGAGAGGAGGTGAAGGAGGCGTTGGGCGGCAGTGGTGGCGACCGGTTGGAGAGAGAAGCAAAGACTGCTTCGCTAGTCTCTCTGACACGCTTTCTACGAATTTTTTATTCTTGTGCCGCCTGAGGTAGAGGGAGATGGAGTGTGGCGGCAACAGTTTGTTGAAATAACAAGCAGAGGCCGCACTAGAAATCCTTGAAACAAAACATCAAAGAAATATCTTACAATAGGAATAATATCATATTTATAATCCAAAAAAAGAAGGAATAACACAAATTAACTGCTAAAATTAGCGATGTGTCAGTCAGAAGGAGCCAATGACTGTGGCTATGGAACAAAAGTAGGAGTATTGAGGCGCCAACTTGGTAATCTCCTCTCCGTCGCTAAAGAGGCAGAGGATTGAGGGTGCGATGGCGAACTGCAATTGTAGAGTATGACGGTGGAGGAGAGACGGATCCAACTGGAGGCGACGACACGAAGAAACTCCAGCTAAAACGAAAATAGGGTTGGGAGAAGAGGAAAAGATTATGCGTTTTTGTTATCCCTTGGTTAAAAAAAAAAAAAAAAAAAAAAAGAAGAAAGGAAAAAATGGCGCATACTTTTCCCTCCACTCAAAAATTTGGGCTGAGTGGTTTCCTCTTCTTTTTTCTTTACCCAAATTTAATTCCCTTTTTTTATCATAATTATTTTTTCATTTTATCATTTTATTAAAATTTTATTATATTGTATATGATTGAAGAACATTTACTTTACAGTCTTTAAATATGTATCTACTATATATGTAATAAATTTAATGAATATATGCCTAAAAATGAAAACTTTTAGTTCTTTATAATGACTAAATCGAAAGAAAATAATATTTTAATTACTAAATTGAAATTTACAAGTAACTTTAGCGACATAATAGTATTTATTTGTCTTTTTAAAGTAATTCAACTTAGAAACAGTTGATTTCAACTGATTTTCATAGAAATATATCCAAAAAGGTAAGCAGTTAGTTTATAAAGACTAAATTGAAAGAAAATGATACTTTAGGTATTAAATTACAATTTACAATAACTTTATGGACCTAATAGTATTTTTTAGAGTGAACTGCCAGAAATATCACTTTACTTTTCTAAATTCTTCTGTTTGGTCACTAAACTTTTTTTTTCCCCAGAAATGTCACCATACTTTTAAAAATGAGCTGAAAGTGTCATTCTGTTAGCTTGCTCCATTTTGAGTTAACGGAAATAGCATCATGTGCTATTCACATGACTTTTAAAGGGTATTTTTTGTCTAAAACCTTTTTTTTTTTCCTTCTTCCTAAATTCCCCACTTTCCTTCTCCCTCCTTTCGATTTTTTTCCCCTAATATTTAATTTTATGGCATAAAATTACCAAAATAATCAACAAAAAATTCAAATTTCCATTCCATAGAAAAAGAAGACTGCAAATTCCTTTTTAGATGAAAATGAATTTGTAGTCTTCGTTTTCAAAAAATTTAAAAAGTTAAAATCAGTGCTAGAATCGAATTTGCTTAATTTGTTTTCTCCTAGAAACGAGTTCAGCAAATTCATTTCTATTTTTTTTTTTTTATTTTTCAAAACAATTTGATTAGATTTTTGCTTGTTATCACAAAGTAACGTTACTTTGTGTGTTTACTCTGGAGATGAAAGCAAAGTACTTTGTGTGTTATTTTGCTTTCATGTCTAAACAACACACCAAGTAACATTACTTTGTGCGTTATTTGGAGATGAAAGCAAGTAACGTTACTTACTGGGTGATAACAAGCAAAAATCAAATCAAAATTTTTTAAAAAATTAAAAAAAAAAGATATGAACTTGCTGAATTCGTTTCTAGGAGAAAACAAATTTCGCAAATTCGTTTCTAGCACTGATTTTAAACATTTTAAACTTTTTTTAAAAAACTTTTTTTTTCTAGAAAACGAAGACTAAAATTCATTTCATCTAAAAAGGAATCTGCAGTCTTCGTTTTATAGAATGAAAATTTGAATTTTGTGTTGATTATTTTTGGTAATTTTATGCCCCAAATTAAATATTAGGGAAAAAAATTGGGAGAGGGAGAAGGAAAGTGGGGAATTTAGGAAAGAAGGGAAAAAAAAAAAGTTTTTGACAAAAATACCTTTAAAAGTCATGTGAATAGCACATGATGCTATTTCCATTAACTCAAAACGGAGCAAACTAACAAAATGACACTTTCAGCTCATTTTTAAAGTATGGTGACATTTCTGGGAAAAAAGAAAGTTTAGTGACCAAACGAAAGGAGAAGAGAAAGTAAATGAAAAAATTTTGTTCAATATTTCCAAGTTCACGAATTTGAGAGATACTGAAAAAAAAATGTCACTATACTTTTCCAAAATCTCTCGTTGTTCACTAAATTTTTTTTTCCCCCAGGAATGTCATCATACTTTCAAAAACGTGATAGAAATGTCATTCCGTCAGATTTCTCTTAGAGCTGACGGAATGGACAACATGTGTCTCTCACATGTTTTTTAGGTATTTTTTGTACGTTTACTATTACTATTTTGTCTTTTTTTTTTCTTTTTTCTTTTTTCTCTTCCCAAATTCCTCCTCCCTCCTCCGCTGCCATACACCTCGCTTACTCCACCAACCGCCACAACTTCCCTTATCACCTTTTTTTTTTTTTTTTTTCCTTTTTACACTTTTTTTTCTTCCAATAATTCTATTGATTTTATTCTTCTTCTTCTCTGTTTTACTCTCTAGCGGAAGCGGATATCAAACAAGGCACAAAACAATAGAAAAAGATGAAAAATTATGCAACTTTCAAGAAACCCATTAATCATCTTGCAGAGGTAATTGTGAGAGAGTTTTCTGGGTACCAATCGCAATTGCGGTATCGAACTTCATCCCACCGTTATACCTGTAGAAATTTGTGTTGCCATTGATTGAATCAAGTTTGAATAAATGGATTAATCAAGGGAATTGAAGTACCTAGAAAACCCTTTTGAAAAAATGGAGGGTTATGGCTGAACGGAGCAATCACAGATCTCTTTGTGTGTTCGTATGTGCCCCCAATGAATCATATGATTATTCATTATGGAATATTTAATTAGATTTGTCCCATTTGAAGAATTAAGAAATTTCAACCATTTTCACACTCCATTTCCGAAGTAGAGCCGATCCTGAGTGATTTGGAGTAGAGATTAGCAGTGGGGCGGCGGCGATAGAACTTTAGAGTTTTAATGTTTGGAAGACTGAAGGTTGTTGTGCACAGTATTTATTCCAATCTAAGGATTGAATTTGAATCCATTTTAGTTTACTGCTGCTACTACTGCAAGGGATTTGAATAGAAGAAAAAAGGAATTAAAAGTGATCAACTGTGTGGAAGGGTAAACTGAAGGAAAGGAGAAAAAAAAAAAAAAAAAAAAAAGAAGCAAACGAAGAGTGTTGAAGGAAAATGCGTAGAAGATGAACAGTACCCAAAAGATGAATGCTGAGGAAGAAGATGAATAGTACCCAAAAAAGGAAATGACAAAAATACCCTTAAAATTGGTATTCCGTGTTGACTAACGCTGACTAACTCCAAATTAACATTTCTGGCACCACTACTACAAAATGAAGCTACTGAAACAAAGCAAAAGTGTTGTTTTAGGCCTAGTTTTTGTTTCAATAGACCTAAGGAACACATTTGCAAGTATTGCATTATGTCCAGTTTCCTTAGGTCTAACGCAACACTTTTACAAAGTATTTCTATAGATAGATAAGGAAACACTACTTTTGTTTAGGCAACATATTTTTCTCACCTACTGCAGCACATTTTTGTATGTTACATTTGATCAAATACAACACTATTTTGTACATATGCAACACATTTATTTATATTTGATTTTTAAAAAGGAAACATTTATGTACACTAAGGCAACACTTTTTCCGCCACAATAATATGAATATATATATATATATATATATATAGTTGCTCATTAACTATCACACAATCAAACACACTTTTATTACTTAGACAATCCAAATAATAATTGTATTACAAAAGGATTTAGGGTCAAATACAAAAATAATTAATGAAATAAGTGCACACTATATACCCTAAAGGAATTAACAAAATTTAACCCACTAAGGGCACATTCTAAAATAACAACTAGCAAAAGTATCAACATTTCTATTGCTAGCTGGCATGACAACTTCATGTATATCCTCATGAGCATTCGTACACATAGCACCAAGCGCAGTTGGCCAAAAGTGTAATAATTTCCTGCAATACATGAAAACAAAAAAGCATAATATGATTATTTGGACAAATTGAATATACGAGTGCTGACACAAAAAAAAAAAAAAAAAACTAAAACAAAGGTCAAGTAATTCTAGTAAAAAAAAATGGAAACATAAAGAACTTACTTTTTCTGTCGAAAAGTCTTTTGATTATATCACGCCTAGCAGTTGCGTTAATGAACAACGCATGCACAATTGCTAAAATTAGAAGGAATAATGCAAGTCAGCACACCCACATGATTATCATCACTACTTGTACAGACATATATATAACACAGTACATAAACATAAGTACAGTCCATCCCATTTGGATCACCTTATTTGCATTAATGCTTGCAAAAAGATGAAAGAGAAAAATAGATAAACAAGGAAGGAGCAGCTTTGATAACGTAACAGCAGAAAATACTTAGCTTACTTGATTGTCTATATGTAATAAGGAAGCCATAAATATCCTATTACTAAGTGTCTACAAATGATCATTTTTTGCCTTTAAATGTTAAAGGAATGGTTGTTCTATAGATTTTCTATGATACAATTTACAAAAGATACAAAAAAAAAGAAGTTACTTAAATGGATGTTGTTCAGCAGCATTATGATCAAAAAAACTCCTCCTGAAATTATCTCAGGTCTAAACCTGAAAAAGGCAAATTTATGATCACAATAGGTTGTAGGGAGTTTGTGACAGACATAACTTCAAAACCTTCTACTAACTCTTGATAGTTTTAGAACATGTCCAAGTAACCATGCACGAAAAAGCCAAAGAAAGGCTGGTAAAATCTAAAAGCAGCCAAGGGTATTTCTGGGCTTCGCCCTTACTCCGCTCACAAACTCGCACCTCGCTCCCCCCTTGTGTATTTCTGGGCTACTCCCTCACTCAAAGTACTTACCTGTGCTTTGACCCAGCACCCAGTGGCTCTTCTCCTCTCGTCATGTTCTTTTTGTTGAGTCTAAGTTTCCCATGTCCACCCTCCATCAGCACCTTGCCCGTCCTACAGCTCCACTACTGCTGCCTGGCTCCCATCCCTTGCCCACCTGTTGACATCATACACATCATCTGCAGGTCGTTCCAGTGGCTCCTTGCCAGTCGATTCTACCACACCGGATGTCCAACCTCCACCACCTTCCGCTCCAACCTCAGTCTCGGTCCACTCCTTGGGCCTCGACCTCGTCCCCAGCCTAGACCTCGTCCCCGACCTCGAACTCGTCCCCGGCCTTGACCTCGTCCCTGTCGAAATTGATGTAAAACTAATTTGCTATTATTTGAAATTGCATAAAACTTCACTATGTATGTTAATGTGATAGGGATGTTTGTTAAATTTATAGTTGAGATTCTCTCGAATTTTCAGTAAAATTGGATTTCTTTTTGTTTAGAGTTGTTTAAAACTCCAATATTTTTGTTTGTACAGTTAAACCCCGATAAATTAAAACCCTCTGGATCGGAAAAAGAATATTCATTTAGCGAGGTTATTTATTTACCGCTAATGAATAAATTATTCATTCATCAATAAATATATTTATTATTTTAGAGAGAGTTCTTCAATATACTTTTATTGAAAATTATTTGAATTTAGGAAAGCTCAAAAGTTTTAGTGAAACTTAATGTCTCGAAAAAATAAGTTCATGTATGTAGATATGTATAGCAAATGAAATCCAGTAATTATTACTTTATATTTTTATTAGGCCCTTAAGGATTCAGTTTTTTTTATTACTTAACGCATTTAGTCCATTGCCCCAAGTTAGGACCAGAAGAAATTATTATATAAAAGGGTTATTACTTTATCGAGGTTTAACTGTAATATTCAAATTTAACGTGCATTATGTGCATCATTTGAATTTGTCTACAGGTGTAAGGCACATTCGTACGCACGTCTACCACTTTATATTTTTCTATCTCTTAATTTTAATAAAATAAGGTATCGATATGCAAAGGAAGATCTAACTAGCCTGTTTATGAGAGATACAGAAACGATCGACAATTAATTAAGACTTTACATGCAGATGATATTGAGTAATACTTGTAACCAATTGTGAAGAGTATTATTAATTGCCGCTATGAATGTTTATCTTAACATAATTGAATTTCTTGATTTACTTTATTTAAATAGAGATAAGTATATAGAAATTCAATAGTAAAAATCTTACTAGTAATTCAATGAAAATTATTACTTTTGAGGCTTTCCTATAATTATTATGCAACAAGACTTGAAAAATTTTTGAGGGCCTAAAATAATGGATTGGTTAACTAAAAATTTGAAATTTAATTATTTAGTGTTTATCATAACATAAAGGCTAAAGTTTGTAATAGTTAATAAAATAATGTATTTTACTATAAAAATTGATCAATATTAAATTGCATATTCAATATTAAATTTAAAAATTTTGGGGTTAATTTACAAAAAGAAAACTAGAAATTAATATGAATAGAGGCGCGCGTGGGAATTGTCTATATTTTTTCGGACACTTTCTAAGGCGGTTAAACATAAACCGCATTAGAAAACCAACTTTCTACGGCGGTTCAATTTAAACCACCGTAAAAACCCACTTTCTACGGCGGTTCAATTTAAACCGCTTTAGAAAGTTGGTATCTACGTAAACCACATTAGAAAATGAGGCAAAAATGGAGCGAATTCCCCGCGTGCGTTTATTCCTATTAATTTCTAATTTTTTATTTTTGTAAATTAACCCCGAAATTTTTTAAATTTAATATTAAACATGCAATTTAATATTGATCAATTTTTATAGTAAAATACAATAAATTTATTAATTGATTGAAAAAGATCTCACACTTGGATGAAGTCGCGAATTATGGGACAAAATTTACAGGGATCAGATGATAGCAAAATGTTGAAGTTGTGAAATTGTTATTTTTATCAGTTGGAATTGGCTATTATTTGAAGTTGTTGGAATCGTCACTATTTATGTTTATTTGACAGGGAGTTTAGTTACATTTATAGGAGAGACTTTATCGAATTTTCTGTAAAATTGAATTTCTTATTGTTTAAAGTTGTGTAAAGCTTCAGTGTTTATTTAACAGGGAGTTTTTGTTAAATTTACAGGGGAGGATCTGTCGAAATTGATGTAAAACTGAATTTGCTATTATTTGAAGTTGTGTAAAACTTCACTATTTTGTTACATTTACAGGGGAGACTATCGAATTTTTAGTAAAAGTGAATTTCTTTTTGTTTAGAGTTGTTTAAAACTCCAATATTGATTTTTGTAATATTCAAATTTAAACATATATATTATCTGCATCATCTGTTCATTTGTATACCGGGGTAAGGCGCATTACGCACGTCCACCTCTTTATATTTTTCCGACTCTTAATTCTAATAAAAGAAGGTTTAGATGGAAAGGAAGATCTAACTTGCCTATATGAGAGATACAGAAATGATTGACAATTAATTAAGACTTTACATGGACACGACATTGAGTTATACTTGTAACCAATTGTGAAGAGTATTAATTGCCGCTATGAATGTTTATTTTCACATAATTGAATTTCTTGATTTACATTATTTAAAAATCTTACTACTAATTCAATTCAGATTGGTATTTTTGAACTTTTCTTATAATTATTATATAATAATAAAAAAAAAAAATTTTGGGGGCCTAAAATAATGGATTGGTTAACTAAAATTTTGAAATTTATTTATTGTTTATCATAACATAAAGGCTAGAGTTTGTATATAATCAATAAATATAATGTATTTTACTATAAAAATTGATCAATATTAATTGCAAATATATTATTAAATTTAAAAAATTTTGGGGTTAATTTGCAGAAAAGAAAAACTTGAAATTAATAGGAATAAAGGCACGCGCGGGAATTCTCTCAATTTTATCCAACAATTTCTAATGCGATTTACCCAATATTTTACGGGCGTTCTTAAAACCGCCGTAGAAAGTTACTTTCTATGGCGGTTTCTTAATAATTAAGAAACCACCATAGAAAGTGCATTTCTATGGCAGTTTTAATAGAAACTTGATTTCAAAGATGGCCTTTGAATTATAAGGGAAAATTGTGAGCTTCCTCTGTTTCCCTCTGTTTCCATCTCCAGCAACTGCCGCTTCCCCTTCATCTTCTGCGAGGAACATCTCCAGCACCCATCCTCTCGCCGCAAGTTTTTTCTCTTGTCTTCCCCTGAAGCCATTCTTCCAGCGGCGTTTTTAACCAGACTCGCCGTCACCCAACTCCGGAGATGTTTTCTTAATCGGCCATCACCCACCACTTGGAGTTAATCCCCCACCATAATTTCACCACAATCTGTCTTTGTTGTGGGCTTCAAATCATAAAAAAGGTTATACCGAATAGGTTCAACTTTATTTAAGCTTTAGAAATTTTATTTTACTTGATTATTGTGATTGGCCAAGGGTTTATTGTTTGTTTTAGCTTCGGGTTCTAGTGTTAGAATTGACTGTACTATGTGTCCATTACCTATCCTGCATCTCTCCTTACTCTACTGATCTTTTTGTCATGCAAATCTTCTTTCAGTGGTTATGAGTGTACTTCCTTGACATTTTGACTAGATGTGGAGTGTAGTATCTGGGAAGTTGTTTGAAATACCTCTCTGAAACTGGAATATAGATTGAGATATTGCAAATGGTAAAATATTGCTCAGTGTTTAGCTAATCGTAGTTCTAAATGCTAACAAGTCTGCTGAAATTGGTGGAGAAACTACTCTGTAATATTTTTATAAAAAAATCCACTAATTAAAAATCCTCGCTTAAACTATTTAGTATATAGATGTTTACTGATTATGTGATCGTGAAATTTGGTTTAATTTTTATTTTTTTGAAAGAGGAGAGGTTGTATTTCCGATTCATGTTGGGCATCTTTTCCTTAATGGTAATGCGCATTATCTATGCCTAGTTCATCATTATATTATATAATTTCTTGATTTGCATTGGTAATGGCTCTTTTCATGAAAATGATGCTTATTTTTATACAAGGTCACTGTAAATGTCACTTTTTCTTAAAAGTTTAACCCTTTTTAGACTCTTTTGTGTGTCTCCTTCCGTTTAGAGTGTAATGAGTGACTTGTTTTTTGAAGTTACACCTTTCTTAGTCTCATTTTTGGGTATCTTTTTAAGAAAATTTGTTAGAATCTTTTATTGGCTCTTTTCATGAAAATGATGATTATTTTGTACAGGGAGAGTGTAAAATGTCACTTTTTTCTTAAAAGTTTAACCTTTCTTAGACTCTTTTGTGTGTCTCCTTCCATTTAGAGTGTATGAGTGACTTGTTTTTTGAAGTTACACCTTTTTTAGTCTCATTTTCGGGTATCTTTTTAAGAAAATTTGTTAGAACCTTTGTGTGGCTCTTTTCATGAAAAGGATGATTATTTTTATATAGGGAGAGTGTAAAATGTCACTTTTTCTTAAAAGTTTAACCTTTCTTAGACTCCTTTGTGTGTCTCCTTTCGTTTAGAGTGTAATGAGTTACTTGTTTTTTGAAGTTACCCCTTTCTTAGTCCCATTTTTAGGTATCTTTTTAAAAAATTTTGTTAGAATCCTTTGTATGGCTCTTTTTATGAAAAGGATGATTATTTTTATACAAGGAGAGTTTAAAATGTCACTTTTTCTTAAAAGTTGAACCTTTCTTAGACTCTTTTCTGTGTCTCCTTTCGTTTAGAAGGTATAATATTACTATTTTTTTGAAGTTACACCTTTCTTGGTCTCATTTTCGGGTATTTTTTTCAGAAGAGTTGTTAGTATCTTTTGTGTGGCTCTTTTCATGAAAAGGATGATTATTTTTATACATGGAGAGTTTAAAATGTCATTTTTTCTTAAAATTTCAACCTTTCTTAAACTCTTTTGTGTGTCTCCTTTCGTTTAGAGTGTATAATGTCACTTGTTTTTTGAAGTTACACCTTTCTTAGTCTCATTTTCGGGTATCTTTTTAAGAAGAGTTGTTAGTATATTTTTTGTGGCTCTTTTCATAAAAAGGATGATTATTTTTATACATGGAGAGTTTAAAATATCATTGTTTCTTAAAAGTTTAACCTTTCTTAGACTCTTTTGTGTGTCTCCTTTCGTTTAGAGTGTATAATGTCACTTGGTTTTTGAAGTTACACCTTTCTTTGCCTCTCTTCCGTGTCTTGTTTGTTTATTTAAAGTTGTTTGCTTGTTTTCTCTCTGTGTTTCCCTTATGTTTAAGTTAAGTTAATGGGTCGAAAGAGAAAACGCAATGAGGAGCATAGTGATGAGGGAAATGGCGACGAAGATGCATGGTTCTTCTACTAGAGCTAGAAAAGGTATTTGATTTTGATTTTGCATAACCTATTTGATTGTATTTCATTTTGCTACTCAATTAAATTTGTTTTTATACTCTGTGGCAGTAATTCAAGGCCTACCGCACTCCATTAACCACTGAGGATATAGATGCTATGAGAAAATTATGCGCTAGTTATATTGTGGAGCATTAGCGAAGTAGTATTTGATGGTTGTTTTGATAGTAATGAAACTTGTTGGATGTTACGGTTGTATGAATTTTTGTGGATATGCCACTGTAATGTAATAGTGATTTCTACTTCTATCTTGGCAATATTTTGTATATTTATTTTAAATTTTCAGAAGTAGGTTTTGCTCTAAACCAGAGAAAGCTTAGAACTTTCTATAGCGGGTATGGAAAATGCCTGTTTTAGATAAGCAATAGAAACTGAGCACTTTCGACGGCGGTTGGATTAGGAACCGCCGTAGAAAGTCACGGACTTTCTACGGAGGTTCCCAACCAAACCGCCGTAGAAAGTTCTGAACTTTCTACGGCAGTTGGGTTGGGAACCGCCGTAGAAAGTCACTTGGGTTAGGAACCGCCGTAGAATGTCCGTGACCTTTCTATGACTGCCAGATAGATGGCGGTTCAAATGATCAAATAACCCCCATTGACAGTGGGAAAAAAACCTCCATTAAAGTCCCTTTTTGTAGTAGTGTAAACAGGTTAAATAAGTCATTCGGGTTGACCCAACCTAACCTATTTAATTTTCGTGTTATTCGTTTCGACCCAATCTTAACCCAACTCTTAGGTTGTGTCTAACCTGCTAAATACGTGTTAGGTCCGTGTCGGGTTTTCGTGTTGGGTAATAAATCACCACCCCTAAGTGGTGTAGATGAGCCGAAATCATTGCAACCGCATATCATTCACATATGCACAGAAAAAGTGGAAATCCGGCGCTACAGGGGGTCAAGTAACTGGTGTTAAAGACCTTGAGGTCATGTGTTCGAACCTTAGGGATGATGGTAATGGGAGACTCTTGTAACTCTAAAATTATGGGTTCGAATATTTGGGATGCAAAGGTGAAAAAAAAAAAACTGTGTTAGAGACTCGATTTCCAATAGTGATTATTTTATACTCTATGTCATTTAAAGAGTTCACCTTCAAAAAAATTATTGTCCCATTAAAAGAAGAAATTGTCCAATGCAGTAACCATTTTAAAATTTTAGTGAGTGAAAATACATAAATACCCTTTAAATTTCACTTGTATTATATACAAATTTTATTTTTTATTAAATGAAAATGGCAGCACCCTCTACCAGTGCCAAGCAGAGGTTGAAGGAACTTGCCCCTGGCTCTGGCGGGAGGTTGAAGCTTCGCAAGGTCCAGCGGAAAGGTCTATTCGAAAATTTAAAAACAAAAAAAAAAAAAAACCAACAAAAAAAAAAAACAGTTAAAGCTGAAAAACTCTTTTGTGAGTTGAGAGACATCTTGTACTTTTAACTCTAAGTTTTTAAATGGTTAGTGCAAGTAAAATGGTTATTGCAAATAAAGTGACCTTAAAAGACTTCACTTTGGATTTGTTAATATTACATGGCTAGTGTTATTGCCAGAGCATTTTGTAGCATAGAGAGCAAAAAAAATTACTCCTTCCGTCTCACTCAAAGAGTTCATTTTGATGTGTACAACTTATTATGGGTTGTGAGGTACAACAATTAAAATAAATAATTTACCACCATACTTTCCGCTTATATCCTTATTTTAGAAGTAAGGGTTAAATGTAAATCACATATTGTTATATTAGTAAGGGTATGTAATGTAAATAAATTCAAAGTGGACTCTTTAAATGTAAATTTTCTTTTTTCTGAAAATAGACTCTTTGAATAAGATGGAGGGAGTACTTTGTTACCAAATTGTCCTTATTTTATATTTAGAGATAATTTTTTTCTTCTTTTCCTTACCTATTTCTTCTCCCTCAATCACTCCACAATAGTGCCAATCCTTTACCTCTCCTTCACCATCATCTCCCATACCATCTCTCTAAGCAGCTTCTGTAAATCAGAGATACTCATCTGTTTCTTCTTCTTCTTCTTCTTTCTTTTTTTTTTTTAAATTTTTATCACAGATTTTTTAAATTAAAAAAATCTCTTTCCTACCTCTCATCTTCTACAATAAACCAGGAACTCAACCTCATCCACCCTTATCAAAATTAGCTTCCGCCAAATGCATGCTAAGGGTTGCCATAAATTTTTGTACTTACACAGAATTTTTTTCCCCTTGCAATATGGAACAGGGTAAATCAAATTAACTCAATATTATCTAATATTGGAACAAAGTCTTCCATCTTTTGCTCAATCAACGGAAAAAAAAGAAAAAGAAAAAGAAAAGTCTTCTTCTATCCTTGAAGAAAACAATAATCTCGTTCCATTTTTCAAATATCGCGTAGATGTTATGAAACATTGCATATCCTTAATGTTTTAAAAGCAAAAGTATTACCTGTTGAACTATCATACGGTCTAATGTAGGAAATTTTCTCTAAAATGTTTTACCAAATTAAAAAAAGACTTGAGTTTTGAGTTCAATTTTTTGACTCAAAATGTGGCAACTATAATTTTACCAATTGCGGGGGAGGGGGGGGGGGGTGGGGGGCGGGGTGGGGGTGGGATGGGAGGGAATTGTTATATTATTACCAGGTCAAGGGGTTTGACCGTAGTTTCACAAAACCTTGTGTTGTGTTTCCACAAATTTTGAGAGAGGTAAATGTAATTATACTCTTTTTTCCCTTACATGAAACTCTAAACACTTACATTTTGATCTAGAAAGGGACTACAACTTGCAAGTACAAATAGCAAAAATCATTAATTATTACTATTTTCAAAGTGAATTTATTTTACATTTAATGGTTTATTCTCTAATGTTAATTATAGTTCGAATAATGATAAATAGTGGTTTCTTTTCTTCACTATAGTTTCTCATATGTTACAATTCTGTAAAACGTACTTGAAATTGTTTGTATTACGTTAAATATGGAAAATTTTGGCTGTTATCTATTGAATAAGAAATTTAGACCAATTTTAAAATAAAATAATTTTATATTATAAATATTTTTTAATCTAAAAATTTCAAAAAGGTTATTCTTAATAATAAAAAATAAAGAATTGGAGCCACTTTTAATATATTACTCAGGGCCCCCAAAAGTTTATGGACCGACTATGCACAATCTATAATATATTGTACATTTCTTAAAGTGAATTTTAATGGGACAGTGAGAATATTACTTTTGAAAAACCAAACAAAATTAGCATTATATATGTACCCTAAGAAATTATTGGACGCAACGAATGTATACACGCATCAGCAGTATGATGTGGTACAACCATCCAATCAAATATTGACACATCACCAAAAATTCCACATATGAAAGCTTATTCATCAAAAATAAGTTAGGAAAAAACTAATTTAGATCCTAAAATCAGCCTTCCATATCTACCATTTAACTCTGTTATAAACACAATTCTCATGTCCCCTGGCACATACAGATTCATTCAAGTAATTAACCATATGTTTTTATAAAGATCCAAATAAATCAAAGGTAAGCTTTGCTGAAAATGAGCATCAATTGGTGGTTTTGGAAGATAACACCCAATTCTGAATTTATGCCAAATCTCATCATCCATGGTTGCATGGATTGTATCCTTGGTTTGATACAAAGTTCTATTCTTCTTTCTGGAGATTTCATAAATATTTTACTAAGAAGTTCTTTGACAAGAGTCACAAGACTATTGTTAGAATAAATTAAATACTTGAAAGAAAAATGAAGAAGATGATTCCAAGAATATCTGAGAACTTTTCCCTTCAATCCGTTCACCATAAGCAAACTTCAGCCATTAACAAGTTAGGAAGATGATATATAAGAATTTGGAAAGAGAATATGTTATGCAGTAATTAATGGTTATCATATCCTTACTTTTAGGATTTAAATTAGTTTTTTCCTAATTTATTTTTTGATGAATAAGTTTTCATATGTGTAATTTTTTATGATGTGTCAAGTTTTGATTAGATGGTTGTCCATTATTATTAAACTCGGTACTACGAGTTCGAATGAGTCTACAAGTCGAGAAGTCGAAATCAATCCAAACTCGGTTAGGATCTTCTTCAAAACTTGACTCAGCCTAGACTCATTAGGATCGGTTGGATTCGTCATAGTCTACGAGTCCAGGCCGAGTCTAAAAAAATATTATGGGCTGCAATTTGAAGAGGCTGGGCCAAAAAATATTAGCCCAATTTGCTCTCTCCTGCCCGAAAATATTTTTTATCAGAAGCATCTCTCCCTAATCCTTTTTATAAAGCACCAGCTCTCTTTCAACCCGATATGGGACTTGGAGACATGAAGCAGAATGAAAAATTTAATTGGCCATTGTGGGAGTCGAACCCTGGAGTGAAGCAAAGAGAGTCAAAAGTACACAACTTGATTTAGCACTAAGCTGACCAGATGCCATTGTTAAACTGGGAGTCTGAAATATTATACATATATCTAGATATTTCCCTTTTAATTTTAAGTTTTTATTACACTACTAATTTTCTCTTTAAATGAAATCAAATTTGTTTTATCTAAAAATTGTAATTCCTATTAACTACCAATTTCTCACCTATGTTCGAACCCCTTGTCAACAAATTTTCAAATATTTTTCTTAAATTTTAATTTTTCATTTCTTTTTAGGGTCAATTGTTCTTTTTTTCTTTTTTTTTGTCTCTAAGACATGTGTGTTCCTATTAAATTTATCATTCCTCGGTATTAATTAATAATATAGTAAAAAATATTTAAAATAATAATTAATGTATTTTATTTTCAAATATTAATCATAATAATTCTACCAATATTTATTCCAACTATGCACATTTAACCTTTATAATTAAATTTAAATGATTATTAGTAGTTTATAACTTTAACTGTATGCATATGTCATTTATAGTTTAATTTTAAATTAATTATATAATTTTAAGCTATTTTCCGATTCTACAATCCGATTCTCCGATTCCAATTCTAGACCTAAAACGACTCCAACTAAAAATACGAGTTTTACAACCTTGGTTGTACCACATCATACTACTTATGTGTATACATCCGTTGCGTACAATAATTTCTCATGTGCCCCACTCTCTCCGCTATAGCCTACAGTACGTCATCCAAATCAATGTAAACGAATCATGACCAAATTTAACCCATTTCCCTATTACAGTATACTCCTTCTACTTCATTAACCTGTTTGGTTTACAAGGATATTGGTCAAGGAAAATAATATGATTCCTCAATATTAAATTCCTTTGTTTGGAATTGATTTTAATTGTTTGGGAAAGTAAAATAGTTCTGCTATGCAAGGAAAATAAGTGTTATTTTCCTGGAAAAAGAATCCCTGTTCTAATATGATTTTTTCCCGGGTCACAATTTTTATAAAAGACACTCACAACCCTTGCTCTTATTTATTTTCAAATTTTTTATATTTTTGTTATATCAACCATAAAATTTAAAAAACCCATAAAACGAAAAAAACGAATTATATGTATATGATGTGATGCAAAATGTCTGGTATCTGGATGCTCCGGTTGGCCCAAGTGAGATCTTGAATGTTAAGGCCCAATCTGGTAATTGATAGCTAAAATGGATGAAAACAAAGTTAGAATCCAGGCTAAGGATCTTGGATTAGTGAGGACTTAGATCTGTATAAAGATATTCTGGTACCAGAGACAAATAGTAAAACAAGTGGGGCTATCCCCCCTGTTTAACTCCGACGATTAAGTTAACAAAATGCAAGAAGAAAACTGTATTGACCAAGAGCATAAGCTTAATAGAAATTGCGTCCAGAATGGCTTACCTGAAATGAGTCTGGTGACTGAGTATTTATAGGCTCACCTTGATATATCCGTTGTGCTATGATGAGTTGTATGATATGTCTGTTGTGCCATGATGAGCTGTGTGATATGTCCGTTGTGCCATGATGAGTTGTATGCTTAACCATTCCCTTTTTATATTGACTTGAATGCCCATGTAATAACGGCTCTATTTTGGCTCCTTTGTTATTATTGCTCCTACATATATTTAAGCTAGATCCTAACCCTACAATGATGCCTAGCTAGCATGTCAATGTTTTCGTTATCCAATCTAAATGTCCCAAGCTCGGTTATTTTGATGGTTACCTACCTAAGCTATTTTCTTTGCTTGGTTTACTGTTGACCTAAGCCATTTCATTACTGCTGACCTAAGTTTTCCCGACCTAAGCTTTTCTGACCTAAGCCTTCATGGCTTAAGCTTTCATGGCCTAAGCTTTCCCGACCTAAACTTTCATGACCTAAGTCTTCATGACCTAAGCCTTCATGGCCTAAGCTTTCCCGACCTAAGCTTTCATGAGCTAAACTTTCATAACCTAAGTTTTCATGACCTAAGTCCTCATGGCCTAAGCTTTCATGACCTAAGCTTTCATTGTCTTGATTGGGCCAGGCCTAATGCTTTAGCTATTTTTATGCACATCAACAAGCCCCTAGTATCATGTTTTACTTGACTTAAGCTAAAAAACATGATACTTAGCCCCAAATAAACGATTAATATGCATCCGACCTTAATAAGTTCTTGTCCGACCTTGACTGTGGTGAGGTACTGAAATCCAGACTATAACTATCGACCTAACATGAATTTTACCGACCTATTGCTATCTGAAATGCTGAACTAACATAGAGCACTACGCCATGCCAGCCGAAACGACCTAACAATGCTTGCAGTGATAACAGAAGACTTGCTTAATTGCATACCTCCATATCTCGATCTAAGGGTTTGGCCCAAATCCTATGAGACTATACTAATGACTTGTCCCGGCCAAATGCCTAGCCCTGTCTATGTTTGTCCCAGCTAATTGCTTAGCCCTGCTTATGGTTGTCCCAGCTAACTGCTTAGCTCTTCCTATGTTTGTCCCAGCTAACGTATTGGCCTTACCCATGTAACATTGTCTTGCCTGTTTAACATGACAATGAAGAAGAGCCATACCATACATGATAGAAAAAGCATATGCATAACTGAAGACATAGCTTAAAAGTGGTTTAAACGGGCCGTCCAAGGTACACATGGTAAGGTGATCACATGGTTTATGTAAGTAGTAGTTGGCCAGCTATCATGATTACTGGTATGCTCAACTGTCCTGTCAGTATAACATGGTGGTTACTAAATTTAACATGGTGACTAGTATGCTCAGCTATCATGATGGTTGTCACAATAATTTGAAAGCGGTTCCAAACCGTGTCCTTCACAACGCATACTGAATAATGAAAACAATAATGTGAAAGTGGTTCCCAACTGTGTCTTTCATAATGCATACTGAATAATGAAAACAATAATGTGAAAGCGGTTCCCAACCGTGTCTTTCATAATGCATACTGAATATTGAAAACAATAATGTGAAAGCGATTTCCAACTGTGTGTTTCATAATGCATACTGAATAGTGAAAACAATAATGTGAAAGCGGTTCCCAACCGTGTCTTTCATAATGCATACTGAATAATGAAAATAGTAACTTAAGCATCTAAGATATTTTATCATCCCATAGACCGTACCTGATAGTCTCCAAACCTACCAACGGTGCCTGACCTGATTTCATGACTGTATAACTGAATAACTGTATTAAATTCTTACCTGGCCCAAGGCACTTGTGGGTTGGGCTGTGAGCGCTTGTGGGTCAGGCTGTGAACGCCCTGTCGGCCTACCTTGAATACGTGTCCCCTACAGGCTATAAAGGGGATTTTAATATCCGCGGCGCACTTAAGACACTGTAGTCCAGGTCGTTTACTGACAGGGTCGGCCCCCAGGTAGTCCACTGATGGGGGTTAGGCTCCCCAGGTCATGCACTAGTGGGGGTCAGCCTCCAAGGTCGTTCACTGATGGGGGTCAGCCTCCAAGTTCATCCACTAATGGGTTATCCTTCAAGGTCATCCACTGATGGGTCATCCTTCGAGGTCATCCACTGATGGGTTATCCTCCAAGGTCATCCACTGATGGATCGGCGTCCAAGGTCATCCACGGATGGGTCAGCCTCAAAGGTCATCCACTGATGGGTCATCCTTCAAGATCATCCACTAATAGGTCATCCTTCAAGGTCATCCACTGATGGGTAGGCCTCTAAGGTCATCCACTGATGGGTCAGCCTCTAAGGTCATCCACTGATGGGTCATCCTCCAAGGTCATCCACTTATGGGCCACTTATGGGTCATCCTCCAAGGCTATCCACTGATGGGTCCACTGATAGGTCAACCTCTAAGGTCATCCACTGATAGGTCATCCACGGATAGGGGTCAGCCTCCAAGGTCATCCACTGATGAGGTTTAGCCTCCAAGCTCATCCACTAATGGGGTCACGCCTTCAAGCTCATCCACTGATGGGTCGGCCTCCAAGGTCATCCACTGATGGGTCATCCTCCAAGGTCATTCACTTATGGGTCATCCTCCAAGGTCATCCACTGATGGGGGTCAGCCTCCAAGGTCATCCATTGATGGGTGTTAGCCTCCAAGCTCATCCACTGATGAGGGTCAGCCTTCAAGCTCATTCACTGATGGGCGTCAGCCTCCAAGCTCATCCATAGATTGGGGTCAGCCTCTAAGGTCATCCACTGATGGGTCATCTATATGACTTCATCAGCCCTGTAAAAAGTTAGTCCTCACCATTGGTGTACGATGTTTCTGCCACCGAAGCCTAACGTAGAGCTTCCTCAAGGTCCTCGTTTTGTGTCTCTCCAACCTATGTCCATGCGTGAGTATTCCCTCTCTTTACATTTTTCTTGTTAACTCTAACTTTCCTTCTGCTTTTGTTTGTCTCTATGCTATTTTAGCCTCCTTCACCTTTTTGAAGAGGCGTATTCTCCCTATCGAGCCGTCTTGGGATTGCTCATTTTTTTTTATTCGGGGGTCCTTCTGCCTAATTGGAGCGATGGGGTTGCCGTTTTGGTTTTTCGCACCTTGTAAACCTTACAGGCTTTATTCTTCACGTGCAGGGCCTTCTGACCCTTCTCAGGACCATCTTCAGCCAAGAAAGCTCGTTTTGAGCAAAATTGGCGGATGAATTTGCTAAGGCCTCCCTTGAGTTTGACCCCTCCTTGGGTGTCGGGGGGACCTTTGTAACGAGTTTGCGATATTTCATCTTTTCTTTTTCTTAGTATATATTTGCTACTGATACTCGATTCTAATCGGTATTATTCTCTGGCTATTTTTTTTCTTTAGGCAAGTTCTTTCTCAGGTAAGGCCCATTTAGGTTCGTCACATTCCTCTTCTATTTCTGCGATGGTCGTACAATTGGAGCATCGTTTTGAAATGCAAGACAAAAAATTAAAGAAGGACATGTCTGCTCTTTGGGAGGCGATGACGAGGGCTCAGGCTGAGGTGGTCGAGATAGGCTGCTGCCACTGACTTAGTTCTTTTAGAGCAAACTGCTCGTTTACAATCTGAAAAGGAGGTCCTAACCCGCCGATGTCAGGGCCTAGAGAAAGAGGCCTGCTATCTGCTTTGGAGAGTCGACAAACTGAAGAGCGGTGAAGGGGGTCCAATGAGCTGTTTCCCTTCTTTAGTGGATGCTTTAGGGAAGAGCGGGTTGGTGCCTACTCTGAAAGTTGGCAGGATATTTAGGATTTAGCCCAACAATTGTCTGCCAAGGAGTACCATCGGTAGATTGTAATTTCTCTAATTCCATTATTCCGAAACATAACATGAGTGGTGAGATCCCTCTAGTACGCCTTTGCAAAATATAACTTGAGTGCAGAAGGTTTTGGTCTGCGTATGGATCCTCGCGCCTCCTCAACTCCTCTTGCCCAGACTGATGGTGCCATTACTTCCTCTGTGCCCTTGAAAGGCCTCCATCTCCTCCCGGAGGTGCCATATCTTAGTTTAGGCGACTTGGTTACGACTTTTGTTGGTTTCCCTTTGTTTTTCTTCCATTGGGGGGGGGGGTGGTGCTGGGGTGGTATATCCCATTTTAATATTCTTAGCCATGTGTCCCCGTTTTTATACCTTTAGGGTTGTGTCCCTTCTGCCATTTTTGGTGTCTCCTCTTTTTTGTTGGGGCTATATAACTACAAGCTTGGTCCATTTGGTCTTTCACTTTGGTATTTTTGCTGCTTTATTTCCATACTTCATCATTGCATGCCCCTTCCCTTTCACCATTTTCAAAATTCAAAGCCTTTATCTTAGTCTTGTTTAACTTGTTCCATTTTATAGTTCATTGGGTGAGGTTCTTCATTTGTTTGGGATTAGACTATTTTATTCCTTCTGTTTAGAGACCTGGTCTAAGGTTTTATGCGTGTAATACCGTAGACATTTTTGTCATTTCCCTCGGATTACCGAGGGTTTGAACATTTAGGTCGAGAGGCGGCATTCGCTTACCAGCGGTAGCCTTGGCAGCACTACAAACCTCAGTTTAGACCTTGCAGATCATCTTAGCTCTATGTTTGTACGTATCGTGTATTTTCCTTTATTCGAGGACATCATTTAGGGACTTTTAGCCTATGGGCCTTCGTGGTTTGGGCTTGATTAGGGCATTTTTGCTTTCATTGCTTTCGGCGTGAGGTTCTTTCAATATTCAAAATGACTCCTTTCGTAAAGCACATAAGACGAGCACTTTTCTTTAAAAAAAAAATAAAGAAAAGCAAGTACTTTTAGTGGATCCATCTCATGCAAAAAGCAATAAAAGAGGCACTATCCGTGCTATTGACCCATACTCTTATGTTGAAAAAAAAAAAAAAAAGTTCATTGAAATAAGTCTTGCCCCTTCCTTTTGGACTCTTTAATGTTGATACCTATGTGTCATTTTGTTTATGTGCCCCCACTCGGCCCTCTGAACTCATCCCAGGGTTTAACCATTTCCTTAGCTATTTCTTCTCGTCCTTCATGTCCTTTTTGAGGATCGGAGCCTTTGTGTGTTTCCTTCACCCCTTTCTAGGGCTCATTGTCTACCACCCTAGTTTATGACTTTGGTCTCCTCATCCTCCTCTCGATGATGAAGTTAATTGTTATTTCAATTGGGGCACCTTTCTCTCAAGTGAGACACCTTTCTCCTTCCCATTCTTATATGAATATGCTTCCTCAGTTTGACACTCCTGACTGTATTCTTGTCATCAATCTACTTTTGGTCCATGATGGCAAGCATTTTCTCTCCCTCCTCTGCCATTCTTATTGTGGTCACGTAGAACTAATGCCCCTGTTTAATGTTAGCCCTCAATAGGGTCATCTTCTGCACGGTGCTCTGGATGGCCTCGAACTTGTTGAGTCCTGGCCTACCAAGGAACATGTTGTAGGCTGATGGTTTGTTCATGACAATGAACTCTAGGGATTTTGTCTATGCATGTTCCCATTTGACAAGGTGGGATAATTTCCGAAGCCTACCAATAGGTTTTTTTTTGCAGGCGTAATTAGATTTTTGTCAAACTTTCACTTTTTGAATGTTTCTTGGCTGATTATTTGGCTGACGACCCGCTATCCACTAGCGCTCACTTGATCTTTAGATTGGCCATATAGGCCTGTGCCACAAGCAGATCGTCGGATTCATCCTATAAGAAATAGTCCTCGATTGAGATCGAGATGTCTTGTTTCAGCTCACTTCCTTTGCTTTCTCAGTTCCTGCTGACGGGCTCTCTTATATGCTTATTCCTCTGGTTGGTGGTGTCCCCATGTGTGGGACTGATCATGTCGATGATTTCCATGACTTAAAGTTTCTTCTTGTTGTTCCAGCCCCTTTTGGCTCATGAGTTTTCTTCCGTCTTTCTATCATCTCTCTAGGTCTTTAAGATGAAATCTTTAAGTTCTCCCCGTTTAATTTCCAACTCAATTCCTTGTTTGAGTTCATGGCATCTTTCAGTATCATGCCCCTGTGTTTTGAGAAATATGGAGACCTTGGTTAAGATACGCTTGTTGTCCAGGGCATTCATAGGTGAGGCTTTCAGAAACTCCTTTATGCTACAACATATACCTCGGTTCTGGTGGCATTGAGTAGAGTTAGTTCGAACTATTCCGTAGGAGGCCTTTTGTCTCAGAGCCTCTACTCTCAGTTGCCTTAACCTCCCTTATTGTGATCGGGCAATTTTAGCATGTCTTGTATCCTCTCGTAGATCCTCAGTCATCTCAGCATTCGTCCCTTGTACCATCCCACTTTATTTTCTCAGGCAAAATTTTTGCTACCAATGAGCCTTTAGCCTAGTCCAAGACGTCTCATCGTATGAAATGACCAACTATGGTGATGGCATCTTGTAAGTTTTTTGGGGGGTTTGGATTCAAACTTTTGATTGAAAGGTCCGGCATGGTCTCTGCTAATAAAGTAGGTTATAAGGACATCGTCACTCTTGTGTGGCAATGTTCCTGTTTCCATGGTGTATCGCTTGACGTACTTTTGTAGGGACTCCTCTTTCTCTGCCTAATCGAGGATAGGTAGCTGGTCAATTTACCAAAGTTTTGGCTTCCTAGAAAGTTGTTCATGAACATCTTGGTGAAATCCGCATAAGAGGCTATTGACTTCGGTAGGAGGGCCGCGTACCAGGTAGAAGCGTGTACCCGAAAAGTGTTAGGGAGAGCCATGCACTTATTGTCATTATACATTTGGAGCATGCTTATGACTCCTTTAGTGTGTTGCACATGATCCAACGGGTCCTCTGTTCCTTCATATGTCTTGAGCTCTTCTCCTTCCTTGAAATTTTGGGGAAAATGGGTGTGCGGATCTTTTTGATAAAGGGGGAAGTAGCTCCTTCCGGATCAGCTTGTTTGCTCCTTTCTTTCAACCAAACTCCGCATGCATGACCTGGTGGAACTCTTCCATGATGGTAGCCTCCTCTCAACTTCCCGAGGGAGTTCGCTTACGATAGCGTGGATTGGTGTCTGACAAGGAATCCTTGTCGATCTACGGCCATCGCCTTTTTCCCTTGCACATTTTCCTTACAGGTTATCAACTCTTGTACTTCATTAGTGTCGGCTAGGAAAAACTGGAAAGGCTTAGTGACTGGGTGCTGGTCATAATTTGTAGGGAGATCCAAGCGGATCTCCTGAGTGGGTTCAGGTTGTCATTCCTATGACCCAAGAAATGTTTGTGAGAGTCATTGTGGTGTGATTAGGGAAACCTTTAAGAAACAATAGATTTGTTTGTCAGAAAGGTTCCCAGAGATGGCGCCAATAGATGAGTACCAATTTCCCGGTCCACTTGATTGATGATATCTTCGGCTGTGCTCGGCGCTCAAGCTCAGTATCCTGCAAATTGAGGAGGCTAGCTAGTTCCCTAAGATACTCTGATGTTTAAGTCAGTATGCAGTGAAGAGAAATGATATGATTACGGTTAAAGAATATTGTGTACCTTATTATAGGGGCATCACTTACTAAATATAGTCGTGGACCTTGCTTGGCAAGGTAAAAGGATATTTACAGAATTCTTCCATATCTGATTTTATAGAAAGCAAATCCTCTAGCCATCGATAACTATTGTATCTATAGGGAAGTAGAGTTTGAGATTGTCTCGTCTAGTTCATTCCCTGTTTGCATAACATGGGCCATGTTCGGGTAAGACTTGGGCCGAGGCCTTACCCCCTTCAAGGAAATAGAGTTCCCTCTCCGAGTCTCCAAGTCGGATCAGAGGCGGGTCTAGCGAGTTCATTAGCCCTCATGTATTTGGGTTGAGCCTCATCCAACCCGTATTCCATCAAAACTCATTAAATATTTTCCCAATTTTAAAATTAAAAATTTAAGACTCACAATATATGTTTTACATTTAAGTGAACAGATTAATATATATTAAAATTTTCAAAATCTTTTAATTCATAATAGTTGATTTTTATTTTTATTTTCAAATTTGATATGTAACTTAAATTTTTAATTGTGTAAAATCCCATTATTGTAAAATAAGAACACAAGAAAATGGTTCAACAAACTAAAACAGAGAAAAAAATAAAAAAAATTATAATTGTAGCATTGTATATTTAAGAAAAATATAAACTTTATTGTTCAAAAATATAAAATGTTTAGATATTATGTACAAATTATGGTAAAATAAAGTAAAGGGACATGAGTGTTGGGCATGTTCTTTTTTATGGGTTTGACAACGGTTTTAAAAATAGTTTTAAAAAAATAGTTTTATAATGTAATAGAGCGTATTGAAATATAAAAATGTATAGTTAAATAGAAAAACATTGTATTGGAAATGTGAAAAATGATTATAATATGTTAAATTTACTGTTGAAACCAAAACCAAAACTGAAACTAAAAGAACAGAAGGTTGACTAGTAGTCAAATGGAAGGCAAAAGATGTATTTAAGAAACGCAACAGAAATGTAAAACAAACCAACAAATATACGGGGTTTAAAGTATTTAAGCCTAATTTTATAAAACATTCTTAAAGTAATTATTGTTAATCAAATAATTTTGAATAATGTAATCCATGATATTTGAAGGGAATCGCTAGTAATCATTTGAAACTTGAGTGGGGAAATAAGCATATGCAGCAGACTCCATAGAGAACACCTGTGTAACCTCTGCTACAAGCCCACAATCCCTTTTGAAAACTGCTCTGTCTATTCTGTTCATCCGCCATGGAAAATTCAACACTATCCGCCACCAACAATTCTCCCGTCGCTGATCAAATGAAGTCTCTACTGAAAAGAGCAGAAGAATTGGTCACCAAACCTTCCATCCTTAATAACAGCGAGGTTGCCCAGATGAAGAAGTTGATAGAGATCGCAAAAAGGGATGTAGAAACAATTTCTACTGCTGAGAAAAAAGAAGTCAATTATTCAACGGAATTGGAAGGTTTCTTGGAAAGAGTCAATGCTGCCATTCCCTGGCGGATGATCTTCTAGATGTGTTTGATTATCGCGTAAACCATCATTCCATTGCAGTTCTGGCCGATGTGGAGCTGTCAAAGCATAAGCCCCTAAACTATTTGTCGTCATCAATGAGTTCATCTTTTTCAGTTAGGTCAAATGTGACTAACCGATTCAAATCTGTAAATTCAAGGCTAGAAGAAGCGTTATTGAAGCTGAAAAGAGAGAATATTTCATCTGTACCCGACGGGTCTCCAAACCGAAGAAGTGCCCAAGTGGAGGCAGTGAACGATACTTGGCAAATTGAATCGGAAGTTGTTGAGGAGAAGGAGAAGGACAAGAATGGAGTGGCAACCATCGTTGATAAGTTACTAAATTCAAACAATGACAAAGAGTTGTACTTCGTTACTCTTGTAGGCTGGGCAGAGACTGGAAAGATCCCCCTGGCTCGGGTTGTGTACAAAAATGCTGAGGTGATGTATCATTTTGATGAGAGAATGTGGGTGCAGGTGCCTGCGGCCATGGACACTGATACGATAAAAAAGCAGATGTTAACAACTCTCACCCACGCCAGGGTTGAGGTCATGATGATGTCAGAAAAGGAGATTTCCCAAAGTCTTGAGCTGAGACTGAAAGGGAAAAGATATTTGCTGGTGCTTAATGACGTACCGGAACCAAACACCACAAGGTTGCGCCCCTTGAAAGAGTTTTTGCTCAAATTGGTTGGCTCCAGAGGCTGCAAAATACTGATAACTACTAGCAGTCAACCTAAAATTGATGATTCACCTTTTGTGTATGATATGAGTTCGAGCTCAAGTGCATACTGCTCGACCTTGTTTAACAAGATTGCATTTGCTGATCAGGGTGCAGGAGCAATAAGATCTGGAAATTTGGAGGACTTAGGGAGAGCCCTAGTCAACAAATGCCAAGGTAATCCATTGTACATAAAGATGTTAGCAAATCTGATGTACCGAATGCAAGATGAAAGGCAGTGGTTGAAGATTTCTGAAATATGCAAGGGTGATAATATTCCACAGCTATGCTTTGATTACATGAGTTCAGTACCACTTAAACGATGTCTTAAGTATTGCTGCATTTTTCCAAAAGGATATTTGATCCCAAGGCAAGAGCTTATACAACTCTGGATGGCTCAAGGATATCTCAATCTTCCAGAAACAAGTGATCCAAATCAGCTGGTAGCTCTAGGACGCCAGTATTATGATATCTTGATGAGGAGTTCTTTCTTGCAGATTTCTGAAGTTGATGATTTCGATACGGAGTCCTGCAAGCTACCTGATATCTTACGTGGGGTGGTTTTCCTTGCAGAATCCAGAGACTCTTTCAAAACTGTAGAGGGTGATCAGGATGTGAAGGATTGCTCTGGAGCTGTACATTTGTCATTGATTAATTGCACGGTAAAATTCTCAAAAAGCTTTTCAAAATTAAGGACTCTTTATCTGGAAAACATTAGTACTTCTGGGGGAGTTTGGGAGATTCGTTAGCGTGTGCTGAAGCTCTTCGTGTGTTGATTGTAGTGGATGGAAAAATTGAAGAATTGCCAAATTCAATTGGCAAGCTCAAATATCTCAAGTATCTTGACATCTCAAGGACTAAAATTGTAAGCTTGCCAGATTCAATTTCAAAGCTTTACAATTTGCAAACCTTGAGGCTTTATGATTTGCAGGATTTACCAAGCAACTTTGGGGATTCATTAGAGAGTTTGAGGAAGCTTTATGTTAAAAATCTAAAGGATTTAGCTAAAGTGAAAACTTTGCCTTCCAAATTCCAAAGTTTTTTTCAACCCTCGGCTGCTCAGCCATCCTACAAGGGATTTTTGGACAAAGAACGCGGAATTACTTATTGGGGGTCGCAAAAGGTTCTACCCTTATGCTCAAGTATCAGCATTCATCGCCTTGAGAATGTAACGAACGCCGTAGAAGCCAGGAATGCAGGGTTTTCAGGCGTGTCCAAAATGGAGAGTTTAAAGCTACACTGGAGTGCTAGAAGGGAAAACAGCTGTGATGAGGACGTCCTAGAATATCTTAAGCCCCATGAAAATGTGAAAAGCTTAGCGATTGAGAACTTCAAAGGAACAACATTGCCATCTTGGATGGTGAAGCTTGATTCAGGTTTTCTTAAGCATTTGGAGAAATTGGAATTGGAGAATTGCATCTGGTGTGAAAAACTTCCACCTCTGGGCCACCTTCCTTGTCTTAGGATCCTTAAGATTGTAGGGATGGACAATGTCCATAGATTGAAGAAGAGTTCTATGGGTTCCAAAGTGCTGATGTTCCTGTATTTCCAGCCTTAAAAGAGTTCACTTTATGTGGAATGTCAAATTTAAATGAGTGGAGTAATGGATCATTAACTCCTTCTTCTGTGTCTGCATTCCGTAACTTGGTGAAGTTTGAAGTTGAGCAATGTCCATGTTGAGAAGCATACCAGATATACTATTCCATTCTGAGGGCGCAAAGTGTCTTCGTAAATTGAGAATTGCCCATTCTAGAAATTTGAATCCTCTACCGGAATTCATAGAAAAGCTTGAGTTTCTTGAAGATTTGGAGTTATTTGGTCTTCCATCTCTGCAGCACTGGTCTATTGGTTCAGGATGCGCCAACAATCTGAAAAGCTTGATGATAGGTTGCTTCTCTACAAGCACAGAAGTCAAAGTTTCAGAGCAATTTCAGCAACTCTCGACTCTGACCACTTTGACAATGTGGGGATTTGGGGAATTGAAGGCTCTCCCAGACTGGGTTGCGGACTTGCCTCGTCTTCAAATTCTGAAGCTTGAGTCTTGCGGGCGCATTGTGTCTTTCCCGTCAGCTGAAAAAAATACTGAAATTCACCAGTTTGAAGGAACTTCAGATCTGTTACTGCCCACTTTTGGAAGAGAGATGCACCAGAGGAAGCAGACCAGAGTGGCCCAAGGTCTCTCGAATTCCCAAAATTTTCGTCAATAAAGAGAGAATACAGCCGGTCGACAACGAAAAACTTGAGTAAATCATTCTCCTCGTTTGTTCATGTATATAATTCTTTTTACTTTTCATACCCGTACTCATTCAATAAATACCTTGTACTCTTACGGCTAGTACCTTACATATATGCACTCACTTGTTGTGACAATATTATTGTATTGTATTGAGTATGAATTACATTTTTCAGTCCTCTTTTAAGTTCATATCAACACTATTTTCATCTTGAAAACAGCAGGATTATTTTTGTTACTATTAATTTTTTGAGTTAAATACCCAAAGGGTTTCCCACAAGGAATAAGAAAGTTCATTTGTGATATGTTAGAGCAAAGTTTTCAGATTTATTTGATAACGATTTTTGCTAGCTAGATTTTCCTTTGATATTGCACTAATGTTAGGCTGTTGACAGTTGAAGGGAACTTGGACGGAACTGCTGACAGAAAAGAGGGACTTTGAGCTGAAGCTGATGAACGATGTGAAGATCATATGGAAGTAAATGGTGCGAAGCTGATTTTCTTGGAACTGACGCCTCTAGTCCCTCATTTCTATGCCTGATTTTAGTAACTTTCTCCTCTTTTTAGCTAGTTTTACTCCATCCAATTCCAATTTAAGTTCTGTTCTTTAAGTTTTAATTTTGGTTTCAACAGTAAATTTAATAAATTATAATTATTTTTCATTATATTTAATATAATTTTTTATTATTCAATTATACATTTTTACATTTTCAATATACTTTCTATATTATAAAACTATTTTTCAAAAATTATTTTCAAAACCGTTTTCAAACTCATCAAAAAGAATAGGCTAGCTTCTAAAATTTATCCCAATTTATATAACGTCTTCAGAATTCAAGAAGAAATAATGTATTTTGTTCTATATGTTTGCCCCTTTTTATTAACTTCATCATTCATTTTTATTGTAGATTTTCAAAACGCTCAAACTCATTTGAAATTACAACTTACTTGAAATTCTATGTAATATGTTAGATTTATCAATTAATAAGATTGCAATGATGTTTAAAATATAATAAGTAAACTTTATCATTAAATAAGGCTGCAATATTCATTGTTCAAAATATAATAGGTTAGCTTTATTGCAATAATCATACAATTGATAATGTGTTCAAATAATCCTACTAATTTCATAAAGTTAACAATGTGATTTTATCAATTTTCTTAATGTGTGGAACAAATGAAACATCACACTCCCTCTGTTCCAATTTGTATAATATTTTAGATTGTTGCACACATATTCCAACTTTATTAATGATAAAGCTACCACATGTTTGCAGAAGCAACATCTCTCTTGAGTGGTTTGGAAAGATGCCAACAGCTAGGATCTCAGCAAGTTGAGGCTGAAAGCGACTCTCAAGTTCTAGTTGATGATTTAGCAGGGAGAGGCAAGACACAGTGGAGAACATACCATTTATACTGAAGATTAAAGGGGTGGTTGTAGAGTGGAACATTGCACTTCGCCATGTTTTAAGGGAGGTTAACCCAACTGCCAATCTTTTAGCTCGGATGCGAAGCGGAGGAGACCTTTGAATTGTCTTGCTGGTAGTTTTAAGGAACTATAGTTTTTTAGAACAACAAGAAGTGTCTTATTTTCGTTTTTAGAAATGTTTCATGTACAATGGGGTTATTGCTCCTCTTTCAACTCCTTTTTAGATATTAATAATTAGGTTCATCATGCCCGGCATCCACTTAATATGTTGTTTACTAAATAAATAAATAAAAATATCACATTTTATTTTGAACATAGTGCCTTGTAACCTTATTTACTGATGACATTAACATATTACACATTTTTTATATAAGTTGTAGTTTCAGTGAATTTAGTTTTGAAACTATACAAAATAAGGGTAAACATGGAACAAAATGAATTATCTGTTCTTGATTTTCTAAGACATCATACAAATTCTAGAAGCTGATACATCATATAAATTGGAACGGAGGGTGTATAATTTGGAACTGATCGAGGAAGTAGTTTGTTGATTAATGAGTATATATTTTTGGGTAAAGTACCCAAAAATCTCATGTGTCAGATCACCT
>CM028754.1:9467773-9709675 GCA_016801395.1 Leptodermis oblonga | reverse complement strand
GCATTCCAGAACAACACAATAACCAAGGCCAAGAAACTGATCGAGGATACTATTAAGTAAGAAGTCAGTTCGGGGAATCCTCCCGATCGACCAGACGACAGGCTGAAGTGAGACTTTTTATGATTCCAATGACGAGAAGCTGAACCAGATTGCTTCCACTAGTTCAGCAATCTACTCTGGTAGCACAACTTGCAACCTCATCTAGTAGCAGCCAGGAAGAAATTGTTTGTGGGTGCTGTAGGAATCAAGGGCATTTTTCACAAAAATTGCAACCTTGTACAGGAAGAGTCCGTTAATACTGCCAGAAGTTGGAATAATAATGGGAATTGGAATCGAAATCAGCCAAGGAGGGACCCCTACTCTAACACCTACAATTTAGGATAGAGGGACAATCCAGCTTTTGGTTGGAAGAATCCAGATAAAGGAGTTCAGGTGCCCTTCAAGTCAGAAGCCAATCAACAAGCTCCACTTTCGAATACTGGGAATAATCAGAATGTCAGGAATACTGGATCAGTGTATAGGCCACCCCAACATAGGAATTTTCAAAATTAGAATCAAAATAATCAACCAAGGGGTGGCAGAACCATAGAGGATGCAGTGGGAGATCTTTTTGAGCAACAGAAGGTATAGTCAACTGCCCTCGATGGAATTGCAGGAATTCTATCTCAACTGTCAAGTTCCATACAGGAGTTGAAAGGGAACCAAGGGAAGTTACCTTCTCAGGTGCAGGTGCCCCCTAAGGAGAATGTGAATGAGGTTACACTCAGAAGTGGGAAGGTTCTGGAGCCTGCAGTAAAAAAATCACGATCGACAAGGACCCGACTGCCCAAACCTATAGATGTCCAGGATACTGACAATTCAGACTCAGAAGAATATGATGAACCAACACCTGGGGGTACCAACACTGAACCTAAAGAAAGTCATGTTCGACCTGCTGTGAAGGACGATGTGTACAAACCTCTTCCACCCTTCCCAAATAGCTTGAAACCCAAAGCTTAGAAGATGAAGGAGAACCCCATTGATTATCTAGAAGTGGTCGAGAAAATGGACGTGAATATTCCATTTCTTAAGGCCATCAAGATCCCTCCAATTGGGAAATTTTTGAAGGACTTCATGGCGGGAAAGTCGAGAGGAGCCAGCAAGGTAGTGCTGGGAGAAACAGTCTCATCTATCATTCAGAATAAGTTACCACCAAAATGCCAGGACCCAAGTATGTTCTCTTTACCTTGTGTAATTAGAGATAGAACTATTGAACATGCAATGTGTGATCTTAGTGAATCAATTAATGTTATGCCATTATCTGTGTATTTGACTTTATCTGGGGTAGAGTTAGCTGAAACTAAAGTTGTGATTCAATTGGCTGATCGGTCTTGTGTGCATCCCGAAGGGGTTTAGAAAATGTGTTAGTCAAAGTTAATTCTTTTGTATACCCTGCTGATTTTTATGTGATAAAAATGAATACTGATCCTACTAAAGAATCTGCTTGGGTATTGTTGGGTAGGCCTTTTCTGAAAACTTATAAGGCTGTTATTGATGTGTACAATGGTCTATTGGCTTAGATTATTGTGGGGAGAAATATAAGTTCAATATTGAAAATGCCATGAAACATCCTAAAGATGTGAAAATGTGTATGCCATAGATGTGATTGACACTGATCTGCACCTTTTAGGTGAATTATTTTAACACTTGTTATGGCAGTTCTCACGGGCTTTTGTCCAAGGTTTTAATGTTTATTTGCAGTTTTAGAGATCGGGCCTAAGAAGAAAAGAATGTGCAAAAAAGTGAAGGAATTGGAGTAGAGGAGTCAAGCCTGAAAAGCCCACACGATTTGTAGGCTAAATCAAGAAGGAAGCCCGCAAGAGAGGTTCGGCCGATTTGCGATAAAGCAAGAGAAATCGAAGCCCAAAGAAAAATAATGAAGTGGATGCGTGGAAGATAAAATTTGATCCAATTGAAATCTTAATTAATAATCCAATCCAATTGGATTCCAATTGTGCTGCATCCGAAATCAAATTGGATTCCAATCCAAGTGGGCCGAAACCAATTGGAATTTAATCCAATCTAATGGATTGCAGTTGAACGAATTCCGTGGGCAGCCATGCACAGGTTTGATGCGGAAAAGCTTAAAGGAGAAGCAATGAAGTTTTGGGCAATTACCAATCCAAGAAGGAATTAAAGAGAGAAGTTGGGAGTTACTAAATTTGAAGAAACTCCATGTGCTTAATTAATTCTCTTTCCAAGTAGAAGAAGGTTTCCTTATTCCATTAGGAGATTGGTTAATTGCGTATCCCTATATATATGGGATTATTCCCGCACTTTTAGACACAAGTTTTTAGATACAAGTTTTTAGACTCAAGTTTTTATATAGAAGTTTTCTAGACAAATTTTATAGAGAATGGTTTCTTAGTTTACAAGTAATTCTCACGTAAGATACAATTTCGCGCTAGTATAGTTTTCCTCTGTTTTTCTCTGTTCTGTTCTGTTTTTCTCTATTTCAATCGCAACTTTGGATTTTCCCGACGGGCAGTCTACCGTTTGGCCAAACCGGCGGTTGTCAAATCGCTAATTCTTAAATTTCAGTACAGTATTCTCTTTTCTCTTTTAATGTCTTCTTTTATATTTATGTGTTTTTTGTGTTTTATCATGAGTAGCTAATTTATTAGTTCTAATATTATGTAAGAAGCCATAATCCATGCATGTATGAAACCCAAGAATTAATCTAAGGTCTAATGAATTATGTTTCTAAATTGCCTGTGTTTATATGTCTAATTACTAAGATTCTATTAAGCCTAATCAACTTAGTTTAATCCGGTAGAGTCAGTGAGTGGCACAACTACCGGCCGAATAGTACAATATTAATTGGGTGATAATTTCTAATGCATCGTCAGTAGGAATTATTAAGTTTCGGGTTCTTCTAGTTCTTAATGCTTCTATTTTTAATTAATAAGGTTTGCGGGGACTCGCGGGGGATTATCGAGAATCTATGGAAGAATTGGAATTATTTCGGGGACTCGCGGTAATACTATAACTGAAACGGCATAAGTAATTAGACAATGTAAGGGCTTTATGATTGCATGCATGAGATTAAGGTGGATTTACATAATATCGAAATTTTTTCTCATTAATTGATATCTGTTTCAGTCTTTTATTTAATTATTAGTTTAATTATTATTTTGCTACATTTAAGTGACAACTCTAAGGTCTCTTAAGAGACACAAAGGTGACTACTAGTCAACAGCTTGGTTTTATTTTCACTTTAATTGGAAATTAAATTAAATTGCCGTCTCTGTGGATCGACCCTGTCTACTACTGTGCTATATTTTATTAGCATCTTAATTGCAGGTTTTAAACAGTACTTTTACTGTATTTGGTAGACCCACGACAAGTCCTATCAGACACCTTGGTCTAAGAACATCTTGAGACACTTTACTTGAAGGATAAGTTGGAAGCAACTCTCACACAGAGCCTCATAGAGGCTGATATGCAAGACCTAAGTGATGAAGAAGTTTGTGAAGCAATTCAGAATCTTTCAACAACAGAAGAGTATGCAGGACCAGCCGACGGATTCCCAAGACCGGTGGGTGCTGACAAGCCAGTTCCATATTTAGTTAAGGCACTAAAATTGGAGTTAAAGCCTCTCCCAAATAATCTGAAGTATGCATATTTGAGAGAGGGAGAAACATTGCCAGTCATCATCAGCAAGGGGTTAACCTCGACCCAAGAAGAAAGATTGTGGCGAATAATAAGGAAGAACATGAAGGCTATTGGGTGGACTTTGGCCGATGTCCCAGGAATCAGTCCTAACATTTGCGAGCATTATATCTTTATGGAGCCTGACGCAATGCCAAGCGTGATCCGCAGAGAAAGTTGAACCCAAACATGCGAGAAGTGGTGCTGAAGGAGATTCTCACACTGCTAGTCATGGGTATAATCTATCTAATTTCAGATAGCAAATGGATGAGCTGTGCCCATGTGGTACCAAAGAAAGGAGGTTTTGAGGTGGTCATAAATTAGAGGAATGAGTTAGTGCTGATGCGGTTGCTTACAGGATAGAGGATGTGTATCAATTTTTGCAAGATCAAATCTGCCACCAGGAAGGACCATTTCTCACTGCCTTTTATTGATGAGATGCTGGAGAGACTTGCCCGCAAGATGTTCTTTTGTTTCTCGGATGGGTATAGTGGTTATTTTCAGATCTGGGTGAACAAGGAGGACCAAGAGGAGACTACTTTCACTTACCTTTTTGGCACGTATGCTTACAAGAGAATGTCGTTTGGATTATGCAATGGACCTGGGACTTTTCAGAGGTGCATGATGACTATCTTCTTCGACATGATTGAAAAATGCATTGAGATCTTCATGGACAATTTCACTGTCTATGGCGAGTTCTTTGATCAATGTTTGGAGAGTTTGGACTCAGTTTTGGAAAGATGTGTGGCAAAGAACTTGGTGCTGAATTATGAAAAATGCCACTTTATGGTTCGAGAGGGGATCGTGCTAGGCCATAAGATCAGCGAAGAAGGGATTGAAGAGCGAAGAAGGGATTGAAGTAGACAAAGCAAATGTGGAGTTAATTGCCAAGCTACCCTATCCCACCAACGTAAAGGAGATCCGGAGCTTTTTGGGGCATGATGGTTTTTATAGGTGATTTATTAAGGATTTTGCAAAAATAGCACAGCCACTCACCCATCTATTAAAGGACGATGTCCCGTTTGCCTTGACAGACACCTGCTAAGAAGCTTTTGATTGCCTGAACAACAAATTGGTGTCAGCTCTGATCATTCAACCTCCTGACTGGACAAAGCCATTTGAGCTTATGTGCGATGCCAGCGATTATACTATAGGTGATGTATTGGGGCAGAAAATTGGAAGAGCAACACATGTTATCTATTATGTTTTGAAGACGCTAAATCCTGCCCAAGTTAATTACACCACTATAGAGAAGGAGCTGCTAGCAGCGGTATTTGGTTTTGACAAGTTCAGGCAGTACTTATTGGGTTCGAAGGTTGTGGTGTACACCCATCATGCTGCTCTAAAGCACCTACTGCACAAGAAGGAATCAAAACCAAGGCTGATTTGATGGATTTTATTGCTCCAAGAATTTGATTGGGAGTTAAAGGACAAGAAGAGAGCTTAGAATACAATAGCCGACTATTTGTGCAGGCTAATGCTGCACGAAGATGAGGAACCAATCCAGGAGGAATTTCTGAGAGAACATCTGTATTCTTTGAGTTCTTTAATAACTGGGGAACAACAGAGCATTGCAGCAGTTGCAGAAGAACATCCAGATCCTTGCACTCACACATGGTGAATTACTTAGTGGTAAATGTGCTACCTACCAACTTTTCCCATGGCCAGAAAGCAAAGTTAATTCATGATAGCAAGCAGTATATTTGGGATGACCCAATTATGTGGCGATGTGGTCCAGATTAGATAATCTGGCATTGTGTACTGGATTGGGAACAAGAAAGTATTCTCCAGCACTGCCACTCTTCAGCTAGTGGTGGTCACTTTGGACATAAAAGAACTGCCCGAAAAATAATGAAGTGCGGGTTCTATTGGCCAACCTTGAATAGAGATTGTTATTTCTTCTGCCAGAGATGTGAACGATGCCAAAGATGGGGTGTTACTGCAAGCACATGAGATGAGATACCTCAGGTACCAATCGAAGTGTGAGATTTTTTATGTATGGGGCATGGATTTCATGGGGCCCTTCTTGATGTCAAATGGGAATCTTTATATCCTGTTAGCTGTTGATTATGTATCCAAGTGGGTCGAGGCCAGAGCGACGCGAACCAATGATGCTCAGGTAGTGAAGAGGTTTCTGGAGTTAATATATTTCCCCGATTTGGAGTTCCAAAGGCAATCATAAGTGATCAAGGGACTCATTTCTGCAATCGAACCATCTCAGCAATCAGGCGAAAGAATGGAGTTCAACATAGGCTTGCGATGCCTTATCATCCACAATCTAATAGCCAAGCCGAGATATCCAATCGAGAGATAAAGAAGATCCTTGAGAAGACTGTTAACACATCCAGGAAAAATTGGAGTCAAAATTTGGAAGATGCACTATGGGCTTATAGGACAGCTTTCAAAACACCTATCGGAATTTCTCCATACCGACTTGTGTTTGGCAAGATGCTCTATCTTCCTGTAGAGTTAGAGCATAAGTCCTATAGAGCCGTCCAGAAGATGAACATGGATGCTGCAGCAGCAGGAGAGGAAAGGCAGTATCAGCTGCAGGAGTTGGAAGAAATCAAGCTGGAAGATTACGATTTGGCTAATTGGTACAAGGACCGGACAAAGATGAGGCATGATAAGCTGATCCGCCAAAAGGATTTTCGTGTGGGCCAACTGGTACTTCTGTTCAAGTCTAGAGTATGACTGTTTGGCACCAGTAAATTATCAAGCAAGTAGCATGGGCCTTTGGAGGTAGTAGCTGTATGGCCGAATGGAGCAGTAGAGGTGCGCGATTTAAAGTGTGGGAAGCGATACAAAGTGAATGGCCATTGATTGAAGCAATTCTACAACTCCGAACATATCAAAACCGTGGAGGAAAGTTTTTTGGTTCGCTGTCCGAACCATTAGTATTAATTCTTTTAGCTTATGTTTTATTTTCTGTTAAAAAAGACAAAAGAAAAAAAAGAGTGTGATGGTTTTCGTGCCCTTTGCAGGACATTTGGATTTTTTTTTGCAGGGATTGGAGATGCAGATTACGAAGGAGAGGAGCAAGCTGCACTTGGAATACAAATGACTGAGGAATTTGGCTCTGTCAATGACCACCTGAATCAGTTGATTGCTAGATTTGCCAACTTCATGGAGAAGTTTGGCAAACATGTGTAGGATGGGAGGTAAATGGGTGTTTCCCTTCTTTTGAATTTTAATTGCTTAGAGACAAGCAAATCTCTAAGTGTGGGGAGGTTTTATTTGTGTTTTGTGCTCTTCTTTTAAGTAGTTTTTTGTGTGTTTTTGGTGAGAGTCACTGCCTTGTGACTGAACTGGATTTGAAATAAGCAACATAAGTGAGGTGTTACATAAGGTGTGCATGTTGAATTTTTGAAGTGTTAAGTTGAGAAATCCTTTGCTAGCTAATCAAAATATGCATGTATTTCCCTTTCTCTTAAGCCACTGTATTAAGGCTGAATGTTCTATGAGAATCATTTGTTTGCTGACCTGACTATCAAGATGGTATGAATAGTGCATGGCGGGAGAATGGGGACCTTCTTAGGATTAACCCTTTTGGCTTAAATTCTGAACCTACTAGTTTATATCCTTAGAAGCCAAGTTGAAGCCTTGTTTACAAGTTTGTTTGAAGTCACTAAAACAGCCTAGCCAATTCGTGATTAATCTTTCTTTTTCACCCTAATGTGTATGCTTTGCTGTGATGTTTAAGTGTTTGTTATTAAAGAAGGTGGCATGTTGTGTATTGTGAAGTCATGAAAATATTTGAAGAGTATAAATGTGTACTGGAACTTGAAAAAAGCTCTGAAAAAAAATGAAAGACAAATCCAATTTGTCAGTTTTGAAGTTTAAAAGCAAAAATGCATAGAACTGAGATAATTAAGTGGAGAGAGCTGAATAAACGGCTCTAGTCTTTGTTATTGTGAGTTGTTTAATTGAGAAGCAGGATATTCAATGAAGTAGTGTAATTCTGAGAATAGGATAGGCAACCAATTCCCTAGATAGAGAGGGGGCAGTAATCTGGAAAAGAGTGCAGCAATAATTGTTCTTTTTTGTTAAACACACTGGGTTTAATGTTTTTTGGAGGTGGCTTAGAACCTTTAGGATCTGTCCAAGTGTTCGAACCCTAGCTTTACATTGCGTCCCATGATTTGAAGGTTGTTTCTTAACTGCCGTATGTCTATTCCTTTTATACTGTGGCGATGGTCGGCTATCAAGCATGTATAATTCTGGCTAGACTAGAATTTAATTTTATCCAGAATTTTTCTTGTGAAAAAGTGAGGGTGTGAATTACAGACCATAAAGTGCAGTTGTAGGAATTATTGCATATTTTGTGTTGAGCTTCTAAAGGATGGTTTTTGGAAGTATTAAATTGTTTGCACCTGAATGTGATACTGAATTTTGTGATGTGAGTAGGATCGGCAGAAGGAATGAGGCAGAAGTTTATGTGTCAAGTCATGGAGTCAGTTTGTTTTTTATTGTGTTTTGTTCTCTGTAAGTCATGTTGGTTGCTTTATATTTGTTTGAAACTATGATGAGATGCATGCTAAGGGAGAGGCTATGTTCTATTCTTCACTTCACACTTGAGGGCAAGTGTCATTCAAGTGTGAGGATATGATCTAACCAATTTTGGACTATTATTTTAGCATCTTTGAAGGCAGTTCTCACGGGCTTTTGCCCAAGTTTTTAGTGTTTTATGGTAGATTTGGAGAACATCCCAAATAAGGAGGAAAGACGCTAAAACGAGAATTTTGGAGCAAGAGTTGTTTGGGCAGAATATCACATGGGTTGTGGCCCAAAAAGAAGGAGAAATCTGAAGCCCATTGGAGCAGCTAAAGTTCTAGAAGGATCTAAAAATTATTGCAGTAAAAGTAAAAGCCGAAGTTCTGGAAAAATCCAGTAGTTACTGCAGCAAAAGTGAAAATCAGAAGCTTTAGAGGAATCTCCAGAAATTAATCAGTTGTTTCCTTCATCTGAGTGATGTACTGACTTTGCCAAAGATTACTGTATCTCCTTAACTGATGGGATATTTTTATAAATAGGGGTGCTCCCATAGGTAGAAAGGCATTCAGATTTACACTCAGTATTCATTTTAGTTTCTCATTATTTATTGACGTAGAGTTTTTCTTTATTTCTAATAGAGTTAGAACATCACGATACATTATTGATATGTGTCCTTTAGCTGCTGAATTTTAGAGCATATTTGGGGCAAATCTCACGGGTATGTGCTAGTTTTTGTAAGATAAATGCAGGTTTTAGGAAGAAGAACAATTAGAGAAAATAGGATGCAAAAGAGAATGAAAAGGGCTCATAAGCCCAAAGAAGCAATGGAGGCATTATTCATGTTCATGCATGCAAGAGGAACAAGTAGGCCAAAGTTGAAGGAGCCCAAATGCAATGAGCAGTCCAGCCCAAAGAAGAGAAGGAAGCCCAATGAAGAAAATAGGCAATTGCCTAATTAATTGATCACCCGTAGAAAGCAATTGGAATGGAATTTGGATTCTTTAATTGCCAACATTGGTGGTGTGCCTGGAAGAAGGAATTGTTTCCTAATACATTTATCGTTCTTTGTTTTGGAGATTATTTTTAGTAGTGTCCTACATGGAAAATAGTTTTAGTAATTTACTATTTTGAATTAGTTTCTACTCCTCATTCTACACCTATTTATAGGGATGGAATGGAGAGGAGAAAGACACGCTTTTTCAATAGAGTTTTATTTCATATTTTCGTAGCTAGTTCAGAGAAAGTAGCAGTAGTTTTCGATTTCTGCGATTTGAGAATTTCTGTCCATGAGAGGTTCCGTTAGCCCTAACGGGCGGTAGCTTACTCAGGGGATTATTTTCAGATCGTAATTCAAGTATTTATTCCTTATTTATTTTATTCTTTTCGATTATTTTCAGTATGAATCGTAAAATAATTATGTACGTAGTTAGTTTGAATATGAGTAGCTAAATTATATATTCTAGCATAATGTAATAGCAATTAATCCGGGCATATTATGAAACCGAATTGCTCTTAATTTAAATTGCATGTGTTCCTTCTTATTCTCTGCTCATAACTTTGATTACTGATATTTAATTGAGATTGATCACCTTAGTTTAATTAGGTAGAGCCAATTAATTCCCAGTTAAATAACATAATATTTATTGGGCAAGATTAATTAGTGGTAAAGTTACCTTCAGGTAATAGAGAATAAGGGGTTAGTAATTTTTAGATGTTAATTCAATAAGAATAACTAAAATCGGGTTTCCCTAAATCTTAAAGCTGTTAATTTGGTTAATAGGTGTCGATGCCTTACGGCCTGTTCCTTGTTAATTAGAGTAGCAATTATGTCTGTGCGGATTCACAGTAATTGTCGATAAAGTAAGGGGAGATTGGGTTATGTCTGTGCAGATTCACGGTAATCTATAACTGGTTGATGACATGCTATTTAATATATTATTGAGTTGATGATTAACATGCACGTGATTATTGTGATTTACATATTACTGGAATACTTTATTACATTGATTAAACTCTTTTTCTTGATTTAAGTTTGTTATTTAGTTTTCACTAATCTTTTACAAAGTCTCTCTGAGCAACAAAGGTGGTTGCAAACCAATGTTTGGAATAAATAAGTTTTTGTGATTTTAAGCACTCTGTTCCCTGTGGGATCGACCCTGTTATCATTGTGCTACTTATAGCTATTTTATTTGAGAGTTCCTTCCGGCAAGCTACCCATTGCCCAAATGGGAAGAGTCTCCAGTAGTAATTTTCAGTAAAGTATTTTTTTTTTCTTATTCCATCATTGCCTTTATTTGTGAGATGCTTAATTCTATGAGTAGCTAAATTCCTTTATTCTAGTATTATGCAGTGTTGTTTGGCCCGACCGGGTCGGCGCGTGACCCGCAGGCCTTGCCAGGCCAAACAACAAGGGAGACCCAGAAGTGAAGAAAATTGGTCAAAATCGGGTAAACCCAGGACCCGGCATGACCTGGCCCGACCCCGATTTTCTTCATTTTTTGAAAAATATCAAATTGAAGGCAAATAGTGGGCCTTCAATGAGCATAGGCCTTTCATATCCCAAGAACATGACTACATCTCATAATTTTTAGAATTTGTATAGGTTCATTTTGTTCTATTCTTCCTATGTGGGATTGCTTTGCTGCCTTTTCACTCATTTGTTTTGCTGCCCTTGGCTACTCTCTATTTTTTTTCCAAGTTACATTCTTAACTTTTTCTTCTTCATTTTTTATTTTTATTTTTTATCCAGGTGCTATAATATTTTTTTTCCCTTTCTTTATTTGTGGTTGAAAACAAATAGTATATTTTAAAATGTTTTTAAATATTCAAACAAACAAACAAAAGTATAAGGTAAAAAACTATATTTTAAAACAAATTTATTGAAACCTTTTATATTTATTTTTTGTTACAAATTTTGATATAACTTTGATATTTATGTTAGTTGTTAAATATGACAAATATATGTAATTAACTTAAAAATATTTTTTTAAAGGTTGAAATATGAAAAATATAATATATATATACATATATGTAAATTATTAATACATTATTATTTAAATATCTATTTATTACGTCATCCGGGTTGACCCCCGGTTGACCCGGGTCGACCCTCCGAGTCGTTTGACCCTTAGACCTCGCCGGGTCGGCATTCGGGCTGGGTCAAACAATATTGGTGTTATGTGAGAAACCTTAACCATTGCATGTATGAAACCAAAGCATGAATTCCAGTCTAATTAACTAGTTCCATAATTGCCTGTGTTTGTATGTCTAAAAACTAAGGTCGTATTAAGTTTGATCACCTTAATATATATCTGGTAGGGCTGGTGAGTGGCACGACTACCGGCCGAGTAGTACAGGTTTAATTAGATAGTAATCTCTTGAGCATCGTCGAAGGGGATTACTGGTTTTGGGTTCTTCTTATTCTTAATGCTTCTAGCTTAGTTAATACGGTGATTGCGGGAACTCGTGGCTTGTTAATTAAACTAGATACGGAAATAACCTTGACTGTGGGGACTCACGGGGGTTATCGATTCATTAAGGGAGAATTGGATTATGATTGTGGGGACTCGCGGTAATCTATAACTGAAACGACATGGGATAATTATACAGTAAGGTTTGTGATTGCATGCATACGGCTAAGGTGGATTGCATAATGCTAGAATATTTTCTTAATTGATTCTTAATCTGTTTTGCATATTTGGTTTTGTTTATTTCACATTTGTACAAATTCAAGGTCTCTAGGAGACACAAAAGGTGACTGCTAGTCAAGTTTGGTTAAACTGCATGTTAATTTGGAAATTGTGGTGAATTTGCCATCTCTGTGGATCGACCCTGTACTTTGCTGTGCTACATTTTATTTAGCTAAATTGGTGCAGGTTTTTAACAGTATTTTTTACTGCATTTGATAGTTCTACGACGGGTTTATCAATACACCAAGTTTAGATAAGAGTGAAAGAATTGATAATTTGATTATAAGTGGAGAAAGACGAAGCGAGATTGAGGGAGAGGAAACGTAGAGAAAAGAGAGAGGCAAATGAAGGGTAAATTGATAGCAAACTATTTTTGTTTTGTTTTTTTTTTTTGCTGTGGATGCTAAAAAAAAGTATTCTGACAAAAAATTAGCTTAAAAAAAATAATCCACTTTTATTACAATTCCTTTTTTAAATTTTTTTTAAAATTTCAAAATGATTATATTATTATTATATGTATTTTGAAAATGTTCATACAGAGATAGTCATCACCTCAAAATATTATGACAAAGTTATCCAATTGAGTACTAATATGTTAAATTTACTGGCTGAACTTGGGTTCTAAAATTGAAAGAGCCAATAACAATAAATTTTTTTTTTTTTGTGTGGAGGCCAAATATTTTTTTTTGGTACTAAAATATAATTACTTACGAGTAAAAAAAATCTTGCAATGGCCAGTCCTATGGTGGTTCCATTGATCTTCTTCAACTGATTAAGCTAATATGGTATGAAAACCAATCTGGATTAGTTTTTTATACTATATTAATTGTAATTTTGTATTCAAAATACATCAATTAGATTAAAACATTGAATTTAATAATAATTAATCTATAATTTCAAAATATCAAACACTAAAATATAGAACTAGGTTAAAAATAAAATAAAGGCCAACATGCAATTTGTAAAATTAATAAACAAGGAAAAAAAAAATACTTCTTCCGTTCCATTAGAAGGGTGCACTTTGACCCGTGTACAATTTATTATGAATGTTAATGTCAAAGGCCTAAATTAGCTAATTTTACACCCTTTGTTCCATTTATATCCTTTATGTCCATTCCTCCTCCCTGCGCAATTTTTATCAAGGATTAATTAGAGATGACCTAAGTATGTAAAATGCTAATTCAGTTAACAAACAAGTTAATAGTTTAGGAGAACCAACATCCATAGTTGATCCTGCAACCAAGACAAATATTTCAATTAAAACCAAAATAAGATTTCGGATAAAAGAAAAGGAAAATAAAAAAAGACCGAAAGAGAATTCCTAAATAAGTAATCTTAAATTTGCTTATCACTTGGTAGCTCCCAGTGAAAGGGAAAACCTTCTTCTATGAAAATTTGACCATATGGAAGCAATCGATTCGGAATCTTAATTAGTGTACTACCAACAATCAAACTCTTTTCTTGGAGAGCATGTTTGGGAGCTCTTCAATCCATCAAATAAAAAAAGGAGCATACAAGCAAACACATTTTCTTTGATTGCCGTTAATGTATTAAGGACATTTGGGTGTGAACAAGAGAAAAACTACAGAAAGAACTTTAATGGAGAAGAAGAAGAATCCGAGAGAAATTTTCTATATTGAAAAACTTAATTACACAATACACTGTGATCATGTATATATAGCCAACACTTGGCGTAATCTACAAGCTAGCTACCTATAGTTTAATTAACTATGCTAATGAGTTACAATTATAGCTGTATAATCAAGCTATTAGCAACTAGCTAACTCAAGATTACAGCTGTACACAAAGCTAACTAACAATGAAACTACAGTTAAATGTTGACTTTTTGCTCAATGCAAGTTGCACCCGTGATCACCTTTCTATCGACGCGGCATTAGCAATGCACAAAGCATGCTTCTGAAGTGGCAATCCAATCATTGCTTCTGAAGCATCATTCTAATCTTGAGCATGACTTTGGCTGTTACTCGTGACTGCTGATCCTTGGTTTGAGTTGGTCTGCGACTCAGATCCGGGATCGTAGACTACTGCTGGTGCCTTTCTTTCCTCATTTCTCACACCCCCCTCAAGCTGGAATGGGGAAGACACCGATCCAAGCTTGAAACATAAAAAGGAAAACTGGGGAAAGGAAAGGCTCTTGGTGAAATTATCAGCAAGCTGGGACTTGGAAGGGGCATATATGGGATCTATAAGGCCAGCTTTGTACTGATTTCTCACAATGTGACAGTCAATATCTAAATGTTTGGTTCTTTCATGAAAAATCGGATTAGCAGTGATGTAGAGAGAGCTGCTTGATTGTCACAATGAAAAGGAATAGGAAGTTTAATAGGAACTTGAATAGCTTTGACGATATAAGTAAGCCATTGCAACTCACAAACTGTAGTAGCCATACTTCTATATTCAGCTTCAGCAGAAGATTTGGATACAGTAGATCTTCGGGTCCTCTTGCAGGTGGACTAATCAGCATCACAATAAGCAGTCAAGGAAGATGATGATTGAGAGGGATAGAAAAGGCCATGCCTTGGACAGCCTGCAAGGTATCTGAGAATATGCAATATTGCTAGCCAATGATTGTGATGAGGGGCATTGACATATTGGTTAAGCTTCTGAGTAGAGTGAGCTAGATCAGGTCGAGTAAAACCTAAGTACAAAAGCCTTCCAATCAATCTTCTATACCTATCAGGTTCAGGAAAGAGTGGTGAGGACTCATCATCTAGCAAAAGTCCTACAATCAAAGGAGTAAAAACAAGCTCAGCATCTTGCAAATATCCATGGCATATTTCCTCTGACTAAGGAAAAGTCCAGCATGAGATCTAGCCAGCTCAATGCCTAAAAAATATTTAGCATATCCCAGATCTTCGATAGTAAATTTTTTATGAAGAAATTTCTTGACAGCAATAATGGCTTCCACAGATGACCCTAAGATGAGGAGATCGTCCACATATACAAGCAACATTAAGGAAACACTTGATGTGAAGAGGGTGAATAAGCAATGATTAGGCTCACATTGCACAGAGCCATAACTAATCAAGCTATCAGTTAGCTCAGAATTCCACTGTCTGGAGGTCTGCTTTAAACCATAGAGAGATTTCTACAATTTGCAAACTTGGCCAGAAGAAGCCTTGGCATACCCTGGATGAGGCATCATATAAACTTCTTCCTGTAAATGTCAATGCAAGAAGGCATTATTAACATCAAGTTGATGTAAAGGCCACTGAGATGCAGAAACTAAGGCCAAAAATAATCTGACAGTGACAGTCTTCACCACAGGTGAAAAAACCTCAAAATAATCCTCACCCTCAACCTGTGTGTAACCCTTAGCAACCAGCCTAGCCTTGAATCGATCTACAGAACCATCAGGCTTATGTTTCACCTTATAAACCCATCTGCAGCCCACAGCCTTTTTGCCAGGTGGCAAATTAGTTAAAAACCAGGTTCTGTTTGCTTCTAGAGCTGTCAATTCTTGATTCATGGCTTCTTCCCACTGAGGTTGACCTTTTTCCTGATTATAAGAGTGCGGCTCATAGCAAGCAGACAAATTAGCTATAAAAAAAACATGTAAGCAGGAGACAGATCAGCTGGGATGGAAGTTGTAATTCGGTTGCATTAAGGAAGGACAAAATACTGCAGCCATTGAGGAGGATGTATATTTCTGGTGCTTTGCCTAAGATGACGAACACCTGAAGAAAGGTGTGGAATAGGAGTGGAACTATCTGAGCTAGAATGAGAAGATGCAGAATCATAGTGAGAACTGGAACTAGTAGGATGAGGTTCAGAAACAGAAGAACTAGCTTCACGTGTGGAGTTATGTTTTTGGAAGGAAAGGAAATCTGAGATAGATGTAGTGCGAAAGGTAGAGGTAGGCACAGAATGCAAATGTTGCATGTTAGGAAGTGGAACTGAAATAGATGAAGGACTATAAGGATGTGGCTGAGTTATTCCAGCATATGGAAACACACTCTCATGGAACACCATATCTCTGAAAATAAAAACCTGATGATGAGTGAGGCTATACAGCTTGTAGCCTTTTTGATTAGGTGGATATCCTAGAAAAATAAACTTGATTGCTCTAGGCTCAAACTTATCTTTGTGAGGGAGGGTATTTGAAGCATAGCAAAGACAGCCAAAGGTCTTGAGGTGACTTAAATCAGGGACTGAATTATGCAATACTTCACTTGGAGATTTCTATCCTAGAGTTATAGAGGGTAGTCTATTTATCAAATAAGCTGCAGTGAGGACAGAATCTGCCCATAATTTTTTTGGTAGATTGGATAGAAACATTAAGGCCCTAGCTATTTGCAACAAATGTTTATGTTTCCTTTCAACTACTCCATTTTGTTGTGGGGTATAAACAGAACTTTTTTGGTGTATAATTCCATATTTCAAAAAAAGAGATTGACATAGTTGATTAGTGAACTTAGTTCCATTATCAATACGAATGATCTTAATAGAGGCATCAAACTGATTGTGAACTAGCTTAATAAAATTTTCAAGAATTGTATGAACTACACTTTTACTGGAAATAAAGAAAATCCATGTCACTTTGCTCAAATCATCAACAATTGTGACAAAATATTTACAACCATTCAAAGAGGGCTTGGAATTAGGCCCCCAAACATCTACATGCAGCAACTGAAAACAAGCTGAAGTACTTTTTACATGTTCAGGGAATGCACACCTTTGCTGCTTACCTAATGGACAGATACTACAAGTAGTAATCTAATCAGATTTTATTGAACATCTTACATTTAACATTTTTATTACATCAGCAGGAGGATGTCCTAGTCTATAATGCCAAAGAAAACCTTGCTGTTTTAGTTAATCATCAGATCTGACAGAGGAAATCAAAGTATTGTCCACTGAGGGAGCTTCGGTAGTTCTCTGAGTGTTTCTAATATGTGTGGTAATAACCAGAGGATCAAAATGAGTGATGATCTAAGACGTATAGACTTTTGACTACTCTGCCAACTCCAAGAACTTGATTAGTATGAAGGTCTTGCACCACACAATGTTCAGGATAAAATGTAAAATATAAGCTATGGCTGACTTTGCACACTTATGTACTGACAGAAGATTGAAACGAAAAGATGGAATGTGGAGGCAGTCTTTTAGCTGTAAACTTGCGTGCAAACTAACATCACCAATGTGAGTAACTCTTTTAAAAGAACCATCAGAGAGATAAACAGGAGAAAAATTGGATATGGATCTATGATCTGAAAAACTGGAAAGCCTCATGCATATATGGTTAGTAGCACCAGTGTCTACAATCCATGAATTATCACTGATATATGTAGAAAAGTTCCAAGGAGTGAAAGAACTCATACCTGCAAACTCAATGTGTGCAAAATTGATTGAGGCTGAGTTGTTACTGCTTGCTCCAATTGAATTTCCCTGCATCAGTTTGGAGGATTCCCTCTGAACAAAACTAGCCATCATAGTTTCCAGATCTGATCCAGAATTACTGAGTGAAATGTCTAATGGACTTTCAACTGCATTAACATCACACCTTTTCCCTTCAATCCCTTCCACCATTTAGGATAGCTAATAATTTTGAAGCATGACTCCTTTAAATGTCTCTCTGAGTTACAGAAATCACACTTGAGTCCTATTTCTTCACTGTTGATTCCTTCTTGATACCTCATTTTCCTTGGTAATTCTTAACCGTCAAAGCAGTATTCTCAAAAATAGCATTCTCTGATGCATTTGTCATCAAAGCAGCAACACTATTCTCAAAGATGCTCAAGTAATTGGAGCTGAGTTGTCCTTTGCATTCCACAGATTGAATCATGGAATAAGCCTTGCCTACATCAGGCCAAGGTTCCATCACCAAAATCTGATTCTTAGTACCATCAAAGACATCACTGAGTCCTAACATAAACTGCATCAGTCTACTGTTAGTGGCCATGTCATGTACAACTTGATTCTGTTGACATGTACATCCAAGAATGCAGGTGCATGGTGGAAGAGGTTTTAGCATCCATCTCATCCCACAGTCTCTTCAGTCTTGAGAAATAAGCAGATATAGAAAGAGAACCTTGAGAGATACCTGCAATATCTCTTTGTAGTTGATAGATCAGATGACCATTAGTTCCTCCATATCTCTGGTGTAAATCATCCCAAAGTTGTTTAGTGCTTGAAGAGAACATGAATCCTTCAACAATTGACTTGGAAATTGTGTTCTCAATCCATGAACACACCATACAGTCTGTCTATTTCCAGGAATCAGAGTGTGGTGAGCTGAAATCAGGTTCTCGAAATCTGCCATCAATGAATCCAAGTTTCTGTTTGGCTCCAAGTGCCATCTTCATTGCTTTCCTCCAGACAATGAAGTTTTTTTCAGTGAGGGAAACAGTCACAAGGATAAGTCTAGGATGGTCAGATCCATGAAGCAACACTCCATTTGGAAGTCCAGATCCTCCAAGTCCAGCAATGCTTCGAAGACTCTCAGCAGTATCCTCCTCATGAGATCTCTCAAAATTGTCCCCCATTATGTTCTTGTGATGCTATTTCTATAGAAGAATAGAGTTTTGCCCCTTCAAAGAGGCTCTGATACCATGAACAAGAGAAAAACTACAGAATGCTCAAGAATCACAGAAAGAACTTTAATGGAGAAGAAGAAGAATCAGAGAGAAATTTTCTATATTGAAAAACTTAATTACACAATACACTGTGATCATGTATATATAGCCAACACTTGGCATAATCTACAAGCTAACTACCTATAATTTAATTAACTATGCTAATGAGTTACAATTACAGTTGTATAATCAAGCTATTATAAACTAACTAACTCAAGATTACAGCTGTACACAAAGCTAACTAACAATGAAACTATAGTTAAATGTTGACTGTTTGCTCAATGCAAGGTGCACCCGTGATCACCTTTCTATCCACGTGGCAATGCACAAAGCATGCTTCTGAAGTGGCAATCCAATCATTGCTTCTGAAGCATCATTCTAATCTTGAGCATGACTTTGGCTGTGACTCGTGACTACTGATCCTTGGTTTGAGTTGGCCTGCGATTCGGATCCGGGATTGCAGACTACTGCTGGTGCCTTTCTTTCCTCATTTCTCAGGGTGGAAGCCAATGAAAAAAAAAATTTTAAAAACAAATTAAGAAGTGCTTGTTTGATGGTTTGTTTGTGCCATGTTCGTGCAAGTCTTGTGCATTTCTTGATCAGCATTTGTTGGCTTAGGTAACTTCTTAAAAAGGAAATTAAAAAATGGGTTGTTCTATAAGTGAGCTATTTGCCATTTAAAACTCAAAAAAAATATAAACGAAACAAATGCCAGGTTTGAGCCAATAAAAAAAAAAAAACACACGCACTCTCTCTCATTTTTGAAACACCAAAGGAATTCCACCCATAAAGAAAAAATAAGATTTTGGTTAAAGGTATCAATTTCCATTTGATCGAAACCCATCGAGCTTAGTTTAGCTCATGTAAACGGACTTCGAAATTAGTAGGATTTAGTCAACATATCTTGAATTTGAGATTAAGTTTGGATCCAATCGCATAGGATTAGCAATATTTTTAGCTTGATTCAACCGTTAAAATTTCTTAGAAATTTTCACCAATATTTAAATTTAATAGATTATTTCCCCAAAGTATATAACTGAATCTTAATGATTTTTTTACATGAATATTCATGTTTGGGGCCTTTAATTACCAAAAGAAGCAGGAAAAATTTTTCATTCCCAGTATGTAGAAAACGAAGATGGGAAGTTCGTTTTCAGCTGAAAACGAAGTTCACGTCTTCGTTTTCGGGGGAGGAAAAAACAGAAGGAAGGGAAAAAAAAAAAAATTCTGTGGAAAACGAATTTGGTGGATTCGTTTCTCCCTAGAAACGAATCCACCAAATTCGTTTTCAATTTTTATGTTGTTTTTTTAAAAATCTAGTTGCCGGGAAAACAAATTTGGTGGTTTCGTTTTTCTCTAGAAACGAATCCACCAAATTCTTTTTCCACAGAATTTTTTTTTTAAAAAATTTTTTTACAAAAATTATTATTCCTGGAAAATGAATTTGGGGAATGCGAGGTTTACTTATGGAAAAAAAAGAACAGGACGAAAAATTCAGTGAAGCAGTCGAATAATAACTAAGAAACTGAAAATATGGGACGGAACAAAATTAGAGCATATGCTTCGGAACAGCACGAACGAGTGTTTGAAGACGCGGCGATGCCTGGACGCCCAGCAATTCGAAGAAGTGATTAAGACAAGGTTATTTACACATAAGTTGTAGCTCCCTAGGTAGCCGTGTGAATATACACGGGAAAAAAAACCAAAGCAATGAAATAAAAACAATGCGAGAAAAATATTTTTTATAAAACAACGAAATCAGGGAATAAATTTTATACAAGTAATGTTATTTTGTAGAAATAGACCCGTAATTTTAGTAGAAAACGAATTCAATGAAATAAGTTTATTTATAAAATAAGTGATATACTGTTAGTTAAATAATATGAAGCGAGAAAACGATTTCATTGTATAATAGCGTTATTAAAAGAAGTAATATGATTTTACTTGAAGGAAAGAAGATGAAAAAAGAGTCATATAATAAGTAAAATTGAATTCGAAATTTCAAACGTTAGAAAAGATGAATTCATGTCGTAGAAGCATTTTTCTTGAGAAAACGAATTCGGCGAAATTTGTTCTGAAGAAAACGAATTCCCCGTATTCGTTCTCTCAAGAAAGTATTCAGGGAAAACGTTGGCACTGAAAAGGAAATCGGGGAATTCATTTTCTAGAGAAACGAATTCGTTCAAGCAATGACTTCGCTTTAACTATAATTAGGTTTCGTTGGACAAGAAACTATTTTTTCATTAGAAAATGAATGCAGAGAAATAAAATTACTCAAAAAATAAGTACTGTAGGGTTTAGTAAAATAAAGTAAAATCGGGGATATCGTCAACTAAATAAGGGTGTATTTTAGAGTAAGTAAAATTCCGTTAGGATATAAAAAAAAAAAAATTAAAGTCCATGGTAGTCGTAGAAGTGTTTTTCCTGAAATTCAGGGAATCAGCGAAATCGTTTTCCCTAATAACAAATTTAGAGAATTAGTTTTGTTAAGAAAGAGAATTTTGGGATTTCGTTTTCTCATGAAAAAGAGAAGACGAAATCAGCGAAGGCGTTTTAACCGAATTCATTTTCTAAGAAATCGAATTCAGCTATTTCGTTTTCTGGAAAACGAATTCGGCGAATTCGGTTTCTTAGAAAACGAATTCCCCGAATTCGGTTTCTTAGAAAACGAATGCGGCGAATTCGTTTTCTTGAGAAAACGAATTCGCTGAATCCGTTTTCTTAAGAAAGGGAATTCGGTTTCTCAAGAAAACGAATTCCCCGAATTCGTTTTTTTGAGAATTTGAATTTCACTTGCCGACAACACATAATTCGATTTTAAAGGATTAATTTTAAAATAAGCACTGTAGGGATTAATTAATTAAAGTGAATGCGAAAACGGATTTGGGAAATTCGACAACTAAATAAGGGTGTATTGTAAAGTAAGTGAAATAATGTTAGGTTAAACAAAATAAAAATTATGAACTCTATTCGTTATGTAATTGTACTAAGTCATTATTCGTTATCTTATTAAGTGAAACGACTTATGTAACACAAGTAATCGCCGTAGAAAAGATTTTTTAAATTCATTCCTCTATGACAAGTTGGCACGGCGCATTTATGTGGTCCACATGAACCTGAACGGAAAAAGTCGTTTACGAGTTTAGCGCAATTAAATTACACATATAATGATGTTTTTTTTGTTTTTTATGCCTGTTTTAGTTTAAATTTGCATGCACATATAAAACAGCAAAAATCCAAATCTTAATTGCATTTGGATTTTTTTCCCCCAATATTTATTTTTGGGGCATAGAATTACCAAACTAAGCAAAAAATATTTGGAATTCCCGTTATATAGAAAACGAAGAGCGCAGATTCGTTTTCAATTGAAAACAAATCTGCGGTCTTCGTTTTCATAAAAACTTTTAAAAAAAAAAATTTTAGAAAAAAAAAGTTTAACTGGGGAAGAAACGAATTTGGTGATTTCGTTTCTTCCCATAAACGAAATCACCAAATTCGTTTCAATTTTATTATTATTTTTTTACAAAAATAATTTTTTAAATTGAAAAAGAATTTGGTGGATTCGTTTCTAGGAAAAAACGAATCCGCCAAATTCGTTTCTACTCGGATTTAATTTTTTTGAAAAAAATAATTTTCAATGAGAAAACGAATTGGGGGGATTCGTTTCTTTCGTTTTCAGTTTTTTTGAAAAAAGAATAAAAGAACGTAATTATATAACTCAAAATTTAATTTGTAATTTAATCAAATTTTAGAGAAGTTACGGAAATTTTTTAAACACATAAAAACCGTAAAAATGAATTTGGGGAATTCGTTTTCATTGAAAATTTAATCACACATTTTTGTTTTAAAAATATCAAATTCAGTTAAAAACAAATATTAGAAAGTCGTTTCTCCTAAAAATGAATGACATTAGACCGATATTGATGTTTTCGTTTGTAACTGTTTTTAGTTTAAATGAGCATAAAGTTTTAATAATTATTTATAATTCATTTTGTACATTAAATTTAATATATGAATGAACTGTTTTCATATTTTTTAAGACAAAATTTTACTATTCTAGTACACATTTAAAAATATGAAATTAAATTTAAAAACATGTTTTAAAAAATAACTCTTGAATGGTTCTTAAACGTATCATATTCTTTTACTTAAATTGAAGTAACCAAAATGTGTAATCAAGATCCCTATGAATACGGTATCTAGAAATGATTAAAACTATACTCATATTTCATTTTATAGGACTTGCTTTTATAGGGTGTGAAATTTAATAATTCACATTTTATGGGTGGTTTTTGCAAAAGGAGTTATATGAACTTTGAATTTGTCGTAACTAGTTAGGCCAATTCCTAATAACCAGATGGATCTCCACAGTGCTACCGAGCCTGGATGTGGTTAGTTATGTGTTTATTCATTTGCATTAATAGGGATTGTTATGTGGTCTAATTTTGATTGCTTTGTTCATTCTCATCCTACAATAATACTTAGATTTATCCTAAACGTTACTTCAAGAATACAAAGAAATACTTCTTAATATAGATTAATTAATATTGGTCATTATCATTTGAAGTTAAAATTCAGTCCATGATTCGGACTGTGTGAGCCCATCAACAGGCATGCTCCATTATTTCAATTTTGATGAGAAAACTATTCTCCTTTAAGGCTAAAATGTATTCCACTTTCCAATACTCATCTTATACAAAAAAAAAAAAAAGTTCCAAAATGTTTTAACCTTTTCTGCGTCTAACATGAAGATGCTGAAATTACTACATCCATTTAGATTAAAAACCTTGTTGACTGCACCATAGCTTTCCATCCATCCATCATATCTTTTCCGTGGAACCCTGAGATTAATCGACTGCACAGGCCTACCATGTCGCCTTGCTTGTCTCAAGCAGCCATGTCTACGCGGTTTTAAGGAGACAGAATAGGGTTAGACTCAGGTTGAGGCTCAATGAGATCAATCCTGGTGGTACTAGCTTCAGGAAATCGAACATAGAAATCCTCTGCGACTCTGAACACAAGGTAAGTAGAATATGTTGTCTTCAAGGACAGCATCTGAGTCTGCATCTTGCCTTGGATGTCTAGCCAACAAACACTTTTCAACTCAGCCACCTCAGAAAACCTGAATGCATAAATCCAGTTCAACAGTATTCAAATATCTAAGAATTAATGAAAACATTGCAGTAAAGGGCTGTTTTGTTTTTGTTGTCTACCATACATTTACAGTTTATAATCATTTCTTATCATTTCTAATACATTTCCTTTTTTACTATTCAACACTAATCAAATATCCAAGAATGAAGCTCCACCAGATTTTATCCAAATTAGGAATTACAGTCCAGAAACGTTGTGGATATAAGAAGGTTCAGTTCAGTTGTAAAGCTTCTTAGTCGAAAATCACAAAAACAAATGTATATATACATTGCTATCTTCCAGAAAGAATCAAAATATACTTTGAGACGAATCATGAAATTTAACTTTCCCAAATCAAGATTTGGTACAAAGGAGGACTCCATAATTCTCTACAAGAAAAACTAGCACCAACCTATAGAAAGATTATCCACTGAGCAAACTTTATTTTTTCATGTCCTTACATTTTAAGATTAAATGTGTTGCTAAGGGCTTCTTCCTAAACTCCATCGAAAGATTAACAAAACTTTATCTTTTAGGTATTTTTACTTCAAAAGTCACATCAAGTGTATGCCAAAAAATAATGCAACGAGAAAATAGCATGGCAGCCAAATTATCAAACAGTTTGCATGCAACAATGAATGAACAGAATCGTAGGCAAAAAAATAACTTATGAATGCCGAACGAAAATAGAAACTTAATATGAGTCCAGAGAAAATTGGTGAGAGAGAGAAACGACACTTAACCAGTAAACCAAATGTGAAAAAGAAACAGAGGACAAGTAATTCCTGATTTTATATACTGAAAGAAACAGAACTCTGCCACAAAAATCCACACGTGAAACAAAAAACAGCATGATATCAGTTAAGAAACAAGACCTTCGCTTTCCCGGTACCGGCCGATGAAAGTCCACAATGGAGAGAACTCCTTTCACTCTCCACAACTGTTTTTCATCATTCTTACCAATCATAATTTGAACACAAAAAAACACCTATGAAATGTAGAGTTTGCTTAGAATTTCTTAAAACTTCTTGTGTGGTTCTAATTTTGGATACAACTTTTCTTCTTATAAATCATATTTCACCGGGGCCAACAACCTTTTGGGCAAATTTTAGTCTCCTTTACAATGAGTTAAGATCGTTATTGGTACAAGTATAGAGTCTCATTTAATTTAATCACATGACACATAGATTAAACAAAGCAAATCCCCACATTAGAATCAATCAACTAAAATGACATATGCAAATGGTATGCAGCTCCTTGATTAGAGAATCTTTCTAGTTTGACCACTTGTGTCTTCTGATTAATACATAATTTCTTTGGGTTAGTAGGTCATTCAAGGGTAACATCGTACTTTGGGTGACTAAAACTTCACAAAATTCAAAGAGCAACCAGAAAACAGTCCAGAAAAAATAAAAAACAGTAGAGAAAATTTTTTTTCCAGTTCACAAACAGTCCAAAAAGTTAAAAAAAACAGAGCAGAAAAAAGAATTCCAGTTCAAAACAGTCCAGGAAAAATTAAAAACAGTACAGAAAAAATGTCCAGTTCACAAACAGTAAGGGAAAAAAAAAAAAAATCCCAGAAAAATATTTCCCGTTCAAAAATAGTACAGAAAAAATAAACGGAATTATTATCAGCAGGCCACCTTTTACTATTCGTAGGCCACTTTTTAAAATTTTTATACATAAATTTACATTTTTGCCCTTGATAGTTTCTACTTTATAAAAAAATTACCCAACTTTTTTAACTCTGGGAAAATCGCCTGGACTGGGCGATTTTTCCAGAGAAAATCGCCTGGCCGGGGCGATTTTCCCAGTCCAGGCTATTTTCTCTGTTAGGCGATTTTCTTTGGGAAAATCGCTTGGTCTGGGCGATTTTCCCAGAGAAAATCACCCAGTCCAGGCGATTTTTCCAGAGAAAATCGGTGTCCTGTGGCGATTTTCCCTAAAAAAAACGCCACATGATGGCGTTTTTTTAGGTTTTCCCGGTCATTCGTCTGAAAATCCTTTTTCCTACGAACGACCACCAAATTTTCGAAAAATCGATTTTTTTAGGGAAAATCGCCTAGCCTGGACAATTTGATCTGGGAAAATCACCCAGACCAAGCGATTTTCCCAGAAAAAATCGCCTTGCCGAGAAAATCGCCTAGGCAAGGCGATTTTCCCTAAGTTAAAAAAGTTGGGTAAAATTTTTTTTTATAAAGTTAGAAACTATCAAGGGTATATTTGTCTTTTTACCACTTAAAATTTTAAAAAGTGTCATGCGTTTAGTAAAATGGTACCTGCAAATAACATGCCCCAAAATAAAAAACTATCCAGGAAGACCAAATCAAAACATCAAAACAGTAACTTTGTCAAGAACCACATTTCCTCTATTCCATTTAATCTTCAAATTTTCCTCATTCTAAACGGCCTTAAATGTGTTCAGCTCTAAAATCACATGCTCAAACGGAAGCTCACCAACCCGACAAGGCAATCAATAGATAATCATCTCTAACCTACAAGGGTAGCTTTCATGAATTTAACTTCTCAAAGCAGTAAACAAACATCTTCAAGTACTAAAAACTAGAGATTAGAGAATGTCCAAAATCTTGATGAATGAAAGTTTTATGCACCACAAGAAGGAGGAACAATAAATATGCAAGAAAACAACTCATTAAGAGATATTTTGTAATAATAAAAATTTAATTCAGCAACAATTGTGCAGCAGCCAACCTTTGTGGCAACTCCACCTCTGCAGCTCTTGACTGCTCTTCTTCTTTTTTTCTTTTTTATATTCTTCCTTCAAATCTCTTTCTCATTCTTTTTGTCTTGGTTTTCTTTATCTTTTCCCGCTTTTTCCTTCATCTCTCTCTTTAACACCTACAATATAGAAAATCCATAATTAAATCGTCTTTCAACACAAAAGAAAACCAAGAAACAAGCACAACAACAAAATAATTTTGGAGTGTAAAAATATGCAAAAAAATTAACCACCCAACCTGCTTGTCCGCCTAGTATTCGGACCGACTTCAAATAGGACGTCGGAATTAGATGGGTTTACTGGACAATCGGGCCGACGTCCTCCAGAAACAACCGGAATTGAAGAGGAAATCGTTTAGTTCGCCGGAATTGCTGGGAACACAACTATTTTCGGAACTAGGGTTTCGTCGGGGCAAGCTTCAATTGACAGACAATGGAAGCATTCAACCGGATGGGTCGAGTCGGCCGCGCGTGGCTTCGTCTTTCACAGTTTAGGGCATGAAGACGGTGGCGCTGAATGGGAGAATCGGTCGCCGAAGTTGCAGTTCTGGTTTCGCGTTTCTCCCTCTTTGGTTTTTTTTTTTTTCCCCCTAAGTTCACGATGAAGTACCTATTTATATATATATATATATTTTTCCTAAATTCCTTCAAAAAATCGAATCCACAGAAATCGTTTTCCCCAATTTTTATTTTTTTATAAAATTTCCTTGAGAAAACAATTTCCAAAAATTTGTTTTCTCAATAAAAACGAATTCCCCGCCTTCTCTCTAAAAACGAATTCCGCGAATTCCTTTCTCTTTAAAAACGATTTCGCGGAATTCGTTTCTCTTTTTTCTTTTCTTTTAATTTTTGACATAAATTTATTTTTTGTGAAAACGAATCTGGGGGAAACGAATCTCCCAAATTCGTTTTCCCAAAAAATTCATTTTTAAAATTTATTTATTGTTTTTTACAAATTTCTTTTAAGAAAACGAAGCTGCCAGATTCATTTGTTTAGAAAACGAATCTGGCAACTTCGTTTTCTATAGAACGGGAATGAAAAAAAAATTGGTGTATTTTGGTAATTTTTATCCCCAATATGAATATTGGGGGAAAAAATCCTTGCATTTGGGTTTTCTTATTATTATTTTTTTTTTCAAGGTTCATGAATCCGCTCATTGGAGCTGGCCAAAAGCATTTATGGACATAATGCTAACTTTTAACTGATGCACGATCCGATACTGTTAATTCAACTTTCCACCTAATTGAATTTCACAAAAATATACCAAAATGATGAATCATTAGTTTCTAATGACTAGATTGAAAGAAAATGATACTTTATACTAAATTATATATAAATCTTTAGGGAGCTGATAGTTTTTTATGCATCTTTAAATTAATTCGACTTAAAAACAATGCATACGAAGTTAAATTCCTAAAAATTAATATACCAAAAAAACCGTTAACTTTTAGTTTAGAATTGCAAAATTGAAAGAAACTAATTCCTTAAATACTAAGTTATAATTTAAAAGAAACTTTGGGACATAATTGAAACTTTATGTCTTTTTAAGTTAATTCATGTTAGAAATATTTTATCTTAACTGGATTTATTGAAAATATACCAAAAAATAATCTATTAGTTTATAAGGATTAAGTTGGAAAAAAAAAATGATACTTTAGGTACTACACTACAATTTACAAAAAATATTAAGCAACTAATTACAACTTTAGAATGGCTAATTTTATTTTGAAACAAAATTAATACTTCGTTAGACTTGTTGGAAATCGTCCACCCACGAATGCTAAACCAAATCTGGTACACCAGACCACGCTTCCAGACAAGTGGGTTTGTGTTTCGCATAACAAGCTAATTCATGGGCTACAATATTAATGACATTATTAGAAGTTGTACCGAAAAATAATATTAGGGTATTTTAGTGACATTAAGAACTTAAGAGGAACAATTCAAATATCGTTTATTGTTTATCTAAAATCAGTAAAAGAGACATATAAACAACAATTTAAGGTAGTTTAACTAGTAAAAGTTACTCTCTCCGTCCAATATAAGAGTTCAATTTTAAAATTTTTACTTCTCTTACCCTTAACTTATTTAGGTGTTGTACCTTAACATTCATAATAATATAAGAATAGAAATAGAATAAAGTGTGGCAAATTAACTTATTTAGGTGTTGTACCTTAACATTTATAATAAATTGTACATTGGTTAAAGTAGATATTTTTAATGAAACAGAGGGATGATATGTTTTGGTTTGAAGGACAAGGGTTCAAAACCCCACTACTACAGAAATGCTCAAAGGAGGCGCTCCTTTGGAGGCGGGTGTACAAATACCCGCCTCCAAAGGTGGCTAAATAAAATTTGGAGGCGGGTGAAGGGGTCACCCGCCTCCAATTAGGAGGTAATTGGAGGCGGGTGATACCTTCACCCGCCTCTAATTAGCAATTAATTAGAGGCGGGTGATGCCAGCAGCTTACTGGAGGCGGGTGAAGGCATCACCCGCCTCTAATTAATTGCTAATTGGAGGCGGGTGATGCCTTCACCCGCCTCCAGTAAGCTAGCAGCTTACTGGAGTCGGGTGAAGATCACCCGCCTCCACCCGCCTCCAATTAGCAATTAATTGGAGGCGGGTGATGCCTTCACCCGCCTCCAATTTCAAAATACGAAAATGATTTTTTAAAATTTTCCATACTAGATCAAAAATTGTCTTTATTTTGAACTGTTGAAAAAAATTTTGAAAATTTATTGAGATTCTAGCGAAGCGAATAATTAGTAGATAATAAAAATCACAAGTTTTACAAGAAATATATAATTTCTATTTTCATATTAAATACATAAGTATATGCAGCGTAGTGGTAAATTTAATGTGCAAGAGTTAAGTGAAACTCTAGGCGTGAGTTCGATTCCTACTAAAGCCATAAAGTGCAAGAAAAAGAAATTAAATTTTTTTACGATGGGTTATTGGAGGCGGGTGCAAAATTGCACCCGCCTCGAATAATACTTAATGGAGGCGGGTGCATCTATAAATTAGGACATTGGAGGCGGGTGCAAGCCTCCAATGTCCTAATTTATAGAGGCGGGTGCGGGCACCTCCAAATGGAGGCGCCCGCAGCTGAGGCGGGTGCTGCCATGCAGCACCCGCCTCCAATCCCCCTTAGGACCCGCCTCCTAAGGGGGATTTTGTAGTAGTGCCCATAACTTAAAAAAAATCTACTTATTGTTTTGCCCATTCATTACTTATCTAAAATAAGTAAAAGTGATTCACTAGCAACAATTTGAAATACCTTGACTGGTTGAAGCGTTCAGTTTTCCAGAATTGATTGAAGCACTGCAGAAATGGAAGCACTTGAGGTTACAAAAGCAGCGAAAGAAAAGAAAAGAAACGCAAAAACCAAAAAGGGAAAATTAGTGGCAGAGTTTGCCTTACCTTTAATGAAATCTCATCAGCTTGCATCTCTGCTCAAATGTGTGTCTCAATGAACAAATTCAACATCATGAAATTAGCTTTAGCAAACAACAAATTAACTATTACAGAAGGTATAGAAGACAAGAAAAGCGAAGCACAGCCATGAGAATTTACCTGGATCTTGGTGGAACAAATTTAAAGGTAAAAAGAGAAAGTTTATGTTCCTTTCTCTTTGAGATCAGTAATGAATGATCACTGAAATATTAAGATACAAATATATATATAATAAATTACAAGTAACAAATTACAATCACTGAAATATACATGTTTCCACAAAATCCTTCAGAAAAAAGGATTCTTAACAAATTAAAGTAAGCCCCATTATTTTACAGTTAAAAACAAACAAACAGAATAAACACTTAACCATCCACAAATAGTATTAACAGAGTGATAAATAAAACAAAGTGGCATTGGGTGAACTTCCAAGGGTGAGGAGGTCCAGCTTAATTCCCGGATGACAACTGCTCAAGAGCCAACATTACTTGAGGCAATTATGTACCTACGGAACCATCATCTACAAATAACAATAATTAGGGGATTCAAACAACAATATGATTGGCAGAAGAATATGAAATTCAGTAAAACAAATGTAAGCTTACCCCATTCAGTTATAATTTCAGGAATATTGTGTGATATTAATCTCATCCATTCTTCTCCAGTTTTGTTTGAGTACCGCTCCCTCAATTTATCACATCTCTTGAGCATTAATTGTTTGAGGGATGAAGCATTTCCAAGGATCCGCAGCGGCAGTGCCTCCAACTTCTTACACCCGATAATCTCCAGGGTCTCAAGGCGCGGCATGATTGAGGTAATAACATTCTTCATTTTCTCATTATCTTCTTCTTCTTCACTTATGTCTTCCCAGGTTTCCCAATTATCTAGATATTGGAATTCCAAGGTTTTCAAATTAGGAAATGCTAGTGATTGAACACCTGCATCTTCAGGGTGACCTTGTGCCTGAAGATCAGATATTCCAAAGAATTCAGGACCTATATGTTTTAGGCTTCTAAGTCTATAAAGCCAGAGGGATTGGAGAGATGGCAACTTCCACAAAGCAGGCAGTGATGAAATCAAAGGACACCCAAATAAAGCAAAATATGTTAAATTATTGATGAGAGGTTCAGCTGCAATCCACTTGGGTAATTGAGTTGTTGTATGGTTTCGAATGTTTAGCACTTGTAGATTTGGCAGTGATTCTGGCATAGAAATATCCATCCAACTTTCATTCACCAAGTCTAGGTTCTGGTTCACTCGAAAGACGACATTCCACCTATTCAGGTAATTGAGCTTTGCAAGATGATTGAAGGAAGCAGTGTTATTAACAGCACTAGGAATGAATACACCCATTCCACGAAGTGAAGTTAACTTCTCAATCCCACGTGGCATTTGTGTCAAGTTGCTTATAGAATCATTGAGAAGGTATCTCAAGTGTACAAACTCTCCAATCCTTTCAGGTAAGTGCACAAGATTCCAGCAATCCTCAAAGTTCAATGTTTCAAGATAATGTAAATTACATATTGCTTCAGGCAATTCCACAAAAAAATTGTTGGACACATCCAATAACCGCAAGTGAATCAAATTTCCTATCTTTTCCTATCTCTGGTGGCAATTCGGATAATCCACAACTATGCAATGTTAAGGATCTCACAGACTTTAAATTCCTACACAAATCTCTGGCAAGTTCCCCATTAAAAAAGAGAAAAATGCTTCGCACCTTCTCAATGTCAAAGATTATAGAAGAATTTATTGATTTGATTTTTCCAAGCTTCATTGTTATGTGACGAATTCTTTCTTTAGACAAAAGTCCTCCATCAGTTGGCACGTTTTGGATATCAACCTCTTCAAATGCACGACATTCGCTTTGAAAGAGAAATTGTGCAAAATCATGAACTAGGTCGTGCATCTTACAAGAGTAGACTATTTTAGTCCGATCATATTTCATATCTTCTTTTAACTCTTGAAAGAAAGAGCGCATTGCTAAATTTTTGAAGCACTCATAGCCCTTCTTTTCCATTCTATCATCACCTCTTTCACCAGAATGACTAAGATAACCTTGCGTCATCCATAGTCTTATTAATCTATCAACGATTATTTCAGTATCTTTTAGAAACACTGCACAATACAAGAAGCATCGTTTCAACTGTGGGGATAACTCCTTAAAACTCAAATAGAAATGAGGAAAAAGCTCCAAAGCTGCTTCTTCAATTTTCCATATCTCACTATCTAAAACTTCTTGCCACTCTTGAAGAGTGTTTTTAAATTGCAGAAGACCTCCCAAAGTTTTAGTAGCAAGAGCCAAGCCCTTGCATTTTTCTGCAATTCTCTGTCCAATTTTCTCTACTCTATCACACAAACCAGATCTCATAGAAAGGGCTATCTGCTTAATGATTAGCCAACAATCTGAATTTTATAGTAACTTTAGCCTATGCTGGTAATGGGTGCCCCATTTTCACTCCTTGTAGTCAACAAAATGATGCTTCCGGAAGCACCATCCTTGAGTGAATCTTTAAATGGTTCCCACTCTGAGTATTTATCACTCCAAACATCATCAAAGACAATTAAGAATCTCTTTCCAGAAAAGTAATCTTTCAGAAGTCGAAATAGTGATTCCCACTCTGGTACATTGTTAATATTACTTGTTTCTGGGCTCTCAAGAAGAGCTTTGGCAATCCTTTTCCCATCAAAAGGATCTGACACACATACCCATTTTCTAAGTTGGAAATTTTCATTGACTCTATCATCATTGAAGAGAAATTGGGCTAATCTGGTCTTGCCGCTACACCCAGCCCCAACCATTGAGATAACCTTAACCTTGTCTTCTGCATAATGATCAACTTGATGATCAATACTCTTATTCTCAACGAGCAACCAATGGTTGAGCAGAGATTCCTTAACGAAATCTCGACCACACACCTTTGACTCATCAACGGACGAGATAGTCATGCGGTTTTGATCAAATGAATTAGAATCGACATGTCCACTAATTTTCAATGGACTAGTAACAAAGGTAAACTGATTATCCTCTCTCAATGTAGATTCTAATTTATCATTGATCTCCTTAATTTTCAAGACAATACCACTACGTGCTGGAATTTGCTTAAGACAAGTGGAAAGAGATGGGATAAAAGAACACACATTTTTCATAAGTGTTGGCATTCTTCCTGGTTTTACCGGATGACGATGAAGATCCTCCTTTGGTTTCACAACTTTGAGATTCCATTCATCCAAAACATCTTCCATCTCGTAAGTAATATCTTCAAGCTTTTCCAGCCAGATGCGAACATCGCTCTCCTTCAGCCTTCTCCGCTCGGCATCATGCAACACTTTCTCAATTGTTTTCAGTTTATCATAGAGATTTCCAACCTCTTCCTCCACACCCATCACCAAGTTCACCCTTTTCTCCAGTTGCTTCATCATAACATCACTCAACTTATCTACTATTTTTGGAACGAAAAGATCAGCCATTACTGAATATGTGTAGGTTTGGATATTTTGATTTTTGTTTTTGCTGATGAAATATGGATGTTTAATAAAAGGGTGGAGTATACATATAGAGTGAGACTAGCTTTACCAAATTTAGAGTTCTTTACTTTCACTCAAGGAAAATATTATTTACTTGGTCATGTTTGCAACCATCCAATGTATTATATTCTTTCTTTCTAAGAATTAAAAAAAGAAGATTCTTATGCAAACTTTAATTGCAAATAAAGAACCAAGACAGAATTTATTTGTAAGCTTTCATGAGTTAACAAGCTAGTTTTTTTTTCCTTCTTGAAAACTAAATAATTTGTTAGGTTATCACCTTAAATTCCTAATACAATTTGTATTGGACTAGGTAATAAATTTGGGTCCATCAGGGTTTGCTTCTTTCTATTATAAATATGTGAGCTTTGTAATAGAATAGGGCATGCTAGATAGAGAATATCCACCCAGGCGGGGTGTAGTGAGAAAGGCCTTGGGGCAAGTGAGAGATAGGGTGCCGTCGTCAGTTTATAAGAGACGATGAAGATCCCTGCTTATATCTCCGACGTTGACATTGGTAACACTACTACAAAATGGACTTTCTATGGCGGTGCTTTAACGGCGGAAAGACCAAAATCGCCATTAAAAAGAAAGTACGGACTTTCTACGGCAGTTCTATATAAAACCGCCGTAGAAAGGGACTTTCTACTGCGGTTTTTGAAAACCACCGTAGAAAGTTCCTACTTTCTACGGCGGTTTTCCGTAGAAAGTAGGAACTTTCTACTGCGGTTTTATTTCTAACCGCCGTAGAAAGTCCCTTTTCAGACGGTTGTATTTCTAACCGCCGTATAATTAATAAATATGATGAATTTTACTATAAAAATTGATAAATAGTAAAATACATATCTATTATTAAATTTAAAAAATTTTGGGGGTTAATTTACAAAAATAAAAAAACTAGAAATTAATAGGAATAGAGGAACGGGCGGGAATTCACAATTACGGGCTTTCTACGGCGGATTTATTAAAACCGCCGTAGAAATGCCCCTTGGTTTCGATTGTTGTTGAAACCTTGGTTTGGGGCTTGCTAATTTGACTGCTGGCCTTGGTTCTGTTCACTGTCTTCTGGAATCTTCCAACTGAACACTGGGTTATCCTTCCATCCGGGATTGTAGGTATTCGAATAAGGATCTCTTCTCTGTTGCTGCCTATTCCAATTCCCTCCAGAATTATGTGCGTTCCAATACCCGGCTGCATTTGCTTGACCAATAGGGTCATTTGGTGCGAGATTGCACTGATGAGTTAAATGACCCTTGTTTTCACAAATCCCATAGAGCTCCTCTTCTGGTTTGCAGTTCTGGTGACGTTGCCCTTCTATTTTGCTGCTGCTTGCCATAGCCATTTTTGCCACTAGCTCTATTAATTTCTCCACGTTGGTGGTCAACTTATATATCTTCTCATCATCTCCTGTATCGTCCACGAGTCTGACGTCGGCATTCCATTTGACCAACTGGACTGGTTCATCAAATTCTCCCTTAGAGCAAATGACATCCTCGATGACCTTCCTTACTTGGGTGACGGTATTGTTATGGAAAGCTCCACCACTGGAGGAATCTATCAGCTTCCATTCTTCTCCTGTCATGCCATGATAAAAGTACTGGAGCAGTTGGGCGTCAGTGTATTTGTGGTTCGGGTAGCTCTCCACTAGCTCGTTGAAATGGAGCCAGTAATTACTCAGAGATTCGTTGTAGTCCTGTCGGATACTGCTGATTTCCTTCATCACCACATTAGTCTTGGGGAAAGGAAAATATTTCTTCAAGAACAACTCCTTCATTTGCCCCCATTCTGTGACAGAGTTTGCAGGTAGTGAGGAAAACCATCTGTTGGTTTGGCCGGTCAGCACATAGGGAAAAGCTACCAACTTGAGCTGGTCTAAGGTTGCTCCTGTTGTCAACTTACCCACCTTGCAATTTTTTACATACTCATCGAGGAAGTTATGTGGGTCCTCCCCCCTGTGACCGTGGTACTTGGGAATCCCATTGAGCCAACCGCTTTTTAAAGGGAATCCATTCGACAAAGTTGGCCGGACTACCGCGGAAGCTCTGTCTTCAGTCTGATGACTGCTTATGTGACACCCCACCCCGACCCCCCTTTAGGAGCCATTCCTAAAGGTGATCGACTAGGCATCATCAGGGCTCCCGCCCACAGTAATGGTAAAATAAATTTTTGTCGCTGAATGACGTTCCATAAATAACTCGAATAGAGGTAAAAATTGTCAGTAATGCCCCACTGGGAATCACTACATTACTGAGTTCCAACGAAAGTAAATACCGGATAAATTTTAGCGAAAATAAATAAAGTGTATTTCCTAATTATTCCAATCGCCACTGTAGCCCTACTCGTGAATGACGACGTACGAGACTCCTCTGCCTGGGACTCTTCTGCTAAGGGTGAAGATCCGCTTCGCCTAACCCACCTAGAAAATAATATTTTTGTTTTGTGAGCTAGAAAGCCTAGTGAGAATTCTCAAAGTGTTGCAAATCAGTTACGCAAAGCTTTCGTTTAAAACACCGGTTTGTCAAAAAAAATATTTAATTTGCAAAGCAAAGCAACCAGTAACTTAACGCAACAGTTCAGTAAACAAGCATAGTAGAAAGGATACAGGTGAGGCTGCCCGGGGTGTCCTTTATTGCCATAGGACAGGGTCCCCGACAGGCACTCTCAATTGCCAAATCCACACCATTAACAGTATATTAGTAAGCCGGCACAGTAGTGGTATATCTCGAGATAACCTGCAATACCCACGGAGTCTAGCCAAGCGAAGGCCCAACGCCAACCTCGCCGGTTTGAACCACCGGGGTTTGGGATCCCAATGTCACTGGAGCGATAAAGTACGCCTCCAGCGACCAGTAATAGCATGCACAATAAATACAGTAACACAGCAATTCCAGGAAAAGTGACCGGGCGATAAAGTACGGCCCCGATCACGCAAACAATCAACACCAAAACACAAATAGAACAGTGGATAGTAAATATGCATAAGAAATTTTTGCGAACACAGTAAACGAAAATATTTAACTTTCAAAACCTCAGTAAAAAGGAAGTCTGTATATTTAAAAATCCCAGTGAAAGAAAACATTAAAATTTTGAAATCTCAGTGACCGGGTCAACCCCGGTCTATATATATTTATATATATACTATGTGTACTTGAAAGCAGTGAAAATAGCAAGAGATTCTCACCTGTGACAATTACTGCGTGAGTCTTTCTCCGGTAAAACCTGCCATTTTAATTTTGTGTAACGTATTAGAATCGATCCATCCTGATCACTATATGCATTTGTGCTATGCTGGGGTTATCATTATTATTTGGCTCTACCACCGTAAGGTTCGTGCTATGTTCCCCTTCTTTTAACTTTTGAATACTTGCTCCTTAATTAATCCCGAACCCGAGGACCCCTCTGAACCGAATGGCTCTTCCAGTGGAGAACAACTCTACTCTTGATATGCATGAATATATATATACGCATGGCAATTTGTAACTACATATATACTTCTGTATGCATGTATTTAATATACATACGCATGGCTATTTGTAACTACATAGATATACCTCTATATATATTATATATATATATTTCTATATTTAATCTATTAGGTGCCCAATTCAATAAGAGGTGTAAGTGTATATATGCACTATCCGTACATGCATATACCCATGCATGCATACCCATGTGCAATTGACCAATATTTTATTCCATCTGCAATTGACCAATATCTTGTTCCATCTCCTAAACCTGCATGCACTTGTTTGGCCCTATACCAGTACCTACGCGAAGCAATTTCCCTGCCTCCCTATACTCCTCCAGTGCATGTAAAATTTAGGATCTGTACATATATATAATTGATTCAAGCCTTAATCCTATTTATATAAATATATACTCCTACGCATGCTGTTTTGATCACACACACACCCACCTGAAACCAGTACCAATTTTATGCATATTAACACCTTCCATCCATCCATATTAAAACCGTGATCTTTAACCCATCACCCATTTACATTAATATGTAATCCACTCAGCCCCACTTCCGCATTTATGCCTAAACCTACACATATATATATATATATATAGGGATAGATACACATGCATACCATATTTCTTAGTTGCATAGCAGAACTTCTATGCATTTATATACGATTCCAGTTAATTCGGCTAGCCTTCAGTGTAGGTTATATGGCTCCCTCGCTTTACGTTTTCGAATTTCGACGAGGCCAAAACAGAAGCAACGCATGGGAATTCATATATTAATTTACTTTGTAGACATGCTCGATCCTCTTAAATAGTAGGAATCGAATTACCTGTGAAAAGAGCAGCGCCTCCGATTTCTCGTTTCCTGTCTTCTAATGGCTTTGTCCGACGTCCGTCGACTACAGGTATCAGCCCAAGGTCGCCTACCTAAATCTTCAGCCGAACTATTAAATTAGTAACTAAAATATCTTCTTAATGGTCCCGTAATTCGGAAACAATAGGAACGAGAAGTTTACCAGATTCTGTCCCGACGATGACGAACGATCCCTCCCTCTCTGTCTACAAAGTTGTTGCTGCGAAACCCAGCACACACCCGCCTTCCTTTGAAACGACAGTGCACTATGGTTTGCCCACCCCAGTTTTCCTTTTGCTCTGCCGCAGCCAACGAGTGACAGAACTTAGGAGCCGATAGTTGCGAATAGACGATGGAAACGACGTGAGTTGCGAATAAACGGAGAGGCAAGTTCGTGCGAAATATAAAGTGGGTTTCAGAAGTTAACAACCAATGGGATAAGGTAGCTTAACTTCCTCCGAGCTAGTCGGCTATGCTTATCCCTCCGAAATCAAATTTCCTCCTGCTAGGTTTAGGACTCCAGATAAGCTGGAGTTAGCACTGACGCGTCCCCTTTTTTATTTATTTATTTTTAATTTATTTTTTTATTATTATTTTTTTATTTTATATATATATATATATATTTTCTGCTTATTTATTAACCCTCCTTAATTAAAGTTTAACCCCTAAAATTTTAATAAACGCTCTCTTGAACCCAAAATTAAGTATAACTTAACAATAATACTAGGCACAATATCTCCTTATTTTTCGGGGCCTCACAGCTTAACTCTTTCAAAGTTGGTTCCCTAACAGGTGGGGCATCCTCCCTTCTTTGTTCCTCCTCTCTTTCTTCACACCTATCTTCTTGTCTGTCCCTCATTTCAAAGTTTAGATTGGGGTCAGGTTCAGAATTCTCAGAATCATCTTCAGATTCACTGCCCGTTTGCCCAAAAGGACCACTGTCAGCCTCTAAAACAGCAGCCTCAGCTGCCTTCTTTCGTTCTCGTGCTTCTTTTGCTAGCCTCCTAGCAGTCTTTTCAATTTCTAGATCACTCAATAGGATAGGTCTTAAAGATCTGCTCATAAACTACACAAGAACATACCAAACATACATCAATAGGAAAAAAGAATTAAAATTCAAAAGCCGTTCCTCGGCAACGCGCCAATTTGATAGAGCCCGTCGTGAAGCTACCAAAATGCACAAAAATCAGTGATTAAACCTGCAAGAAATTACTACAAATAGCATAGAAAGCAGGGTCGATCCATAGGGAACAGCTGATTGAAACTCTTATATTCCTATCAATTTGAAAAATGGTTTGATTTGCAATCACCTTTGTGTCTCAGAGAGACCTTTAAAAATTTGTCACTTTATAAAAACTAAAACTTCACAAGATAAATAAAAGTATTAATTAAAAGAGTATTCCAACATTATATGAATCAGATCAATCTATGCATGAAATCATTAACGCAACAAATAAATCAAAGAACAATGTATCGGCTAGTTATTGGTTACTTTGGGCTCCCTACGACATAACCAAATCCCCCCTTAGTGTGTCGGTAATCGCCGTGGGTTCCCTACGACACGACTACCTCTCTAACTAACCAAACTAACAGGCCGTGGTTTCCCTACGACACCTATTAATCTAATTAGCAACATTAATTACCAGGAGGACCCAACACTAACACTTCTATCGGGTTAACTTTAGAAGATGTTACCTATTTATCTTGTACTACCCGATCGTAGGTTTGTCACCTGTTGACTTTACCGGATTAAACAAAAGCTTATCAGACTTTAATTAAATCTAGCATTCAGACTTATGTGCACAAGATAAATAGAAATACAAGAGCTTCAACCAATTTTAATCCTATGTTTCATACATGCATAGATCTACTTCATCACATAATGCCGGAATAAAAGGTTTAGTTACTCATAGTCATGGCAAATACACACATATTTAATGTAAAAGCCATAGGACAAAGCAACAAAGAAGAGGGAAAAGAAAAGGAATACTTATTAATAATTGCAGGTCTGAACCAACCCTCCGTTTAGGCAAATAGAGGCCTGAACAGGAGCAATCCAGCACACAAAATGAAGAGCATAACTACTGTATAAATTCCTTGAACTGAGAATGAAAAAAAACAAAGAAAAACTTATATAAAAACCTCTTGGAAATCAATGGATAACTGAATAAAACTAAGGAAACAAGTGTATCAAAGCTATGAAAAATAACTAAACTAAAGGAGAAGCTTCAGAACTAATGTGAGAAAGAATGAGAAAGAAAAGAAACCAAACTAAAGCTGAATGAATAATGCCTAAAAGCTGAATGAATTTTTCCAATCAGCACTCCCCTCTATTTATAGTAGTAGAATAGCTAAAAGGAAAAATTGCAAAAGTAGTCCACAATCTTTACCCCTGTTTCAAATATAGTCCACAATCTTTAGTAAGTATCAAATGTAGTCCACAATGTATCCATTTTGTTTCAATTTCAGTCCAAAAGACGGAAATTGGACCAAATTAACGGTCAACAAATTTGACCGTTAGTCAAAAGTGGTTTTGACCTCCTGAAACCACCCCCAAAGATTGTGGACTACATTTGAAACATGAGTAAAGATTGTAAACTACTATTAATTTTTTTTTTTCCATATTATTTAAGAATAACACATTTATCTTAGTGTTGAAGATATTGACAAATTTGATTCCTTTTACTTCCCAAGTCACAAAAAATTATGTTACAATTGTATTATATTTATCTCAAATTTGCATTTTTAAAAAAATTAAATACTCCCTCTGTTCTATCAGAAGAATCCATTTTGAAAAATATTTCTTGTTCCAATAGTATAGTCAACTTTTAAAATTTTTTACTCCTCATACCATTACTAATATAATAATGTGTGGTCCACAATTATCTCATACTTAATAAGTATATGTCTGGAATAAATAGTGTCAAATTAGCTATTTTAGATGTTGTACCCTAACATTCATAATAAGTATATCAGAATATTTTAAAATATTTCACGAACATTTAATAAACTTAGAAGAGTATTTTTATAAAAAGAATTTTAGTTGAGAAATATGTTCTTTAGAAAATTTTATAAAATAATAAAATTATTTTATTTCAAAATTACCGAATCGGGTAAAACCGATTGCACTGCTGTGAATAGTAAAAATATAAGTTTTAAAGAATATTGTAGGACTGAGTAAGTTTTAAATTTTATACATTAATAAAGAATATAAATTTTTATGATAAGTATGTTTTGAGTCCTGGTGTGAACCGGGTAGACATCCGGTGAAGCTACCCCTTGTATGCGGGGTAGTGAATATGTGGTGTCACAGAAATTAAGGTGAAAGAATGTTTAAGAAAAATAGAAAATAAGAGTTAGGTAGAAAAATAAAGAAATAAATGAGAGTAGAGAGAGAGAAAAAAAAATAATGACATATTAAAAATAAAATAAAAAAGTACAAATTACAGGGATGAATAGAGAAAAACTGAAACAAAAAAGGTAGAAAAATAAAATAATGTCATAAGTTTGAAATGGAAAATTATCGAAAACAAGAAGCTATTTAATTTGAACAATTTCTCATTTCCTAAATTCTCATTCACATAATTCTAAAAATTTTCCACCAACAATTTCGAAAAAACATCAATAGTAGTCCACAATCTTTACCCATGTTTCAAATGTAGTCCACAATCTTTGGGGGTGGTTTCAGGAGGTCAAAATCGCTTTTAGCTGACGGTCAAACTCGTTGACCGTTAATTTGGTCCAATTTCCGTCTTTTGGACTAAAATTGAAACAAAACGGATACATTGTAGACTACATTTGATACTTATTAAAGATTGTGGACTACATTTGAAACAGAGGTAAAGATTGTGGACTACTTTTGCAATTTTTCCATAGCTAAAAAGTAGGGAGAATCATTATCCTCCTAGCTGCTGCACACGTTTGTTCCATATGATGAGATCAAATTTGATCTTATCATCTTCTCTTATTCAAAATTCAGCAATTCAAAAATAATAAAATCTCATCCTTATCTCTTCCCTTATCCTTCCTAAACAACTTCCAGAATATTCTTTTCTCTCTTCTTTTCCAGTAAAACTTTCAGACTTGAGATAACTCTCCTATTTACTGATTCTGGAACAATCGAGACTCTTTATTCACGGTTGAAATCACCGAACTTCTCCATGGCTGCACATTTTCTGTTGCTACCTTCCGTTTGCTCAAACGAACCCTTTTTTTCCTCCTTTTAGCTAATTCTTTTCCTTCTTGACTCAGTCTCTAAACTCTTGCTCCTGGCTTCATAAAACAACAAATATTCCCATGAAAAGCACCTAAGAGACGCTAAAATAAAACAACTAAAAGACACTCATCAGTTACTTTGTTCTCTTTTTACACGTGCGGTTGGTAATTATGAAAAGTGACTTAATTTCATTCTGGAATACAACCCTATCATGACAGATGATGAAATGAATTCAGCTAATGAGTCCACAAATAGAGCAAATACATATACTGGAATTGGTGCAGAAGGCAACGATACGGGTTCAGCAACTTGAAATAGCACTCTGTCATTCTACCAACTAATGTTGCTAAATGAGATGAGCAGATTGCAAAGTCTTCAACGTCCAGAAAGAATGATTCAATATGACTGTCCCCTATCTGGTAAGGATTACACAAAGTGGATGTTAGGTTCTCACCATCCGCTCAAACTTTATGGGCAGATGCGCTTAACACGTCCTACTTTTAATGCCCTACTTGAGTGACTCCATTCAGAAGGGTTTGTGTAAAAAAAAGAGAAGAGGGTATATGATGTTTTTGATGTGCATGGCAAGAGATAAACGCATCCGTGATCTAACAGATAGAATTCAACATTCCACCTGTACATGCTCTCGTGCGATCAGGGATGTACGGGAAGCCATTTGCAAAATGAGTCCCCATGTCATTGTACCGCGCAATCGAAACCTTGTTCATCCACTGATTCGATGGAGGCGACATCTATTCCCTTATTTCAAGGTAAGTTGAGGTATATTACGATTGAAAGTGGTGTTAATTTATATGTTGATAGTGTTTGTTTTTCACTCTTAAAAAATTGATCGGAAGATGATTATAGATATTTAAAACTTTTTTTCTATTTTCAAAATGTTATTTTGTAACTGAAACTAATCAAAGTTCCATAATATGATTTCTTTTTTGGTAGGGGTGTGTGGGCGCAATAAATGGGACGCATGTAGAGGCTTGGCTAGAAGTGAGGTATAAGTACAATATAGAAATCGCAAAGGTCAAGTATCGCAAAACGTATTAGCTGTTGTAGATCATGATATGCGTTTTGTTTTTGTATTGGCTGGATATGGGGGCAATGCACATCATGCAACGGTTTTGCAAGCAACAATTGATAACCCCCTTCATGCTTTTCCAATGCCCCCCAGGGTAAATATTATGATGTTGATTCTGCATACAGAATTATGCCTGGTTTTCTAGCCCTGTTCAGTGGTATTGAATACCACATTAGTGCATTTCGTGGACGGGGCAGACATTATAACTCGGTGAAGGAGTTATTCAATCATAGGCATACACAAGTGCGGAATGTAGTGGAGCAAACTTTTGGAGTGTTTAAGAGTATATTTCACTTTCTCTCGGGACCGATGTTTAGCTATAAGCCAAGAAGTCAGGCGAAGTTTGTGGTGGCTTGCTGTGTTATCAATAATTTAATAAAAGATAACAATCCCAGAGACGAAATATTTGAAGAGTTTACTGATAACGATGATGATAATGAGAATGTGGTGATTGATGGAGATACGAGCTGGAATGACCACATGAAGGTTAATTAGTCACAGGCGGGGATAAATCAAATGTCGCAACTGCGAATGAACATTGTGAACCAATTGTTAGAGAGCCTTCAAATGTAATTTAGCTACCATAATATTTATGATGTATGATTTGAATCACTTTTATTTTATTGCTGTATATAGGGAACGATTTTTAATGCTTTTTTATTATTGGATTTGTTTGATAAATTTAGCTGTTATATATCCAGTTTATAATTATTTTGTTTTGATATTACGTGCAAAATTATGCATTACAGAAGTAGTTTCCATTCTTGCTACAAACAAAGAAAGTTAACTATTTCATATTAACAGTAAAATTAATAGGTGTGAAGCACATCGTTTATTTATCTAAATTATGTTATTTTTATTTTTGTGGAATTTTAAAAAAAAATATCAAAAATAAATTTTTAAATTTGTCTAAAATAAATAAAATCAAATTTTAGTGGAAATTGAATAGAAGGTTAAACAATAGGAAAAAAAAATTTCGGAATAAGTTTGAACTGAGACCCGTGTTCTTTAACTTGGGCAGAGAACTAGTTTGAACCCAGAACTCAAAACCTTGTTTCTTATAAATGGGCTGAAACCTATTTGGGCTGAGAACAGGTTTGAAACCTGTTCTCAGCCCAAGCTAAAGAACAGGCCCTTAATTACCTCATCCGTTCCATTAGACGAGTCCACTTTAAAAAACTTTATTTGTTCCATTAAAATAGTCCACTTTGATTTTTTTTTTTTTACTCCTTTTATCGTTATTAATATAATCATGTATGGTATACAATTAGTCCATATTTAATAAGTAAGATTAGAATAAATGATGTCAAATTAGTTATTTTATGTGCTGTATGTTATCACTCATAATAAATTGTACATTGATAAAATTGACTCTTTTAGTGGAACATATTGAATATGTAATTAAATTCCATGTATAGAATTATTTCTCTATTATCGCCATTGGTTTTTTTCGCTTTTTTACTTTCTAGAACCTCTATTCATGCGTGACGTGATTGTTGCCCTAAATTCAAGTATGGTGGTTAGCAATTTCCGGACCAGTAATGACACTATTATCATCTTTCATCCCTATAAACACTAATTCGGATTTCACAACCTCGCATCGCTCAAAACAAAAAAAACAAAAAAAGAAAAAGAAACTAGCTCATTCTTCCCTCCTCTCCATCTTGACAATTTTGGTCGGAGCTTATTATACTTTTTTCCCGGAAAGTTTAAAAATGGCTCAAGCTAACATTGTCAAGGCATTCTTGGTTGCCGTCGTTGTAACCATGTTCTCTATGGTCTCGGCTCAAGAGCTTGGCGCCGCACCGTCACCTACACCCGCGACTGGACCTGATGCCGGAGCGGCATATAGTTTGTCGGCGGCCACCGTCTTAGTCGGAGCTTGTGTTCTTCTCTCTATTTCGGCTCTTGAGGCGCTAATTCATTAGAGTTTGCAGATTTTCCTGATGTGCTATTTAATATGGAGGGGAATTAGCTTTTTTTTTTTTTTTTTTTTTTTGAAAGCAGAATTAACTAAGCTTTAGTTGCGAGAGATTATTGTGTATATATTCAGTAGTTGTGGTGGTTAGACTGAGTTTATACTCTGTTTTCTATTCGTTTTGGGATGATGATCAAATACTAATAAAAGTTTTCTGGATTATTGCTAAACTACAAAATGTGCATTACTAATTCATTTACTATTTCTATTTGTTTATTTGATCTTTGTCAGAAGTATGAATAGTTAAATTATACTCTTTGTCTCACTTAATGAATTTAGTTTACAAAATGTATAGCTTATTATGAATCGTGAGGTACAACATATAAAATAAGTAATTTTGGCACCATAGTTTCCACTTGTATTCTTACTTTATCTAAGTAAGGATTTATTGTTAACTACACATTATTATATTAGTAAAGCTATGGAATGTAAATAAATCGAAAGTGGACTTTTCTAGGAGGTTAAGAAATCTTTTTGAAACTGGATTTTTTGAATGGGATTGAGGGAGCATTTCTTTTTTTGGTGCCTAGCTAGTTTCTTTTCTTTTGGTTCCTAATTAGCAAGTAACGAGTATAAGTTTTTTGTTGGTTATGAAAAAAAAAATTTTAATTTTAAAATTTGAATTTAAGAAAATATGAATGTGTTTGGATTGAGGATTTTTTTTCTTGAGAAAAGAGTCATATTTAAGCAGCAAACGTGATTCATATATTCTTTGAAAAGTACATACTCTCTTCCATTAGAAGAGTCAAATTTGATAAGTATAATTTTTATGAATGTTGGGGTATGACTCCCAAAATATATAACTATTTGATCCATTCATGTCTTTACTTTTTAAATGTGAGTTAGTTGTTAACTATGAATAATTATATTAGTAGGAGTAGAAAGTGTAAATTTTTTGACAGTAGACTCTTCTAATGAAACAAGATAGTATAATTAAACGAGTTCACAATCTTTCATTTTCTAGTAATTAATTCTAATATTTTCAATCGTCAGTTTTACCAACTTAATGGGGATAGTGTCAAACTCTATTTTCGATCATTAAAATTTTAATTTTAGTTCACAATCTTTATTCAAATAACAATTTTCATTTCCATCAATCTTTAATTTAAAACTCGTGCATTAAACAAATAACTAATTAAAGTAGTCCAATTATATATTTAGAAATAATAATAATAAAAGTAGTCCAATTAGAAACTAATTTGACCTAATTAACAGATGAACCCCCAAATGTTACCATTGATTGTTTAAAATTCAGCCCAATGTACGTATTGAAGTTGTCATAAATTATATATTTACATAATCCCATAATTTTACAACTTTGTTCAAACTTCATAATTAATTTTTGGAAAAGTTTTCGGGAAAGCAATAGACGTATTTTAAAAATAAAAAGAGGTAATAACTCTCTCAAACTGTTAATATGGGTATCTATTTTACCAAATAGTTAGGCAGTTTTGATATTAAAGAATTTGAGTCCCTCCAACATTAACTAAATAATAGACTTTTGAAACCTAAATATTTACATAAAAAATTATATATTTGTCATTGATATGATTAACCTCACACGATTCATATATATTATGATATAGACTTTTTTTTCTTCTTTTAACATTTTTTTTTCAGTGTTATAGTGTAGTATTAAAGTTTTTGGGGAAAAAAAAAGCGTCTTTTCCATTTTTTTTTTTTGAGCTGAGAAACTCAAACGAATTTATGTAATTAAATAACTGAAGCTGCAATTAGATATGGGAACCCATCCCCACTTGTATAGGTTACATTTTTTTGTATGTCCAAGTTAAGCCTCATTACGATTAGTTTTTTGACTTTTTTTAATTTTTTAATAAAGGGTCACCATGTTTGACACCCCCAGCCCCGACTTTCCCGTTTCACGCGGGAGTCGCGACGAGGTCGCACTATATATTAAAATCATAACCAAGTAAATAATTACCGGTACATAACACATAATTCCTAAGCACACAGGGGAACACGTAATGGATAGAAAAAGCATAATCAACAAGCTATAATGAGGATCTATGTGACCCTTCGGTAAGCATTACTAATTATGCTTTACCTATGCTAAAATTCTTTGGGAGGCGGACACAATGCACAGTGTGTCGCCTCGTCAAGTACGCCAATGAACAAGTGCACATATACACGGGTGCACAGAACTAGGGGGCATAGCTCGAGATAATACCAAAACGAACCCTTGAACCATTAAATTAGTTCCTCGTCAACAAATTTCCTCAACGCTTCACCGACATGCGCGGTCCGACAACAATGGAGCCCGAACTAGAACCCTGAATAAAACCCACATGAATCTGATAACCCCAAAAATTCACTGGCACATTGGTTGTCTAAAGGTCACCTAAAGACTAATCGGCATCCTTCTCTGCTATCTTTGAACATATCTGTACTCTTTCGTATAGTCGCGCCGTATAAAAAGCAACAACAACAGTAATTCCTTGTGTGAAAAGATAGGAAGAGTTTACCCACACGCGAATTGGGGCAAAATGTAAATTTTCGACAAGGAATGGAAAGAAATCATGGATTTGGAAAAGTCTGGTGGGAGGAAAGATTTTGGTTTGGAGAAAAGTAGGAGAGTTATAATGGATTTCGAAAAGTGCAACAAGGGATGCGCAAAGTACAACCCCGGAGCGGGAACATTGCAGAAGCAGAATTTTCCTTTTACGCGGTAATCTGGATTCCTTGTAGATCGGTGAGTGAAAATTAGGAAACAATGGCGTTGCTTGGCGGAGATAATGTTTGCCGGCAAGAGTTTTAATCAACAATTTTTTTTTAGCAAGAACAAATGATATCCTCTTCGCGATCCTCCAGATCCAAAATTGCAAACGGCGATTGCTTCTCTTCCTCCACATCTTCTTCGCGAACGGGTTTAGATCTGCGCAGTCCAGAAAACGCAACCAAATCTCGACTGATCGACACCCTGTTAGTGCATTATTTTAGCATCATTAAAAGCAGTTTTCACTGGCTTTTGCCCAAGTTCTTAGTGTATTCTTGCAGATTTGGAGAACAGCCCAAGTGAGGAGAGAAAATGTAAAAGCAGATATTTTCGAGCAAAGAAGTAATCACTTGCAAGTCCATACGAATTATGGCCCAAGAAATGAGGAAATTTGAAGCCTATTCGGATTAGAGCAATTGGAATTCTAGAACGAAACTGAAATTACTGCTATAAAAAAGAGAAGTTGGAGATAAGAGGAAATCTCAAGAAGTGATAAGAATCGATTACGTCCTTCTCTCGATTGATTTGCTGCCTTTTCAAAGATTGATTTACTTCCTTAAGTGATAAGTGATAAGGATTGATTTATTTCCTTAAGTGATGGGATTTTGGTTTACTTCCTTTTGCTGAGAGATAACTATCTCTATAAATAGGGATATTTTCGTAGGAAGAATTCATTCAGTTTTTCATAGAGTTTTACTGGTCATGATACATTATATAAGTGCTAAGTTTCTGTTCTGTTTTGAGATTCTAACCGGCAGGCGACCATTTGACTAAACGGGAGGTGTCTCCAATAACAATTTTCAGTAAAGTATTTCTTTTCCCTAATCCATTCTTGTTTTCATTCAATGGCTGCTTTAATCTTTACTCGTGTGATGTTTCAATCTTTTATTCTAGCATTATGTGAGAAACCTTAGCCGATGCATGTATGAAACCAAACGCATGAATTCCAGTCTAATTAACATGTTCCGAAATTGCATGTTTTTATATGTCTAAAAACTACGGTAGTATTAAGGGACTGTTCTTTAGTTAAAACTGAGTTCTGGTTTGAAACCAGAACTCAGACCAAATGGGTTTCAGCCCATTTGTAATAAACAACATTCTGAGTTCTGGTTTGCCCAAAACTTTTTTTAAAATTTTTTTTTATTTTCTACTCAGTTTTCACTCAAATTTGATTTTATTTATTTTAAACAAATAAAAAAATTCTCTGTGAATTTCTAGATTGTACTGAAACCCATTTTGGACTCAGTTCAACGGGTCATTCACATCCGTATCCCCATCAACTATCCTGCAAAAAAATAGAAAAATCAACAATCCAGAAAAATTTCATGGAAAAACTGTTCCAGAAATTAATTCTAGGGGCAAAATACAGTCCCGAATGTAAAAGAAACTGCAACATCCAATCCAGCAAAAAAAAAAAAAAAAAAAAGTCAGAAAAAACAACACTCCATAAAAAAAGAACAAACCAAAAAAATTTATTGACAAAAGAACAAGCCAGAAAGATTTGCAGAAATAGCAACAATACTCCAAAACAACATAAAAAAGTTTTCAAGAAACCATTCCACATTAATTCCCGTAGCTAATACATTCCAAAAACAAACCAACTTCAACAACAAGTCCAGGAAGAATTTGCAGTACAAATTCACAGAGAATTAAAAATTATAGTAACTTAACCATTAATGAAAAACTGAATCAGTACTGCCTTAAACGAAGACAATATGAAATTTCTTATTTTTCACTTAAAGAAGAAGAGCTGTACGTCTAATCCGAAACCCTGTATTGTCCTGAGATAATTTCACCGCCGACCACCGGAGGAAGAAGCACTAGGTCAACGGAAAGTAGAGATGTGAGGGGGTAGGAAAATCGAATCTAAATGAAATTGGGGAAAAATTTGTATTACAAAAAGGCAATTCATATACCTTGAATTACAGTAAACGAAATTAGGTTGCATCCCCGTCAATTTGTTCGAATCGGCGGCGCCTCAAATTTTCCAAACTTCTTGAGGTTTAGCTTCGATGGAAACACGAAGATACAGGCATCGTTGATGCAGATGAATCATGAGAACAGATGTCAAATATGTCGCTGCCGTCACAACCTTCAACAACCTTGTTAGACCCGGTTGGTCTTAATCCTTATTTTGATTGATAAGTTATTGTTAACATGAGAATTAATTTAGCGGTTCTTTTAAGTGAAAAACTGTGGAGAAATATTTATGGAAGAACTGACGCAAAAAACGGCTATGAAAAATGAGCTAAAACGAAGAAACGACAAGCAAATGAAGAAAGAATAAAAATGAGTCCCAAGCATGTCCCTAAGTGGGACCCACAATTTTTCTTAGTCAAAAAAGGAAGAGAACAGTTCATGGGTGAACCAACGTAAAAAACAGCGAAGAAAACGGAGTTAAAACGAAGAAACGGGAAGCAAATGAAAAATGTGTTAAATCGTGACCGACAAAAGGTGACGGCGCCGCGTGCTGCTTGCGCCGCCCACGCTGGCCTCGCGTTGAGCACCGTGCATGGCCAGCCTGCGATCGGATCCCCTAATCGTGGCTCTGATCGCGTAGGCCTCGGGTTTGCTTTTTCTTGACCGTTTTTCAACCATTTCAAGGGCTCTCTTCTCCTATAAATACCCCCACTTCAAGAATATCAAAGACACCTCTTCCCATCAGATTTACAACATTTTCAAGTGTTCAAAAAGTTCTCAAAAGATCATTTCAAAGTTCTAGCAAATTATTTCAAAGTTAGGCTAGAATAGAAAAACTTCATTATAGTTATTTTTCATATCATTTTTTTTCTGCTTTGTAAACACATTGAGGGAAGTCCTAAACACTTGAGCAAGTGTTGTAGGCATTTTGTAAGTAAGGCAAAGTCCAACTCTTTTTTAAGAGTTAGGCATGAAGTAAGGGGGAGCAAGAAGATAAGGAGAGACCCAACTCAAGAGGTTGAGTTTAAGCAATTGTAAAAGTCCTTTGGAGTGGCATTAGATTCTTGAGTAAGACCTAAAATCCTTGAGGAATGATAGGGCAAAAGATACATTGCTAGCCTTAGGCAAGGGAGTCTTAATCCAAGAGTTTGGATTAAGCAAAGGGGTAAAGTCCTAAGTCTAGAGCTAGGTTAGGCAAGGAGAAAGTCTTAAGATTAAGAGAATAATCTTGAGCAAGTGTAAAGGATTGAAGCACTCCTTTAAGTGTTTCATAGATTAGAAATCTCAAGTTGTAGAACTTGGGTAGTGGAATAGGATTCAAGGGGAATCAGAACCACTATAAATTTGATGTGTTCTTGCTTTGTTTGTTTATTTGCTTTCATGTTTTGCAAATCACTAGTCACACACCTCACTTAGAAATCTAGTTTTAAATTGGTTTTAAAACTTGCCTTTGAAAATGCTTTTTCAAAGTTCTTCTTTATAGAAGAAATATTTTTAAAGAACCTACTTCACCCCCTCCCCCTCTTAGGTTCTTCGTAGGTTGCTATTATTGATAATTGGAATTTCAAACATTCGTTCTCGACGGAATCTTTGGATGGATCAGAGAGTGGATGAAAAAATTGCTCACCGGCGTTCGTGGGATTTGGAGGTGGGTGGGAGGGGGGGGGGGGTGGGGAAGGGAAATAGGCGTTGCTAAGACAAACACATAAGTGGGAGGGGGGTTTGTGTTTTTGGACTCAAACCTAGTCTGCGACTGGGTTTGAGTCCATTCCAAAGAAACATGGGTTTGCCCTAGTTTGGGCTAGTTTTTGGTCTCAGACCCAAAAATTCCTCAAACCAGGACTCAGTCCTGTGGTAAAGAACATGCCCTAAGTTTGATCACCTTAATATAGATCTGGTAGGGCCAGTGAGTGGCACAACTACCGGCCGAGTAGTACATGTTTAATTTGGTAGTAATCTCTTGAGCATCATGGAGGGGTTACTGGTTTTGGGTTCTTCTGATTCTTAATGCTTCTAGATTTGTTAATACGATGATTGTGGAAACTCATGGCCTGTTAATTCAACTAGCTAGAGTAATAACCTTGATTGTCGGAACTCACGGGAGTTATCGATTAATTAAGGGAGAGTTGGATTATGATTGCGGGAACTCGCGGTAATCTATACCTAAAACCACAAGGGATAATTAGGCAATAAAAAGGGGTTTATGATTGCATACATATAGTTAAGGTGGATCGCGTAATGCTAGAATATCTATCTTGATTGATTTTTAATCTATTTTCATTATTAGTTTAATTGTGTATTTCTATAAACAAGTGACAAATTCAAGGTCTATAGGAGACATAAAATGTGACTACTAGTCAAGTTTGGTTATTTGCATGTTAATTTCGAAATTGGGTTAAATTGCTGTCTCTGTGGATGGACCATGTGCTCTGCTGTTCTACGTTTTACTTAGCTTAATAGGTGCATGTTTTAGCAATATTTTTACTGTATTTGATAGTCCTATGACGGGTCTATCAGCGACCTTCTTAGATCTTGCTCTCCGATTCTGTCACCGCCGGCCTCCTTCAACAAACTGGTAGCTACCCCTTCTTCCTCTTTTCAGGGGTGGCGGCGGTGGTGGTTTTTTTTTTTTCCAGGTAGCATCAAGAAGGATAAAGAATGCCCTTAAAAAGAAAATGAAAGCAGATAAACAAAACCTTTATTAATGAACATTAGACAATGAACATGGGAATCAGATAGAACAGTGAACGGACCATCTCAAAACCTTTATTTGTGAACAGTAAATAGATCTGGAGAAAAAAAATAATAATAAAATAAAATAAAATAAGGAAGAAGATGAGTGAACGGACAAAAATGCCCTTCAAAAAAGTCATGTGAGAGGCACACGCTTAGCCCTAGCGGCGGCCTTTTCTGATTTCTTCTTTCAAAGCCCCAACTGTTATGAAGGGGCCACTGTCGAACTCTTAAATCGGTAATACACAGACATATTTGCAAATTTGCTTCTTGTTCTTGTTCGATTAAACTAAATTCTCTTACCCTTTCCATGAAAATTCAAAGAAAAAATTGCCTCTTGAGACGATTGATGAAGATGAAATTCAAATTTGAACAAAACGAATACAAAAAAAATAAAAATAATAAAAAATCTACTATATACAGAATTACAAGAAGAATACGTAGATTACTTCGAGAACAAGACAGAGACTAGAATCTCTGATTTCATATTTTCAATTAGGGGCCCAAAGCCCTTTTTATAGAGAAATCAATGTTCCGATTTCGGAATTTCCAAATCGTACAAGGATTCTATCTCAGACGCTGCGAAACGCCGACTTACCCAAATCGAATATCAAACGTGGATACAGCTTTCTTCTATTTAAGTTTGGGTGAATTATATCTACACCCTTCGATATTTTAAAAATTACCTTGACATTTTGCGAAACTACGATCACCTCTAAAGTTCAGATAGGTAAATATAAATGACACAAATATATTTACATAAATAATCACATGATATATTTTCATGATTAATGCGGACGGGGAATGACTGTAGGGCCCTGCAACAATTAGAGCATAATCAATCACATTTTTTCAGTCGCTTCTTAACTTCGAACGTAACAATATAAAAAAGTAGTGTATCATATCCATTTTGTGACAACTGACATTTGATCTTTTTGCAAAGAACTTCGTAGGCAAAATGATCTAACACAATTTAAGCATCAATGACAATGGACTTGAGCTTTTTCATACAAAGTTGCACATTGCTTACTTTGAGTATCAAACAACAATGCTTGAATCATCTCCAGCTTATTTGTAAACATTATAAGTTGTTTCTCAACTCCAAATGAGAGGCGTGGTCTCAGAAAGAAATCTAATTGCAACATGGGCCCTTCTCAGAAAGCAAACATTTGTTTGGAACAAAGTCTAGAGATTAGTAATTAAAGCACAACACACAAAAAAAAAAAAAAAAAAAAAAAAAAGAGACCAAATGGAAACCAATACAATAATATGAAATATTACCATACAATTTTTATCGTAAACTAATGCAGGGTAACAATAAAATCAACACAATAGTATGAAATATTATCATATAATTTTATTGTATAATAATACAATAGAATATGAATATTACTATATTATTTTTATTGTAAAACAATACAAAGAAATATAAAATCAATACAATTGCTGATGGGTACCCATTGTAGCCATCAATTTATGATAATTATGATGATTTTGATCCAAGAGTTGGTCTTGCATGACGCGGGATTCATGCATGTGACCTCTACGCAGGTGTGCATGAATCTGATTCATGCATATAGTATGCATTTTGTGTGAGTGTGTGTGTGTGTGTTTTTTAACTGATACTTGAACAAAAGATTTTAATACTTGTGAACAATACCAGTGGTACTATTCACGAGTATTAGTAATACTTTGTTCAAGTATATATCACTTTAACGGGGGAAGAAAAAATATGTATGTTCACAATTATCACTTTAAGGGGAGAAAAACTGATACTTGGTGGTACTCTAAAACTTGAGAAGAGTATAAGTGCTACTTTAAAAGAGTACAAATGAGTAACACTACTACTCTTCTTAAAAAAACATTATTGTACATTAAGAAGAGACCTACTATACGCAGAAAATCACCTACTTGCACGCCTACATTTATACCTCTCGAGTAAAGGTTTTTAGATTTAATTTCAAAATCTAATTACAAGTCTGTCTTCTGAATATTTTCTTTAAATTTTTTATTAAAAAGAAAAAGGGAAAAAAAAAAAAAGAAGCGCATGTTGAGGTGGAAGTGACATTCTACCGTTTATCGAATTAAAAAGCAATTTTACAATAAAGTATTTAGTAATTAGTAATATTTCCATTTCTCATAACAATGGAAACCATACGAAATTAAGATGGTCGATATTTATTTTAGGTTCTATAAAGAATCTAGCAGTGCATATGTGACCAAATAAACCCCCAATGTTATGTTGCGTAAAAATAAGCCCACCATGTTATAAATTAAGGCTGTGACGCCCCACCCCAATCCCCCCTCCGGTGCCATATACAAAGGGATGGATCAGGGAGGTGACGCCATTCAGGGCTCACGCCCACAGTTGATAACAGGAGCAAACTATAAATTCTTTTTTAGTACATAATTTGCTTTAATAAATTCGAAAGGTACAATCTTTATAATTTACATATCGAGGGTAGTGGCACTACTACAAAACGGAGCTTTAATGGAGGTTATAAAGGGCTTTTAACGGCGGGGTTTAGCATTTTTGAACCGCCATCTATCTGGCAGCCATTGTAAGTTATCGGACTTTCTACTGCGGGTGTGACCCGCCGTGGAAAGTGTGAGGTTTCCACGGCGGTTCAAGGTTTAACCGCCGTGGAAAGTGTAACCTTTCCACGGCGGTTCAACCTTGACCCGCCGTGGAAACCTCACACTTTCCACGGCGTGTCAAGGTTGAACCGCCGTGGAAATCTTACACTTTTCCACGGCGGTTCAAGGTTGAACCGCCGTGGAAACCTCACTTTCCACGGCGGTCAAGGTTCAACCGCCGTGGAAAAGTGTAAGATTTCCACGGCGGTTCAACCTTGACACGCCGTGGAAAGTGTGAGATTTCCACGGCGGTCAAGGTTGAACCGCCGTGGAAAGGTTACACTTTCCACGGCGGTTAAACCTTGAACCGCCGTGGAAACCTCACACTTTCCACGGCGGTTCAAGGTTGACACGCCGTGGAAAAGTGTAAGATTTCCACGGCGGTTCAACCTTGAACCGCCGTGGAAAGTGGCTACTTTTTATTACAAATATCAGGAATATACAAATATTACAAATATCACCAATATACAAATTTATTACAAATATCACCAATATACAAATTGAATTCGCTTTTATAACACAGCATATCCAAAAAATATTTGTACAACTCTAATATGAACAAGTTTAATTAGTATCCTTCTACTACTACGGATGCTCCAAAATATATCTAGCGCATATTTTTCACACTGCATCTATATCCACATTGCTTAATGGAGTGCGGTCGATCTTGAAGTGCTACAACAGAGTTTTTTGAAATTAAAAACTACCCGAGTAAGCAAAATGAAATACAGTCAATTAAGTAAGTAATGAGAAATATATATTTACCTTTTCAAGTGCAAATGTGGATGATTTCATTGCTATTTGGTACATGTAGTGCATTACATAGTACCCACACTCCCAATTATCCGTTTGCTTTTTATGCTAATGAATTAATATATACGAGTTAGAAGATCATACAATAAATTGTATATATACAAACACAACTGTGAGTAAAAAATTTCTACGAATATTCATAACTAAACTCGTATTAATCTAATTAATTAAATAACTATGACTCACTAATTTCTACTGATCGAAAAGGCAATTTGCATGCTTATATTAACTAACCTACAGTACTGGACTCACAGATTATTGCATGCATAATTAATCAAATACCTCAATAAATAACTTGACTAACTAATAAATTAATTGACTATCACTATACTAACTTAATTAGGCTACTAGACTCACGGATTTAATTGAAACAACTAACACTACTAATTGCTTAGGCTACTAGAGCCACGGATGTAATTAAAAAAATTATAAGAACCAATTTCATTTACCTTAACTACTATCCACGAAGGTGGCATATGCACATTTTTGGGCAATCCCAAGAAAGCTTGATAGTTAAACATCACCCTATAAAAATGAAATCGGCACGAAAATAATTAGCAATATATGGATATATATGCATTCTAACAGTTGTTAATATAGATAACTCACTCGTCCATAAGCTCCATCGCCTCATCCTTCTGTGGATTTTGTAAAGAATCAAACCAGTATACAACCTTATCTACTGGTCTAATGGCCATTAGCATCCAATGTTCACTGCCAACAAAAAATTTAATGGCGTACGTCAGATCTTTATATCAGTGTTTCTTAAATATTAGATAACCGCTTACAGCTGTGTCACTTACCCCTGAAGATAAGGCACCATATACATTTCTTTATTCCTATCCTTCAAGATTCGCGCAATGTAGTTCACCCTATCTTCAAGCGTATTTTGTCTGGGTGTGACATGATCAGCCGAAAGGAAACCTATCCCCTTTCTCCCATTCCTTTCAGCTAACTCATGTAAAGCTCTAAAGAATTTACAAGAAGGGCTTCATTGGTTAGCCTATGCACATAGAATGCATAATATATAACATAAATAATCAGAAATAGGTTATTTAAGTAAGTGGAAACTCACTGGGTGAACAACTGCATCAAACTGTTTGAGACCTGGCTTTCTCTGATCAATAACTCTTTGACATCCCCTCGATCCATGAAATTAGGCTGCTCCAAACCTATGACTTCTTTTGTCATTTGAAAGTAGAAGCCATCGAAGCCCGACTCATTATCCCATCGGAGCTGTAACTCTTGCAATGGATCAGATGTCGATGAGGTTGACTCCTCAGTCGGAACCGTCGCCGAAGGAGATGTCTTGTCATCCATAGCACTCATCCGGCCTTTTTTCTTTTGGGCACTTTTATCAACCTAACATCATTTGAAATAACATTAAATATACAAAACGGTATTAAGTAATACACAAATTAAAAATGAAAGAATATACCTTTGTTACCGGAGTCGGCTGAATAATTTCAATCAACTCTTTAGGCCATTCCACGAAAAAGGACTTGGCCATTCCCACTGTCGCAGCCTCTTCCTCAGGAAATGGTAGCGGGGCACAGTCATCATAGGAAATTTTAATTGTGACCCTCGCGCAACCTTTCCTAACGGCGCGCCCGTGGTGCTTGCTTTGCTTATAAATATTTCCCTTTGCCACAAGCTTACGCCGCGTTTGCGAATCCTCAAGGATGAAAAGATGGCATTCACACCCGTCCTAAGATAATAGGCAATCGAATGAACATTAGTCAACTATTAAGTCTAACTTAACAAAGCACTGTAATAATGAAAAAAAAAAATTGAAGTATTAAAAGAAGCCGTCTAATTTTATTTACCTTGTATTCGCCTAAAGCACTGCCGTCAGAGGCTGTGATCGGGTCCACAGGTGCAACATTTATCATCTCCAAATCGGGCAACCTTGTAGGTACCAGAGGAGAAACAGGGCTCACAGGGGATACAGGGACCGCTCCGGAGGTCCCTGGGTGCAAGCTCTCATCCGGGGCATTATTGAGGACGGTGGCTTTTACTGTATCATAATCGGTTCCCATCTTACCACATAAAAAACCCATCATCATCTTCAAATGTGTCTGACATTCATCTAGTTGGGCAGTGGTTTTCTGAAGCTGTCGCTTAGTTAAATCAAGTTCCTCTTTCAGCGACGGCTTTGTTTTCTGTGGGAAAACCTCTGTGATACGTGCCCGCGTAGAATGGCCGCGATAACGACCGGGGTGATCGCGCTTGCCCGTTGCAATGACAAGAATGTCATTCCTACCCTCTGCAACGGTCTCCCCTTGGGACTCGCGGGAACATAGATTTTCCTACACAGTTTGCCAAATATAGTAAATGTAAATAGATCAATTAAATATAAATAAATACACATATACAGAGATTATTCATTTATGTATATAAATATTAAATATAAAATTGATAACCATAATTATAAAATATAAATACATACACATATATACAAATTAGTCATTTATCTACTTTACAGTGACAACTAGATAATAATAATTTCATATAAACATTTAATGACAACCAAATTATTAATTAGCATTTCATCATAGATATCTAGTAATAAATAATCAGTTATAATAAAAATTCTATACACATAGACTTTAAATATTAAAATAATTGAAACATAAGAAAATGTATGGTGCAAAACTTACAATTTCCTTCGCTACACGCTCAGCCTCTGGCGTGAAGTATTCCCCTTTTTTGTTCGTATGGGCATGTATCCAAAGGTCATGACGGCCTGGCCCTGAATAAGAATCCTCGCCTTCTTCTTCGGACTGACCCTCCTCTGAAGGCTTCTTTCCAGATGCACTGACCTCCTCGTCATGCAACTGCTGCTTCAGCAGTCGGTAGCCACCGCGAGATAAGTTATGGTAGAAAGCATTTAAATTGGCATTCTTTTGCGCTTTTCCTCGAATGGCCTAGAAAGAAATATAATGAAAAATTATTATCCCTAAACTGAGCAATTTCAAATATCCAAAAAGAAGAAGGAAATCAAATTTAAAAAAATATACCTGCCATTCTTCTGTCTCGCGGCTAGCCTTGAACTTAATCCATGTCTCCCTAGGGATAAATTTATATTCCAAACATGGGTCCCTACCCTTCATGGGACCATGTACATATTTCCCTAGATAGGATTTGAAATCTTTCCACCGTTTACCGGCATAACTAATCCACTTATCTTCGAGTTCTTCGGTGGACTCGAAAACAAATAATGCCTACAGTGAAAATTAGGAGTAAAATTTAGTGAGGAATTTGAGTAAAATTGTATGGAAGAATTAAGAATCAAATAATGCATTATAATTAAATAAAATACCCGTATTTCCATCCAAACTCTCTTCTTGAGCTCCGCGGGAACTTTCGGCCATGATTCATATTCCACTAAGTCCACTTTGCTCCGGGCCGTATATGACACAAAGGTAATCCACTGTACATGATATACTCTAGGCTCGAGCCCGGAATCGAAAGAAATGTCCAGAGTTTCCCCATTCTTTCGCATTTCCAATAGGTCATTGCAATTTGTGGGCCCTCTAACTCTACTAGATTTAGAAGAAGAACCATCTCCATGCTCCGTATTGCTTTTTCTTTTTCGGGCCATTGAAAGTACCTTAAACTTCATTTACATAGAAAGAGAATTCAATATAACATATATGCAATGACAACAAATTAAAAGCTTTAATGTCAAATACAAGAATGCTTGTAATGTTGAAAAAAAAGTGGTACATTCGCAAAATTCGCTCCTAGAAATACACAATTACCATTAACCAAATTAAACCAATTGAGGGCCAAAAAAAAGTCCGTTTATAAAGGGGACCATTGATAAAGTAATTCACATTTCACAACCAACAACTAATGTGGAAAAAAGGCAATGTACATTCGCAAAATTCACTCCTAAAATCCACAATTACCATTATCCAAATTAAACCAAATGAGGGCCAAAAAAAAGTGGACTTCTCAAGGGTACCATTGATAAAGTACTTCACATTTCACAACCAACAACTAATGAGAACATTCATTCATTTCTACTAAAGGCATAACATTTCACAAAGTGGAATCAACAACAAAGCATTTTCCTCATTATCACTAAAGGAGGAACACTAAATCGAATAAAAACCGAAATCAAACACCAATGTTCTAAAATTAAGCAAGCAAAACCGAAATAATCATTTGAGTTTCTCATTTTCAAAAAAAAAACCCGAATTTCAAAGGGTACCTAATGGAACATTGATCAAACCCTAGGTTCTCAACTTATGTAGGACAAAACACTCCATTCAACAACCAAACCAAATGCTACAAACAATCAATAAATCCAAAAACTTTCCAAGCTTTCATCACAAGAGCTAAAACCGAAATCTACCATAAATATCAACCAACAAAATCCTAGTGCAATGGTAAGCATTTGCAAAATGTAAAGTTAAATAGACAAAAGTTTAAAATGAAAGCATAGAAGGTGAAACCTTTTGGATGAACTAAAAAAAAATCCAAGCTTTAAGTTTATATGGGAGGGTGGAAATGGAGAGCCGACCGAAGGTAAAAACTTGGGAAGCCGAACAATCGGTGATTGATTGGGCAACGGACGGAGGATCGGAAGGTGGAGGAGGTCGCCGGCGATGGGAGAAGCGGCGAAGAAGACGAACGGCCGCGGGAAGAAGATTCGGGAAACAGGGGAAGTGAAGGGGAAAATAAGGAAGAAGAAAGGAAGAGAATGAGGGAGGAAATGAAAAAGGTGAAAATTTGAATTATAATTAATAACCGGGCTCGGTTCAACGGCGGTTCAACCGCGAACCGCAGTTGAAAGTACACTTTCAACTGCGGTTCGAGGTTGAACCGCCGTTGAAAGTGTACTTTCAACGGCGGTTCGAGGTTGAACCGCAGTTGAAAGTACATTTTCAACTGCGGTTGAACCATGAACCGCGAACCGCAGTTGAAGGTACACTTTCAACTGCGGTTCAATGTTGAACCGCCGTTGAAAGTGTACCTTCAACTGCGGTTCGAGATTGAACCGCGGTTGAAAGTCCGCACTTTTCCTCGGTTTAAGTAGAAAAAATTGGAGCCAATTCCCGCGCGGTCATATTTTAATATTAAATTTTTTTATTTTCCATTTTCAAAAAACTATTCCCACAATTTGGTAAATATAATAATACATACCCATATATTGTATATTTATTAATTATGTACACAATCTCGACTTTTATTAACAATTTCATAATTAAAGTAATAAGATTCATTATGTTCCCTAAAATTCCTACTTTTTCGACTTGGCGAACGGGATAAAAAAATCAAATCCAGAAATGCATTAGGTACGTATAGTAATATAAAAATTAATTAATAAAATTTAAGTGGCCGAAAATTTTTTTTTGCTGATGTCATTAGGACTTTATGAGCATTATTTGAAATTAGCTAGAAGTTTGACTTTTAGACTTTTAAATACTTAGAAGATGAAAATTGGTCAAATAAAATTAGAATGATATTTTAAATATACTAAGACCAATTTTGAAGTTAAAATACTCAAGAAAAGATGAGTTAGGCAAAATAGAGAAAAATTTGAGAAAATTTGAAATTTGCATTTGATTGATGAGTCTTTGAGTGATATAATCCTAGAATGCCATGTTTTAGAGTTAAAATGATGCATTAGGATCTATGTCATGTTTGGTATCTTGAAATTCTTGCACATGTTAAAACGGTTGAAAATTTTCATTTCAAGATAGCAAGAATTAAGCATGTTTGCATTACATAAAAATGGTTGACCAAGTGGTTGACTTTTTAAATATACATGCTTTAGCTTATTTGAGAGTTTAAGAATTAACTTATTGATAATTTGAAGTTGCTCACATGAGAAAATTAAGGATATATGCTTCAAAATTGCAAGCTTCAATTGAAAAAACTTGACCAAGTAGTTGACTTTGAAAATATGAATGCTTTGGATTGTTTGAATCTTTATGCATAACTACTTGAGCCTTTGAAGGTGCTTGGAATATGATATATAAAATGCTTGATAGAAACTTGAATTTAGCAACTTTCAAAATTCAAAGCTTAATATAATTAAGCTTGAAAAACGTTGACCTATAGGTTGACTTTGCACATATGCATGATTTGAAATGTTTCATTCCTTTGAATGTCAAAGCGAAAATCCAGGAAAAGGGTGGCGCTTCACTATATATCTATTTCCATCTTAAGAGTCACCGCGGGTAATTTATGAAAATCGAAAAAAAACTTAATAGATAGTAGGGTTTAGGGGTTAGGGTTTAGGGTTTAGGGTTTAGGGTTTAGGGTTTAGGGTTTAGAAAATGATATGAAAATAAACAATTCATGAGTAGCGCGGGAATTGGCTCCAAAAACTAAGTTTCTACGGCGGTTCAACCGAGAACCCGCCGTAGAAAGTATTTTCTACGGCGGTTCATGTTTGAACCGCCGTAGAAAGTTTGATTTCTACGGCGGTTCACAGTTGAACCGCCGTAGAAAAGCAGTTTTGGAGCCAATTCCCGCGCTATTTACGTACGCATGGATTTTCTAATTTTTTGTACCAAATTCAAAATCATTATATATATATATATAAATATATATATTAATTATAAAAGTTGTCTTAAAGTATTCAATTATTCAGATGAAAATATTTTATTTATGTAGTGGAAATTTACAAGATATCGAGAGCATATAGGATCGAGAGAGTTGGATATATATGATTGCATCAAGAGGGGAAAGGAGAAAAGCGAAAGATGTATATATATATATATATATGTATGTATAAACAGATATGTATATATATATGTTTGTAAATTTGTGAGATTAGTTATTATTATACTTACAAATTTGTGAGATTAGTTATTTGAAAAATGGAAAAAACAAATTAATATTGGAAAAAAGAATCCACCGCGGTTCACGACTGAACCGCCGTTGAAGTACAACTTTCAACGGCGGTTCACTACTGAACCGCCGTTGAAGTACCACTTTCAACGGCGGTTCAACTTTGAACCGCCGTTGAAGTACCACTTTCAACGGCGGGTCAACGTTGAACCGCGGTTGAAGTACAAATTTCAACGGCGGTTGAACGTTGAACCGCCGTTGAATAGATGACCCGGTTAATTAAAGTTCGAAATTTTTGAACTTTCTTTTCCTCACTCATTCTCTTCTTCCCTCATTCTCTTCCTCTCCAGTCCCATTTTTTCCCCTGCATTTCCCCTGTTTCACTAACCAGCTGACAAGTAATTTATAAAGATTTAAATATAAAATACAAACAAAATGAACTGCGTATAGATTTCCCTGGAAATTTTACCAAAGTACTACTCATTGGAAGAAAATAATAATAATAATACAAGAAACATTTATTCATAAATGAAAAACAAGGAAATCTATTTTCAGGAAAATTTGACAAAGTTTCCCCTATAAATGTAACGTACTCCCTGTAAATTCGATGCACATATACTTCAATACTTCACTAAAATTCCAACTATTTCGAATAATACGGAATTCAGTTTCAAATCACTTCAGACAGAATCTCCTCTGCTTGTTTTTTACCAAAACACAAGTGCAATTTAAGATCAGCACATAAGTTTCACACAATTTCAAAAAATAATATATTCATTTCCAAACAGTTCCGCATATGAAGCCCCTGGAAATTTTGTCCTCTGATTGCGCGGCTTCATCCGAGGTGTGACCTGTTTCAATCCCACAGTACGAAGGATAAAAATTAATGTTGTTAAAAATTTATTGAATCCTCTATTCATTAAAATCAAAGAAACATATACAAATACAAAAACACACATACACACCCACGAGAATTGAAGTTTAATAAAAACAAACAATATACCTGTAAATGATTCTTAACTTATTCTCTTTCTCTTAAGGGACACTTGATCCTCGAACCATAATCCTTCGCTGTGGTCATCACGAAGTATGTATTTATCAAGTTCCCTATCTTCCTCATCTGCTCTCGGTTCAGGTAACCCACTAGAGAAAGGGCCAGCCTCATGAAGCCCTTCTTCTGTATCTATCCCTTCCACACCGTGATGTTGTTTACCATGAAGAACAACAGACCAATGTTCGTCGCAAGGATCGGCGATATAAAAAACTTGTTTCGCCTGCGATGCAAGTATAAATGGTTCCCCCTTGAAACCCTCCCGATTTAGGTTGACCAAGGTAAAACCCAATGGATCATCAGTTCGAACCCCACTATTGTTATCAACCCATTTGCAGCGAAATACAACTACTTTGAAACAAACATAGTCAATCTCCCAAATATCTTCGATCACCCCGTAATAAGCCATGCTTGCATACAATGGATTTTTATCCTTCCTGCTAGAAACATGTAAAGCCTCTGAGATTAATGTAACACCACTGTTTTGTGCCGTACTCTTCTCATCTTGTCTCTTAGTAGCAAATGAATATCATTTATGTCATAGCATGAAAATGCTCGTACCGCAGGGCTGGGCCTAAATGCCAACCATTTCAATGTCTCCGAAACGTCTTTGCCCAGGACAGCATTACCAAACCAATAGACAAATGTCCGAATATGTTCATTGAGCACACGTTGATCCGTCCAAGCAGGATAAGATGTTCTTATTGACTGTATGTGGTCTGTCACATAGGGCGCAACTTCTTCAGAATTGCGCAGAATGTAGAGATGCGCCTTCATTAATTCAACATTAGACGGCAAAAAAATTTTTCCTCCCCTTCTGCCCATACCTGTAATCCTCCCATCGTGCCGATTCTTAGATATTCCAATGGATGCGGTCCCGGCCAAGTACTCAGTGCAAAACTCAATTACCTCCTCAGCTATATAACCTTCAACAATACTAGCATCAGGACGACAACGATTCTTCACATACCCCTTATATACTTTCATATATCGCTCGAATGGGTACATCCATCGCAAATGAACAGGCCCGCAGATTTTTATCTCTCTGACCAAATGAATAACCAAATGCACCATAATATCAAAGAAGGCGGGTGGAAAATACATTTCTAATTGACAGAGGACAACAATTATTTCATCTTGTAGCTGATCAAGTCTTTCGCGCGCGATAACCTTGCTACATATAGCATTGAAGAAGAAACAAAGTCTTGTTATACTGGACTTAACATGCTTGGGCAATATCGATCGAATAGCTACAGGCAACAATTGCTGCATTAAGGCATGGCAATCATGAGACTTCAAACCAACCAGTTTTAAATCTTTCAAGGAAACAAGTCTGCTTACATTTGAAGAATATCCAGATGGAACTTTGATGCTACGCAAACTAGAACACAGTTGTTTTTTCTCCTTTCTGGACAAAGTGTGACAGGCAGGGGGTAGATATGTGCGTTGTCCTCGAGCTACCGGTGCTAAATTTGCTCTTATGTTCATATCAACCATATCAAGTCTCGCGTTATAACCATCCTTAGTTTTACCAGGGATGTTCAAGAGCGTACCTAAGAGGCTTTCGCAAATATTTTTCTCAATATGCATAACATCGAGACAATGTCTGACATCCAAGTTCTCCCAGTATGGAAGTTCAAAAAATATGGATTTTTTCTTCCAACAACCTGTATCATTGTCCGTCACACGAGCTTTCACCTCTGGCCCGCTCAAGGGTTCTGGAGCTTTTCTGAACTCTTGGAATCCATTGAATGCTCTTTTCATACGGCGATACGGATGAGTCTCGGGAAGAAATCTGCGATGCCCAAGGTATACTGTCTTCCTCCCATGTGCAAGCTGACAAAAATCTGTACTCTCCTCACATATTGGACATGCTTTATGCCCTTTAACAGAGTACCCAGACAAGTTTCCATAAGCAGGAAAATCATTAATGGTACAGAACAACATGGCACGTAATGTGAACATTTCTTCACGGTAGGCATCAAACACAGGTGCGCCTTCATCCCATAACTTTTTCAAGTCTTCAATAAGAGGAGCAAGATACACATCGATGTCATTTCCTGGTTGCCGTGGGCCTGAAATCATTAGAGACATAAGTATGTACTTGCGCTTCATACACAAGTAAGGCGGCAAATTGTAAATAACCAACATCACCGGCCATGAGCTATGTGTGCTACTCAGACTGCCAAACGGGTTCATTCCATCAGTACACAGACCAAGCCTCAAATTTCTTGCTTCTCCCCCGAAAGAAGGATACATTGAATCAATCTTTTTCCACTGATCTGAGTCTGATGTATGCATTATCACCTTGTCATCATCACTGGGAATACACCGATCTGAATGCCATGTCAACAGTTTTGCATCTTTTTCATTAGCGAACAACCGTTTAAATCTCGGTATTATAGGAAGATACCACAGAACCTTAGCCGGCGACCCCTTCTTTTGCGCATCAGAACTGTCTTCAACAGCATCACACAGCTGCTTGTTTTTGTATCGGGGAGTGTTACACTTAGGACACCGCAATAAATCCTTATACTCATTCCTGTAGAGGACGCAATCATTTGGGCAAGCGTGGATCTTCTTATACTCCATACCCATTGGACACAACATTTTTTTCGCCTCGTAAATTCGATCTGGAAGTTCATTATCTTCTGGGAGCATATCTTTCAACACCCTCAATAAGGCTGTAAAACTAGTATCTGACCACCCATTTGCCGCTTTCAAACTAAACAACTTCAAAACACTAGACAATCGTGTATATTTACTGCAACCCTTGTATAGAGGCTTCTCATTGTCACCCAAAATCGAAGCAAGAACTTCCGGTTGATCAGCAAAATCCTCGGCCACATCCTCAATCATGGCATCTAATCGATCTCTAGTAATCGCATCATCTCCTTTTGCATGAGATTTTCTTTGCTCAGGTAAACCATCAATACTTTCACCATGCCAAATCCACAGTTTATAAGAAGGATCAAACCCGTGCCGATATAAATGGAATCTTATTGTATCTGAGTTATCAAACCGCGCCCCATTTTTACAAGATTTGCACGGACAATGAACGTACTTTGTATTCTTATAAGCGAATTGAATGAAATTCTCAACTTCTCTCGCATAAGAATCGGAGGTCCGATCACCACAGAACAAGATATTTCGATCCATGTGTAACTAAGACCTTGAAATAATTAAAAATACCAAATAATAATTCAACAAACAATGTACAAAGTATCAAGTTGCATGCTTGTCTTAGCACATGTCATAATACTTATGTTAGTCATATATGTGCAAAACTACTATAATACCTCAATGAAAAAAATAATGCAATGACAACACATGCGCAATAGACATAATCGAATGAAGAAGAAACTCTAAGTTTTTCATTCATGCATTTCGTCAAACACATAAAATGCATAAAAAAATAATACACACTCTAAGTAGTGCTAATTATATGAACATCATCCATTAAAAATCAAACACTATAAATCAAATTACATCACCAAAAACTACATAGTATAACTAAATAGGGTTCCACACACTACTAAGGTTCGCCACATACATGGAATATATGCAACTTTAATTTTCAGCCATGCAGCTACCATAAATAAAAATAAATGCTATAGGATGACATATCTAAAGTACAAGCATAAGCAATTACTGGAAAATTTTACAAGTTTCTAACCTTTAGGTGGTAAATTTTAGCTCCAAATGACGATTCCTTAGGTTCAAAGTGCAAAACCGAAGTAGAAATTTGGAGACAGACACTCTCGGGCGCGATATGGGAATACACGGTGTTATTTAGGTTTTAATATATATATACGTCAATACTACGGCGGTTTAAAAATGAACCGCCGTAGAAAGGGAACTTTCCACGGCGGTTGGAGGGAAACCGCCGTGGAAAGTGGACTTTCCACGGCGGGTTGAAGGTAACCGCCGTGGAAAGTATGGACTTTCCACGGCGGTTACCTTCAACCCGCCGTGGAAAGTCCCTTTCTACGGCGGTTTGTCCCAACCGCCGTAGAAAGTCTGTTTCTACGGCGGTTCATTTTTAAACCGCCGTAGAAAATCCGGTTCTACGGCGGTTCATTTTTAGACCGCCGTAGAAAGTCCGCATTCCTTTTATTACTGCGGTTTTCTATTTTCCGCCGTTAATTCGCAGCCGTTAAAGCTCCGTTTTGTAGTAGTGTGGGATGGTCGCTCAACAATATCATCCCATTCCAAGCTAGTATCTAGTCTTATCATCAGGGTATCCTAGCAATCCTTGATCTCGTCTAATCGACCTCGCCGTATGAAAAGACCCAATAGCTTAGGTACCTGTGCAAAATAAGGTTTTTGAAAAAGAGGGTGAGCTACTAGAATATAGCCCGTGAGAGTCCTCAGATTTATGAAAGCCCACAGTGCTAGTATTAAGAAATTGAACGGATAAGAAAAATACCAATTCAAGTATCGGACATTTCAAAATAGTAGTGTAAGAATTTCAAAGATTAGGAGTGAAAAAAAAATATAAAAAAAATAAGAGCAATTACCAAGATAATAATATTCAAAGAGTTAGCCCGACACAAAGCACCAGTCACCATAGGGATTACCAAGTTAAACATTTTGCTCCAGAAAAAAAAAGAGAATGAGTTCAAACCAAACATAGTTACGATTCAGTCGAAGTTTTGCCCTAGAGAGCGAGCGCAAATTCAAAACAGTAATTGTAGAGAAATCGCTTTCTCGGCAGTGAGTAGAGAAGGAGCAGTGGTGGAGATCATACAAAAGTCCTTCTTGTCTAAGGACAATTGCATGACTCCGTGGTTGCATGACATACATAAGTATAGTAGCAGTAAGTGACCACCAGGTCAACAGTAGCAGTAGGCGACCACCAGGTCAACAGTAGCAGTAGGCGACCATCAGGTCAACAGTAGCAGTAGGCGACCACAAGGTCAACAGTAGCAGTAGGAGTAGTCATAAGCAACCATGAGAGATAGTTCGAGGAATCAAAATAGCCAAATAAAGAGTTGGAGTAAAAGTACCAGCACAAGATCGTTAGAAATGAAATTTAGTCACACAAGAAGCTTACAAAGCACGGCAGTTTTGCAAAGCAAATCAAGAGGATATTTTGGGGATTTCACATCCACAATTTTGTTGCATTAGAGGCGGAGTAAATCATTCGTAAAACAATTTATGAAATGGTTGTCAAGAATAGAAATCATTCATGTAAGAATAATACAAAAGTCTCTCCTTTTTGTAAAACATAGCAAATGGTGTTTTTGGAAATTTTTGTCCAAAATAATTTTATGGCGTGGGCAGCCATACATTCACAAGCAATTCAACAACATTGAAGAAAACAATTGTACCTATATCATATATATACGTGTATATATATATATATATAGTTATCTTTAAACGTGTAGTAGCTAAGTGTCAAAATAGCAAGAACCCTCACTTTAGCAAGCGAGGATAACCAACTCAAAGGTCCCCAATCAATCAATCCTGTAGATTAATTAACCCTTAATCAGTCAACGTTGCACCGTATTACTAATCGAAGGCCTATGGAGGCATGCACATTACCGAAAGTAAAAGTTCAAGGCCCCTATGTAAGTTTGGACGACAACAAGGCATTGAATACTCAAAATTCGTAGGTTCAGAACCTTCCTATGCAGGGCAGTCAGCTTAAAGTGGATGTTCCTCTCAACTGGTAAGTCCAATTAACCCAAAATTTTACCAGTAGCTAAATGGCATATTAAAATAGAAAATGTAAAAATTTCATATTTTTTTGGAAGAATGAATAATCAATTATCAAAATCGCAATCCAGTGTCTTCCTGAAAAACACTATGCAGAGCAGCCAGCTTTAAATGCCTATATTTCTCAAAATACAGATCGCCTTTAGACGAAATTTGACAAAAAGGTAGAACTATGTCCCTTTAACATACTGCATAAGTTTCAGAATTTTCCAAAATAGGGTTATTTAAATATTGCTTTCGTAATTCACTGATTTCCTGAAAAATCACTGTACAGAACTGTCATCTTTAAAAATTTATAACTCGAAAATTACAGGTCCAATGGACACGAAAATTTGCAGGTAGCTAAAAAGACATGTCATAAATATACTTACAAATTTTCATAATTTTTCTGAAAGTATAAAATTTATGGTGAATTTTTGAAACGCTACTGTTCTGCAGAATCACATTTCGGCAACAAAGCTTCTACATACATGTTTACACACTAAACTAATAATGCACACATCAAACGTTAACAGAAAGAAACAAAACTTCTATAGTCTGCACTCATCCTAATTCTCTAATTCTTTATTCAACCACATAATTATAGATACTCTGCCTTCATTTAAAGACCTATCTATCCATATATGGTGTAACCGAACCAATTTAGATTCATAGGCATGTTCATATCCCAACTGTTTTACCCCTGACTATAAATTGAATAGGCCCTTTTCTTTAATCAATTACCCAGAAGTTCATGCCTATCAACAGGAAAACGCAGCAGGGAAGAGACAAAAAGACAGGAGCATGCATCTCTGTTTTTGTTTGCTTGATTACAAACTCACCCACTGAGAATTTGCGTCAATGCTTAAAGATAACTCTCACCTGTTTCGGAAGCGACAACAGAATACCAACCGCCACTCCCTTCGTCTGCTAGACACGTCTATGCCATACATTTCAATAAAATTTGCTGCAGTAAAATCGCTTCTCTGACGATGACGGTGCGTTATAGGCTTTCCTCCTTCAGGAAACTTAATTTATTTCTGTATGCCATAGTAATCTAGCGAATGAGAGAAACTGAGTGACGAGCTCTTCAGCGGCAAGACAAGGTTCTTTTTCCGTTTGTTTGCGATTAGGGAGAGGGTCAGCGTAAACCATCTTATTTATCTTCCCCCTTCAAAATCCAAACCCTCCTTCGACTGCATCTGGTGTGTAATCATGGCAGTGATAGAAGGTTTCTTGTTGTGATAGCGTAGGTTACGTGAGCGAGAAAGGCGAGAGGGGGAGGAAAGCGTGAGCTGAGTGTTCTATCGTTAGTTGAGGATGAGATGCTGAAATTTGTATTTGATTCGCAGTCAACTAGGAATAAGCTATATCGTTAATCAGTTACGTTTCGTATGTTATCCATATTTTCCTCCCACATTCAAAATCAATCTGTTAACATAAGAGTCCTGAACGCATACAAACTCATGAGTTTGCAGCATCTCACATTGCTGGCTTACTTTTCCTCTTTATTTTTACTCTTGGTTTTACTAAGTTACGCCTTATTTCTTTAGTTTATTTATTGGTATTATCATCATCTGTTTATATTTATTTAAATCAATTAAGGGATTAAATTCCTTAATTGTGAACTCAATCCCAAAATTTGTTTAAATACTCAATCGAGACCCAAATTAAAATCTATTTATAAGTAATACCAATTACAATTGCCTTATTATTTTTGGGGTCTCACAAAGGCAGCTTTAGTCCCTCCACGTGTAAATGCACATCAATGAATAGGGGCCAATTTGCCCAAAATTGTAAACAGTGATAGTGTATATTTAGACACAATGTAAAACGTTGAGAGATTATTTAGACACAACATCAAATGTCGGGAGTTTGTTTGGTTACAACATAAAGTTAGGTGTTTATTTGGCCCCAAGGGTAAAATATTGGGTTAAAATAGATTTTACCATATTGTGACCTAAGTGGAGAATTTTTACTTTGGGAAAATTTTTAGAGGGGTTGTTTTCAGGAGATTTGTATAGGAAAGAGAAAAATCGTAGTGAAGTTAATTTTTTGAAATAACACAGGTATCTTTTATTGGGAATTTTAAATTAATAAAAAATAAAAATGTTTGGATATAAATTTTCAAAGAAAAATTAAAGTTTTCCCCGGAAAGAAATCAAATCAATCTGATGATCTCTAGTATACCCATCCATCATACAGTTATTTTATTTTATTTTTATAAAGGGTAAAGGGAACTTTTTAAAGTGGCACCCCTCCATCAGGGCTTTATCCTCCAATATTTTTATTGGGACAACTAATTACTAAAATATAAAAATAAAAAATAAAAAATAAAAATGTTTGGATATAAATTTTCAAAGAAAAATTAAAGTTTTCCCCGGAAAGAAATCAAATCAATCTGATGATCTCTAGTATACCCATCCATCATACAGTTATTTTATTTTATTTTTATAAAGGGTAAAGGGAACTTTTTAAAGTGGCACCCCTCCATCAGGGCTTTATCCTCCAATATTTTTATTGGGGCAACTAATTACCAAAATATAAAAAAAAAAAAAATGTCATTCCCATTCTATAGAAAACGAATTTGGCAAAATTCGTTTTCTTCAAGAATTAAAAGAAAAAATCCTCTTCAAGGAAATTCGTTTTCAGAGGAAAACTAATTCCATGAATTCGTTTCTTCCTTTTTTGATTTTTACTAATTTCATTAATCTTGGAGAAATTAATTTTTTTCCTTTTTTTGTTTTTATTAATTTCATTAATTCAAAACAACCCCCGTAATTTATTTTTGAGTTGTTATGAAAAAAAGGCAAAATATAATTATATAACTGAAATTTTAATTTTAATTTAATAAAATTTCAGAGAAAGTAATTTACGACATTTCTTGAAATGGTGGTCAATTACCTTTATCTTCTTTATTTTGTAATTCAAAATGAGTTCATCAACATCGTTTCTAAGTTTTTATATATTTTGAAATATAAATATTATTTAATGTAAAACAAATTATGGTCATTTGAAATGGACCCCCGTAATTTGTTTTTTCAGTTTTTATTAAAAAAAGACTTTTGTAATTATATAACTGAAAATCTAATTTGTAATTTAATAAATATTTTAAGTACTTTTTATTTTGGTTTTTTTTTTTTAAATATTTTTGAAAGAAATGAACTCATTGAAATAAATTTTTTTTTTAAATAAGTAAAATAATTTTAGTTAAAGAATTCCTTTTCTAAATAAAATTATTTTTAAAATAAGTAATATAATTTTAGTTAAATATTAAAAAAGAAGAAAACAAATTTAGTGAATTCGTTTAATAAATAAAATTAATTCCAAAATAAGTAAAATAATTTTAGTTAAATAATACAAAAAGAGAAAACGAATTCACTGAATTCGTTTTCTCTCGTTTTATGAATAAAGTTATTTTTAAAATAAGTAAAAAAAATTTAGTTAAAAAATTAGTTTTAAACAAATTTTAATAAAAACTATTTAAAAATTTTATTCAATTACAAATTAGATTTTCAGTTATATAATTAGCTCTTGCCTTTGTTCCCTTAAAACTGAAAAACGAATTACGGGTGTCAATTTCGAATCACCATAATTCGTTTTACATTAAATAATATTTATATTTAAAAAATCATAAGAACTTAGAAACGATGTTGATGAACTCGTTTTCAATTACAAAATAATTATTTAATTATTTTTACATTAGTTTACATAGAATTACTTAACTAATTTTATTAACGAATTCACTTAAATTTCTAAAAATAAAATTAATTTTCTGTAAGAAAACGAATTCATAATTTAAAAATAATAATAATAATAATAATTCCCATTAGGGAAACGAATTCTTCCAGTAGGAAACGAATTCCCAGAATTTGTTTTCTACTAGAAATTTTTTTTTTTTACAAACCTTTTTTTTTTTTTAAGAAAACGAAGTCGGGCCCAACTTCATTTTCTATATTTTGGAAATTTCAATTCTATTTGGTTTGTTTTGGTATTTATATCCCCTCAAAATGAATATTGGGGGAAATAAATCCCTCCATCATATACCTTATGAAGACAAATTGAGGTTTCAATATTTTAAATATGAGCAATGATAGAGACAGTGAAATGTCTCCGCGAAATCAGCTAGCGAATGACTACTTGGCAGTTGGCATCCTTCCTTTGCCACGCCCACTTGCCGCAAAAGCACGTTTGTTTGGCGTTAATTACCTACTGCCGCATTTAACGGAAGAAAGCAGAACAGTGTAAAACTCTGTTCTGGTCTTCTGTTCTTGCCGTTCTGCAGTCCTCTTCCCAGTTGCTTCCCAATTCCCAAATCAGAAGCCAACGAAAGACGAAAAATTCTCAAATCCACAGCAAACGAAGCGACAACGTAAAATTCTTCAACTTTCTCTCTGGATTTCTGCTGATGTCCTCCTTGCATCAAGGATCTTTTTCAACCCATATGGAAGAAATTAGTACTGACCGAGGTATTGTCTATGGTTCTTTCCCAGCTCTAATATGTAAAAATTAAAAAGAGATTGATTGTGATATCTTCAAAATCTATTCCCATCTAAAAGCTTCTTTTTTTTCCTTCTCCCGTTCGTCTATTGATGTGAATAGGTGATGTAAAATAATAATTTATTTTAGTTGATGCGGGTTGTGAAATTGATACGGACCAAGACCACAAAAATTTATGTGAAAATGAGAATGACAATAACTCACACTTCTTGGGTGATTCGACAAGAACTCATACAAATGTTTTTTTGTTCACAGGGTTCTAGAGGCAAAAGAAAGCAAGACGAGTTGCCAACTAATTTTCACATTACAGAACCGATTTCAGACCCCAATTTTAATATTCGGGAGTTGCTTTTACTGGGTTTGCTAGTTATATAGGTTGTGATGTTCTAGAGGTTTTTTTTTTATTGCTTGTATGCTGGAATTTTATCTCTAAAATGTGTTGATTTGTGCATTAATTTGCTGGATTTTGTCCGAAATTAAATGCTTGTGTACTGGTTTTGTGCTGCAATATGCTCCGAAATGGGAGTTAAGGTTTCATGGTTCGTTTCTGAGTCGACAGAATGGTTTGGTTGTTTCCAGCATTGTCTGCAATGCTGTGGAGTTTACGGCTTGCTTGGTTGATCCAGCAAGACTGAATTTTAGCAAATATAGCTTTTTCTGAAGCTTACTAATGGAGTTTATTGTGCTGGAAATCTATTTAAGTATTGTGCAGGAAATTTGATGAAATGATGCACTTGATCTCTGGAATTACTTAGGAGAATCTGGTTTGCTGAAAATTTTTATTTTCTGCAACATGTTTGTTGGTTTTGAAAAATTACTGCTAGAAATTTCCGGTGCTTTTTAGCTGCTGGATAGAAATTTCTTTGTTTTAGATTTTGGTTTGTATGCTTCTTAGTTAGGGGAATGCCCCTAACTTTTGATATATAGCCTTTGTTAGCTCTTTTGAGAATTAATACTTGTTACCTAGTGGGGCTAATTTTGATTGTAATGCGATTAATTATGGGTAGGCCCCTATTAGATGTATTAGTGAAACTCTATACTCTTGATCTCACGGACTCGTTCCGTTATTTTCGGTGTAATGAAATCATTTACCCTTAAAAAAAAGGAATGCATGGACAGTTTCATCTATTCACAAAGGGCAGTTCCCCTGTCTCAATGCAGGATCCTTGGTTTAGTGAGCAGAGCTCACCCTCAACAAACAGTTTATTGAACAATGTTGTTCAATGATGACAAATTAAACTGTATCATTCAGCAATTCAACCAGGTTTGTTCCCACTTTGTTCTTGTTCCCTCAGCACCAAACTCATCAAGCTCTTGTTCCCACCTTGTGTTATCAAAGTTCAGCATCACAAAATTTACACGATCCTTGCAAACAATTCAACCAGGTTTGTCAAACAGATATTAACTAACTGGTGATGCATTTGCACTATGTGATGACCTTAACAGATTCTGAAAGTGCATACTTATATTGCTGCTCAACTTTGTACACAGTAGGAACTAATTCTAGACATACTTCACACCACTCTGCATAAAACTCAACAACAGTTGGCTTCCCATTGGATGGCAGGAAGTAAATTTTACCATTGATTTAAATAAAAATCCGTTACTTTTTTTTCCAATGTCTACAATGAACAAGAAATCGTAAAGGTAACAATGCAAAGGGCATTAAATAGTCACTCACATAACCTGCAATTATATAAGAAAATGCTTGCTTAACAAGTAGTTGGATACACAGAAAAGAAGCAGCCTGAAAAAAATAATGCAATTGCATCATCCAAAATGGAACTGCTAGAGAGTAGCAGCCAAAACAAAACAACAAATAGCTGCCAAATTCCAGCATTGCAGCAAAAAGTAGACCGAATCATAGCATATGCAATCTTATTAGCAAAAAGCCACATTGAATCTATAATTGCATTTGCATATTAGTCATTCCAAAATCCAAATCACTCTAATGCTAATATAAACCCAAGGGAGGAAAGTAATCGCAAACCTCTTCTTATGGTGAAGCTGAAGCACAAAGGTTCTACTGCAGCGACTACACCTATGTTGAAAATTTTGGTCGGATAAGCCGGAAGTTCAACCTTTACCTTGCCGGAGGAACTCGCCTTTTTCTGAGGTCCGTCAGTATCAACATCATTTCCAGGAACAGCTGGCGCCGCAACACCGTCTTCCTGCATTAACAACAGAAACAGAATTAGACAGAATTTCACACAAGATAGGACACGGGCTTTGATTGGGGCGAACAGATAAAGAGGAACATACCGGCGTTGGAGAGGAGTCAACATCGTTGGGACTAAGACCCGTTTGGCAACAAACAAATCTTTGATGTTTGAGAGTTCTACTACGGAGGTTGACAGAGGGTTTAACGAGGATCGGGGGAGGTGGCGGGATCGGAGAGGGTATGACTGGAGTCTGTGGAGACAGAGGTGATGGGAAGCCACGCGCGCCACTGAGGAAGAACACAGGACTCTTTGATAGCTCGGTACTAGAATTACCCATTTGAAATCCAGAGAGAAAGTTGAAGAATTTTTCGTCGTCGTTCGTCTGCTGTGGATTTGAGAATTTTTCGTCGTTCGTTGGCTTTTGATTTGGGAATTGGGAAGGAACTGGGAAGAGGACTGCAGAACGGCAAGAACATGAGACCAGAACAGAGTACACTGTTCTGCTTTCTTCCGTTAAATGCGGAGTAGGTAATTAACGCCAAACAAACGTGCTTTTGCGGCAAGTGGGGGTGGCAAAGTGTCACGGGTCGCTCTTTTGAATCACCAAAATGAGCGCGACGTGAGGCAAGCAAGGCTACCGCTAGCCAAGCTTCCGCCAATTCCCGCATCTGGGACTCGTTCCCAAAGTACTTGCAATTAGGCCATCCGAATCAATGAAAATAAACGAACGCAAACTCATAAGCCAAAGCTTGGTTTTCATTAATAGAAGGAAATTACAAGAAGTAGCCAAGAGCTTAAATGGGTGGTGGGAACCCAATTCTTGCTTGCACTACATCAACCCACCAATAACTAGAAAGGCTAAAAATCCGAAGTGCCCTCAGGGGGGATCAAGGCGTACAAAATGGGTGATCTTGTGAAAGATCACCTGTGTAACTAAAACTAACATCCCCCAACATTATTAACTATTACAACATGAATAATTAACATAAATTTATATATACAAGGTTGGACGCCGTTGGATTCGGTCGTTGTGGTGCTGGGCGCTGGGCGCTCTGATGCTGTGGTGGGCGCGCTGAGGTGCTATTGCAGGGTGCGCGCTGAGGCTGGGGCGTAGCGCGCGCTAGCTGAGGCTGGGCCTCGCGCGCCCTGAGGCGTTGGGCCGGGGGCGCGCGCTGGGGCGCTGGGCGCGCTTCGCCGCTAGTGCGGGGCCCGCTCTGAGGCGTTAGGGCGTGGGCGCTGAGGCTGAGGTGCAGGCGCGGGGTGCGCTGGCTGAGGCGCTGGCGCGTAGCGTGCACGCTGAGATGCTGGGCGGGGCTCTTTCATGGCTCTAATACTAACTTGGACCACAATCGCTAGATAGGTGACTCCAAGTTGGACCTATCAGCTTGCCACCTACCAACCTTCGCCACCGATTGCTTCCCCCGTGGAAGAACCATGGTCCTTCGGTCTGCATAGGCGTCCCCTACGGAGAGTCACGCTTCGTCACCTTACCCATAGCCCACCAGGGTAGTCACGCGCGAGAGGCTCGGGGCTCCCAGTCCTGTCCGACATATGGTGCGACGCGTTGTGCGATTCCGCTCCGTCGGTTCTCAGCTTTGAGCACAAGCTGCAACATGCCAGTTTATGCTCATGGGGCATCGATGGGGTTGCGGGGTAAGCACGGGAGGTGCGCCCCGTAACACAAAGGAAGGATGCCAAGTAGATCAGTACACGTCATTCGCTAGCTGCTTTCACTGAGACATTTCACTGTCTCTATAATTGCTCTTTAAATATATCATAGTAATAGTGTTACTTCTATACAATTTACCCTTTTGTTGTCATAAGTTAAAGAATTGACGAGTCATTATTTAAGGTTGAGATATTAAAAATGACTCGTTAATTTATATCTGGCCCAAGTTAACTATGTTGTTCCTTTGCCTTTTCTTTTAGCGGTTTCGTTCTCTGAGCCGGCCTGGACCCCACCCGTAAAAGCAGAGCTAATTAATTCCTGGGAGCTAACAATTTGATTGCCTTAATATAAATTCCCCCCTTCAAAATCTCTCTTAGACGTCTTAAGGCACGTCCGAACTGCCAGCAAGTCGCCAAGGAAGTATTGCTTGTGCGGAAATGAAGTAAAGCAGCTCCAAAAATACCGATTCCCGTTGTTTGAATCCAATAGGTGTGCAAACTTACGATTCTAGAATGAAAAAAAGAGATGACGACTATTAAGGAAAAAACTTTCGTTAGGATGACGTGTTATTACATTATTAGTCCGTTACCCCACATACGATGATGATGCAATTACATTCGATGCATACATAGAATTATTTCTCTAATTATCGCCATTGGCTTTTTTTTCACTTTTTACTTTCTAGATAGACTCCATACATGCGTACGTGAACGCGAAATTTAAGTATTGTGGTTAGAAATTTCCGGATAAGTACCCTATAAGTACTAATTCGGATTTCACAACTTCACATCGCTCAAAACAAAGTTTTTTTTAAAAAAAAAAAAAAGAAGGAAAAAAAAAAAAAAAAGAAAAACTAGCTCATTCTTCCCTCCTCTTCATCTTGACAATTTTGGTCGGAGCTAAATTATTATACTTTTTTCCCGGAAAGTTTAAAAATGGCTCAAGCTAAAATTGTCAAGGCATTCTTGGTTGCTGTTGTTGTGACCATGTTCTCCATGGCCTCTGCTCAAGAGCTCGGCGCCGCACCCTCACCCGCGCCCGGACCTGATGCCGGAACGGCATATAGTTTGCCTGAGGCCACCATTGTAGTCGGAGCTTGTGTTTTTCTCTCTATTTCGGCTCTTGAGGCGCTGATTCATTAGAGTTGCAGATTTTCCTGAAGTACTATTTTATATGGAGGGAAATTAGCTTTTTTTTTTGTTTTTTTTTTAAAGCAGAATTAACTAAGCTTTAGTTGCGAAAGATTATTGTGTATATAATCAGTAGTTGTCGTGGCTAGGCTGAGTTTACTCTGTTTTCTATTCGTTTTGGGGTGATGATCGAATGCTAATAAAGGTTTTCTTGATTACCTAAACTACAAAATGTGCATTACTAATTCATTTAATATTTCTATTTGTTTATTCGATCATTTTTCTGATATCTAAATAGTTAAATTATAGTCCCTCCGTCCCACTGAAAAAATCCATTTAAAAAAATGTACAACTTACTCTGGGTAGTGAGGTGCAACATAGAAGGAATATTTTGTTTTTGGTGCCTTATTTTCTTTTGGTTCCTAATTGCGTCCTAAATTTTACTTATTTTCAAAAATTTTCAATTTAGTCATTCTATACTAGTAGTTGTGGTGCTATCATCAAATTATATATACTCCATCAAATTCAAAGAGTCTTATTTCAAAACAAAGTTTTATCCCATTGAAATTGTCCATTTTGGATTTGTTTATCTTATACACCCCTGCTAATATAATAATGTGTGATTTACAATTAACCATTGTTTATAAAGTAAAGATATAAGTGAAAATATGGTTTCAAATTTTTCGCTTTAGGTATTGTACCTCATAACCCATAATAAATTGTTCAGTTTTCAAAGTGTACTTTTTGAGTGGGACGGATGAAGTACAAATTAAAATAAAAGAATGGTCTCTATGTTGTACTGAACGTAATTAGTGAAAAAAATGATGCATTTATCCCATGTTTTACTTAAAAATTACAAATTAACCCAAAATAATCTCAATTTTTTTTTCGGTTGAGAACTTATATACTAGTAATAGTTTTGTGTTATCACCAAATTATATAAATATGAAGATAATTGGACATTTTTATGTTGTAATAAATGTTATTAATGAGATACAATGACAATTATGTTCTCAGTTTTACTTAAAAATTACATATTGACCCTGCATAGTATCAAATTATCTTCAATTGAGTACTTCTATACTAATACTTCTTCCGTCCCATTAAAAATGACAAATTGACCCCACATAATATCAATTTTAGAAAATCACATAATATCAAGTTATTTTCACCTTTGCTTCCTTTACCTTTAATTTTTTTTCCCGGTCTTTTACCTTAAAAACATTATAAATAACATATCAGTATTTATTTTCTATTTTCTTTTATTGCCATTAATTTTCAAAGAATTTTATTTGTCTTCTAAGACTGCACTTTATTGTAAAAAAAAATATAAATTTTCAATAAATAAATAAATATATATGTATATTTGTTTTATTTATACACATCTTAAATTTATCTTTCTTTTTACTATTTCAATTTATCTTTATTTTATAAGTGACATTAACACAATTTTCATTTTACCATTGTGTGTCTAGTATTTAAACTACTATATCTTAACTTTTTCTCATTTTACTTTTCTTTCTAATTTTATGTTCAACCATACTACTTTTGTCTCATTATTTCCCAAAACATCAATTTATAAAATCTAATATTAAGACTACAACAAAAAATAATAAAATCTAAATTTGAATCAACTCAAATTTCCAAATTAATTAAATAATTTTATAAATTGAAATTTGTAGTGAAAATTTTAAAATAATAAACTAGTCTAATATAAATTTGAATGGCCAATAAAATAATTTTACTATAGTTTTAGAAAAAAGAGTAAAAAGTACCCAGGAAAAAAAAAGAAAGAAGAGTCAATCATATATGCTAAGATTGACATTAAAATACAATAATTAAAAAAATAATAATATTAGTAACGATTTTTAGTGTATATATATGGTTAACCATTTAGAAAAAAGGGAAAAAAAAAAAAAGAATCAGTCAAAAAACCAAACAAGAATAGAACAATCGAAGGAGGGAGGGAAAAAAATAAAAAATTAAAGTCATGTGTAGGGCTGTAACCGTGCCGAGCTGAGGCTAAGCTGGGGTCTTATCGAGCTGAGCTTGATAAAAACCAGTCAGGCTTGAGCTCGGCTCGAGCTCGATCGAGCCTAAATATTTGGGCTCGAGCTCGGCTTGTCAAAATTATCAAGCTCAAGCTCGGTGTAGAGCAAGCTTTTGAGCTCGAACTCAAGCCCGAGCTCGAGCTTGAATTAATTTTTTTAATTTATACTAAAATAATATAAAAATATTATAAAATGTATTATAAAATTATTTAAAGAGCCGGGCTCGCTCGACAAACTTCTTCTCTTCACTTGTGGTGGTGGATGTCATAGACTGCCTTTCTATAAGGAGGATAAGGATCACCACCGACAAAACAACACCTATGTGCTGCGCCACTTGCATAAAGCAAGTGCGTGACTCAACCAATACCTCATTGAAACTTCGCAACCAGGCAAGATAACTGAAACAGCAACAAGAGATGCAAGGCTTGCTAAGGTTTCACATATACAGTTGACTTGCAAAGGAATATATAGCAAAACAGAACATATTACAATTATGCTAGAACAGCCAAGCATGATGCAACACATTCAATAGACTCCGCAAAGCATTTCATCAAAAATCTAAAATACCAACAGGGCCTTCTTCTCTTCACTTGGGGTGGTGGATTTCGTAAACCGCCTTCCATATACCCCCAATAATGAGGAGTATAAGGACCACTGACAAAACCACCCCAATGTGCTGCGCCACTTGCATAAAGCAAGTGCGCGACTCACCCACCACCTCATTCAAACTGCTCAGCCAGGCAAGATAACTGAAACAGGAACTGAAATCATAAGAGAAACAACCATATACAGTTGACTTGCAAAGGAATATATAGCAAACCTAGGACAGTAAATAAAAAAGATCGTAAGATGAAAACAATGGAAATCACATTCCACAATTTTCCTTTTTATTGTTTAATGCAATTCCCACACAATTAGTAGCCTGCAAAACCAATTTGGTTTTCTAATATGTTGGTGAACTATACTTATCACTGTAGAGAGGTAACCTGTCAAGTAGTGTCTAGAAGACAAATAAGTAAAATGCTAATCCATAATAAGTAAAATGCTAATCCATAGACGTTAAAAACGAAGGCAATGCAATATTTCCTGGAAACGCTGATTTCAGGCAAATGTAAACAAATCATTTTGGTGGACAAATCATTGTGCTATGAAAGTCTTATCTTCACACTAACTCAGGGGAAAAATTGTGGGTTTAGGAAATGTTTACTTTGTGATTGAAAATGAATATTTTTTTAAGGGAATTTCTTTTGGGATTTGTGTAACAAAGAGAAGAAAAAGTGTAATGATTATATTAGTTTTTGAAATTATGTAAGTGTGATTTTAGTGAGAATTTAAAATTTAAAATTTGAATTTATAAAAATAAAATGAAAGTTTTTGGATTGAGGATTTTTTTAAAGGAAAAACTGATAGTTTTTCATGAAATGGTAACAAAGTAAATGGAGCCTGTGTCCAGTTTTTTATTTATGCAGCAAAGGTGATTCATATTCTTTGAAAAGTACACTCTCTCGGTTCCATGAGAAGAGTCAATTTGATAAATGTATAATTTTTATGAATGTTGGTGTATAACTCCCAAAATATATAGTATTGACACTATTTGATCTATTTATGTTCTTACTTTTTAAGTGTGAATTAGTTGTGAACCATAAATAATAAATTTTGAGAGTGAACCCTTGTAATGGAACATGATAGTAGTTAGTCGAGTACACAATCTTTCAATTTTTTTAGTAATTCTGGTATTTTTAATCCTCAATTTTACCAACTTAATGGGGATAGGGTCCAACTCTGTTTTTGACCATTAAAATTGTAATTTTAGTCCATAATCTTTGTTGAAATGACACTTTTGGTTTTCATATCTTTAATTTAAAAGGGAAAATTGGTGTTTGTAAGATTTGAAATTCCTTAAAATGGCGTAACTATTTTATAATTCTCATTAAGGGCATACAATTTTTTTTAATATTTTAATTATATTGTTTAATACATTTTTACCCTTATTATTCCTCCCATCCATCTCAAGGATCCGTCTTCACGAACAAAGAGAGCGTCATGGCATAGAAGAAACCACAATAATCGAAAAATACAAACTGCCAGAAAAACAGAAAAAATAAAAGACTCCAGTGAGAACTGTTGGGAAAGGTAGGCCTAAACAATAAATCAATAGATAACTCGAGTCGTGCAAAGCACTGTTCTCAAGAAATTATTTCTACGTAGAAATATTTATTCAGGATTAAACGAGTTCTTCCTCTTAACAGAGGAATCAGGAACAACAAAGCCAAAATATTGAAAGAACGAGTGAAAAAGGTTTCCAAATAAAAGTTGGTTTTTTGGGAAACTCAGTTCTTTTGATCGTAGAAAATGGGTGAGGTATTTATAGATGAAGATTATTGGTATAATTAGAAAGTCCTGCGAACAGTTCTCCACTAACGTTCAGAGAGTTTGACTCTTTTTCTTCTGTCTAAATCTCTCAACGTTAGATAACTGACCAGGTTTTAGGGAGTAACTATTAACTTGGTACGCTCTTATCTCAGTAAATGAGTTTAATTATCTTTTGAAATAATTAAATTCCAACAAGAACATCCTTGTTAGTTTTTTTATTTTTTAGGCCAACAACAATGGTAGTTTCAGTTCCGAATGTGCAGAAGAAAATATGATTCCTTGTTTTTCTATATATATAACATGAGTTTGGCATTTTGTCAGAGGAATAGTTTTTCTCTTTCTGTGCATTCTCATGGGATGCTGATTTTAGGGAAGTGAAAATTTGAGATGGTTGTTGTGTTCTTTGTTGTTGAAGGTTGCGGGAATGGAAGGAAAAGAAGGGTGCGTCATGGTTTGGCCGTTCTGGTGTGGCGGCCGAAGAAAAGGAAGGAAGAGGAAAAAGAATAGAGGTGGTTGAAGGAATATGAGTAAAAGAAGAGGAAGGGTAAAAATGTATAGACAAACTAATTAAAATATTAATATAATTTTATGTCCTAAGAATTATGAAACATTTACACACTTTTAAAAAATTTTAAATCTTGCAGCGTTCGAAATTTTCCGAATTTAGAACTCGTGCATTAAACAAACAACTTATTCAAGTAGTCCAATTGGCGACTAATTTGACCTGATTAACAAAGGAACCCCCAAATGTTAGTAAAATTTTTCCACTGATTGTTCAAAAATTTAATCGGTTGTCCCCCCCCCCCCCCCCCCCCCCCCACTAAACACCAAAAAAAAAGAGAAAAAAAGAAATGGAAAGTACCAAACGTAGATACCATTTTACTAAATACAGACACATTTAAAAATTTTAAAGAGTCACTACTACAAAATGGACTTTCTACGGCGGTGCCTTAACGGCGGAAAGACCAAAACCGCAATTAAAAAGAAAGTACGGACTTTCTACGGCGGTTCTATATAAAACCGCCGTAGAAAGGGACTTTCTACAGCGGTTTTTGATAACCGCCGTAGAAAGTCACCTTTTTACGGCGGTTAAAAACCGCCGTAAAAAATGGTACTTTTTACGGCGGTTTTTGAAACCCGCCGTTAAAAGGGGTACTTTTTACGGCGGTTTTCAAAAACCGCTGTAAAAAGGGGTACTTTCTACGGCGGTTTTATTTCTAACCGCCGTAGAAAGTCCCTTTCTAGACGGTTGTATTTCTAACCGCCATATAATTAATAAATATGATGAATTTTTCTATACAATTGATAAATAGTAAAATACATATTTATTATTAAATTTAAAAAAATTTGGGGGTTAATTTACAAAAATAGAAATTAATAGGAATGGAGGAACGGGCGGGAATTCATAATTACGGACTTTCTACGGTGGATTTATTAAAACCGCAGTAGAAATGGACTTTCTACGGCGGTTGTAATTGAAACCACCATAGAAAGTAGAAATGGACTTTCTACGGCGGTTGTAATTGAAACCGCCATAGAAAGTACTTTCTATGGCGGTTGTACTTTCTATGGCGGTTGTTATTGACTTTCTACGGCGGTTGTAATTGAAACCGCCATAGAAAGTACTTTCTATGGCGGTTGTACTTTCTATGGCGGTTTCAATAACAACCGCCATAGAAACTTGATTTTTTTTGAATTTTAAGGGTTTCCCTTTGTTTCCATCTCCAACCGGCCGCGGCTAGCTTCCCCCTGTTTCCATCTGCAGCAAACCGAAGCATTCTCTCGTTGCCGACGCCCATCCTCTTTCCGTTGGTTTTTTCTCTTGTCTTCCCCGAAGTCGTTCTTCCGTAGCGTTGATAACAAGATCCGCCATCACCCAACTCCGGATATGGTTTCTTAATCGGCCATCACCCACCACTTGGAGTTAATCCCCCATCATAATTTCACCACAATCGGTCCTTGTTGTGGGCTTCAAATCATAAAAAAGGTAATATAGAATAGTTTCAACTTTATTTAAGCTTTACAAATTTTATTGTTACTTGATTATTGTGATTGGCCTAGGGTTTATTATTAGTGTTAAATTCGGGTTTGGTGAGATGATGAATGATTAAATTTGGGTTAGTGTTCTATCGGTGATTATTATATTGTTCTTACTGTTAATGATTAAATTAATTAGAATTTGATGGATGCAAGCAAAAATTTTTGAAGTTTGGTGGTTGTTCGGTTTATTAGCATGGAAGTTTTTGATATATATATTTTGAATAAAGTTGAAATATATATATCTATATATATATATCAAAACCTTTCTAAGGCTGTTCCTACTGTTTTTGATATATATTTTTGAATGTAGAGAAAAAATAAAATATTAAATTTTTTTTTTACAAATTTTTTAACTTTCTACGGCGGTTATCTTCAAAACCGCCGTTGAAAGTTAACTTTCAACGGCGGTTCCTAAGCGAACCGCCGTTGAAAGTTCGGACTTTCTACGGCGGTTTTGAAAAAAACCGCCGTAGAAAGTCCGAACTTTCTATGGCGGTTCACAACCGCCGTAGAAAGTCCGTAAACTTTCTACGGCTGCCAGATAGATGGCGGTTCAAAAATGCCAAAAACTGCCGTTAAAAGCCCTAAAAAACCGCCATTAAAAGTCCTTTTTGTAGTAGTGAGTAAAAGACAAAATTATCATTGAATATTAAATTTTAATTTTTTTTAGAACACCTTTGGCTTCCATCCTTGCCCAAATGTGGCCGAGGTACTCCCTCATATCTCTGCCACAGATCGGTAGAGGCACCTGAAATTTGTGTGTGAAGTACATGCCATTTATTTTGCTGCTTTAAGGTAAATTTATCCTTTTAAGCCTAATTTTTTTAAAAATAATACTTTTATTTAGTAAAAAGATGCCTACAAATAACACTACCCTTAAATATTTGAAAAACTCTGGTACAAAATATCTTTTTAAGGAGGCGCTTGGTATGATCTGAAATGGGAATGGATTTGATTGAGATATCAATCACAGTAGAAATCCTGGTTGAATTACTACTGTTTTTCAAAATATGAAATGTGTATCATTGTTTGATGACGTAACTCAACTTTATCAATAAAAATTAGTTAAAATTTCGATTATACTGTTTTTAATAGACTTAAAAAAAAGAAAAGAAAAAAAACAGAGAGAAAAGAAAAGAAGGAGAGATAAAGCATAGAAAGAAAGTGAATAAAAATGTTAGTTACTTATGTTTTCACTTGAATTCGTAAACTTAATTTCTAATCAAGTTGAGATTATTATTATTAGTATTATTATTATTAGTTTATTTTGTGTGGCTCAAGATCACCTGTTACACAATGTGTTACACATCTTAATAACTAAATGTTAATATTATTTTTTAAATTAATTTTTTCACCAATAATATTAATTAGCATTATAATAAATTTTTGAACTAAGGGTTCACCCATTTTGGTTTAGGGTATATTTATTTTAATTTATTGAGATTAAAAAAATAAAAAATACTATAATATTATATTAAAATACTAGATTAATATAAAAAATAAAATAATTATAGTAAAATTACGTAGAATGTCAATGAATAGCATTGGTAAAAATTTAATTTTAAAAATAATATTAACGTAGAGTTATTAAGATGTGTAACACATAATGTAACAAGAAAGTGTAATAGGGGATCCTAAGCCATTTTGTGTGTGAAAGAAATCATATCGGGGGAATAAAAAGAAAGAAATAAAAATCAAGCTCGAGTAAAAGAGGGAAACTATGTATCTTACTATAATAGAAAATAAAAGATCAACTAAGAAGCACACTTCCCTTTGTGCTACGTACGTGTGACACTAAGAAAATTTTGAAGAATTACTACAAATTGAAAAAAATTGTGGTAAAGCAAATAGAATAATTGCTCTATCCTCGCCATTGGTTCTCTCGTGTTTTACTCTCGATCTATGATATTTAGGCCGGCTAAATTTATGTATTGTGGTCAGCAATTTTCGGACAAGTAATGACGGAAATGCATGTTACATCATGGTTTTATCTATTACATGGAAGACAGAAATTATAGAGAAAGGAACGGAAGAAGCGAGTTGGTTTTCAGTACCTCACATTATCCCTAAAAACAAGGCCAAAAAGGAAATATAAAGCACAAAGAAAAGTGTTTTGGTATAGCAGCTCAATATTCTTCTTCTCCATCTCATCAATTTTTGTTGGAGTTAATTTACTATATTTTTCAAGCAAGAAAATTTAAAATGGCTCAATCTAGCATTGTCAAGGCATTCTTGGTTGCCCTTGTCGTAGCCATGATCTCCACGGCCAGAGCAGATATCGGAGGAGCTGCACCAGCACCTGGACCTAGTGGAACTACTGCCGGGGCGCCGGGGGCGGCATCTGCCGGAGCGACATCCAATTTGCCCGTCGCTACCTCCTGGGCCGGAGCTTTCGTTCTTCTCTCTATTTCGGCTCTCCTGAGACACTGATTCATTAGTTTGAAAATTTTCCAAAAGTATTACTCTTTTTCTGTCCCATTAAATGATATAATCATTTATGAGTCATTTGAAATAAAACTCCTTATATGAGATGAAGGGAGTATTTCATATAGATGGAGTGGAATTAGCTATGTTTATTTATTGTTTTGAAAACCGAATTCATTAAGTTTAGGAGCAAGAGATTGTTGTGTGTATTTAGTACTTTTCGTGGTTATGTTGATTTTAAATCTTGTTTTTTCGTTCGTTTCGGGGTGATGAATAATAATAAAAGGATTTATTTATTATTTACACTATACAATATGTATTACTAATTTACTATATTTATTTGTTTATTCGAGGGTGTCAAATTTCCAAATAAGAGGGATCATTATTTTGTTTATGATTAATGTTATTGACATAGCAAAAGTTTGTCGAATAATTTATTGTTCGAGCAATTTCGCATAATTCATGTACAAATCTGTTCTAAATGGTGAATTGTTATTCTGACATTAACATCGCCCTTTTGTTATTACTTGATCGGAGGGTGATCGTTGTTTCGCAAAATGTAAAGGTTTGTTTAGTAATTTTCCCAAACAAAAAGGTGTGTAAATGTAATTCACCAAAACTTAAAATAGGAAATCTGTGTATTCTTCTTGTAATTCTGTTCATAGTTTTTTGTATTCGTTTTGATCAAATTTGAATTTCATCTTCGTCGATCGTCTCAAGAGGCAATTTTTTCTTTGAATTTTCACTGAAAGGGTAAGAGAATTTAGTTTAATCGAACAACAACGAGAAAGCAAATTTGCAAATATGTCTGTGTATTACCGATTTAAGAGTTCGACGGAGTTGAAATCGATCCTAATCGATGGCCCCTTCATAACAGTTGGGGCTTTGAAAGAGGAAATCAAATCGAAGAAATTGGAAAAGGCCGCGGCTAGGGCTAAGTTTGATCTCGTGATCATGAACCCTCTTACGAATGAAGATTATCTCGACGAAGATATGATTCACAGATGCACTACGGTTTTGATTCGTCGAGATCCGCAACAAATTCTGTTGCCTATAGTTGTTTCTCCAGTTCGTAAGCCCGGCGATAATCGGGCGGAGAACGAGTCCGGCGATGTTCAAACTAGGAAGACTGAAGAAGATTCATCTGCAATTATGTATCCCGAAGAGTTAGAATGGGACGAGTTTGTCAAAGATTTGTATCCAAGGTCCGATGCTGATTGCTTTCACGCGCAATCGACACTAGGAAACTCTGTTCCGGCTGCCAAATTGGAGGCGGTGGGTTAGGGCGGAATTCAGTAGCGCCGCCGCCGCCGGGATATGTCTGTCACAGGTGTAAGCTTCCTGGTCACTTTATTAAGAATTGCCCCACTAATTCTGACCGTAGTTAAACGCCCCACTGGAATCCCCACATCTATGTTGATGAATTCTACCGATGGCTCATATTCGTTGCCGGGAGGGACTTCTGCGATTATGAATCCCAATGAGGCTGCTTTTGATAGGGAGATGGAGGGTATGCTGTCCAATAAGAATTCTTTGGTTGATTTACCACCTGAACTCCATTGCCCTTTGTGTAAGCATGCTATGAAAGATGCTGTTTTTACCAGCCATTGTTGTTTTGAGAGCTTTTGTGATAAGTGCATGAGAGAGCATATTATTACGAAATCTGTGTGCGTTTGTGGGGCAAAAGAAGTACTTGCGGATCACCTTTTACCCAACATGACACTGAGAGAGATTCAATAAACAGAATGTTGGAGTCTGATTACAGCAGTAGCAGTGGAAGAAGTAGTGGAAGGAATTCCCAAATTCAACGTACAGAGTCAAGCAATACTTCACATCCTGGCCGGACTCTGTCTTCAACATTAGCAAATCCTGTGGCTGTGGCTTCCAAGAGAGATCAAGTGCCCCCTCCAACTCAAGACGAAACTTTAAAGGTTGTGGAACAGGGTGAGGCTGTTAGTGCTCCTCAGCTAACAGTAAAGAGAATGAGATTAGCGAAAGATAGGTGTGTTTCTGAAGCAAAGAATGATCTTGGAAGTGTTGTTCCTCTGACTAAGAAAGTAGTTCAGCAGAAAGTGATTTCTGATTTGGGAATCGCTGATGCAGAACAACAATGGGGACCGGAGAATTACACGATGTCTATGGCCCCTGTTCCAGCAGCCTATAATCATCCTTACTGGACAGGAATGAACTCATTCATGGCACCTTATAATGTTGGATTTGGTCAATTTGGGGGTGTATTTCCAAATCATCCCTTTGGAGAAGAACAAGCAAGCAGGAAACCTCAGATGAAGAGAAAAAGAGTAAGTGAGAGATGCGGTGAAAGCCAAAAGTTACCTCAAGATCAGGATTGTATTAGTTTGTCTGCCTGATTTCTGTAGAGCAGATAAATATTGTAACACTTAGTTCAATTACTGTTCAACTCTTGATGTCAGTGAAGTTTTCTTTTACACAAGTCTTTTGCTTGTTAATTTTTTTTCGTTTTTGACTTTCTTCGAGTTAGTTTCTATCATATTATATTTATATTCTGTTTCACGTTATAAATTCAAAAGCTTTAAGCTGATCATTGTGACTTATGCTTATTGGGATAGAGATTTTTGCTTTTAGTATATACTCTATGAAATGTTTCTCCCTCCGTCCCATATAAAGTCCTATCATGAGTTGTATGTTGTAATTCAGAAACGCTTGAATTACTAGAGGCTTTTAACGGGACGGTGGCAGCATATGATAGCGAAGTTATACATTGGGTTTATTTGATAATAATTTAGGAGGAATTAAGGAATTTGATGACTCCAAAGGAGTAACTAACACATTATGAAGTACTTGTCTTCAATGTTCCAATGTTAGTTGTTATTATGTTTGTGTGTTACTAGATCCAGCATTTTATGGTTTAGGAAAACTCTGCACCCAAGAATTTACATGAAAATCACTCTACTTACTTATGTTACAGTTTGTTTATTTTCAAGATTAGCTTACTCTTTTGCAAGATCATCTTAGAATGTCTGAGTTGGTTTTATAAAATGGATGAAATTGTTCTATTTGGTCGTGTGCTAGTTTTGCCTGAAGATGCTTTGTCTACATTTAATAATTATCCCTTTCTATAATATTGCAATTTTCATCATGTATAATTACCAATTTACTCTTTTTTATACATTATATTGGATAATTTTGCTGAAAGTAGACATTAAGTACCATGTGCTAAGATTATTCTTTTTTTGTTACTATCTCAGGATCCGGATTCGTATGTGATTTAAGAATCTACCAAGGAGGATTGGATAATCGCTAACCATGTGTAACGCGTCATACCAGCTATCAGAAACGGGGTTGTACTGTGCATCCGTCAATATTCTCTGCAAGATTAGTATGTGTAAAGAAGTTGATTTCATTATAAAGCAAATGATGTAAACAATATTGAGGCCATTCTTGAATAAATGAGCTTTTTTTTTATTCTCTTTCTCTTATATATCTGCCAAAATTCCTCCCATTCTTCCCTTATGGAGTTAAAATTTTGTTTTGCCTTTCATAAATTTATAATAATACTACCAAATCTTGGAAAGTAAATCAAGGATATATTTATTGATTGACCAGTTTTTTCTGTTTTGTTTGGACAAGTTTTTATAAGAGTATTATTCTTACAAAATATATGAAATGTTTTATAAGTTTTTTAAAGGGAAAAAATGTGGATGAACAACTATTTTATAAGAATGTTATATAGATAAAAAGGTATTTGAGTCAAGTTATTTAAAAAACACAAGTGAATTACTCAAAATAATAAAAATTTGAATAAATAACAAGTACATTCAACTGCACCCGATTCACGTTAGTTTATAATTTATGCACCTGGCTCAACTGCACCCGACATGCACACTATATAGTTTACACATTTTTTTTAATAAAAAAATTAATTATCAAAAGTACTAGCTTTTTGTTCAAGAGAAAGTTACTCATCATTTCAAATCTGTAAATTTAAATCATGGTTGACCCTACACATAAAAGATAATCAAGTAACGAATATATTCGTACAAATTGGTCAAAACCAAAACGAGGGCGGGAAAATGGCGGAAAATTGAAAATAAAACGAATTAAAAGGAATACAAAACTTTTTAAGTTTTTGTTTAAAAACTGCTTTAGAAAGTCCGAACTTTCTAAGGTTGTTTGTTTCCAAGATACTTTTTAAGTTCGAACTTTCTAAGGTTGTTTTCAAAAACTGTCAATACTTTTTAAGACGGTTTCTTAGATAATTTTTATAAATCATCTTAAAAGGTCTGGAATTTTGTAAGGAAGTTTTTGTGAACTCGCCTTAGATATTCTACATTTTTTAAATTTAAAACAGTTTTCTTGTTTCTGCTTTAAAATAGACGTCATTCATTCTAATTTTTGCAGTAGTGATATCAAACCAAAGTCTGAAAATTGAATAGGACAAGATCACATCATAGTTATGGAATGGGAAGTAATCATACGAACCTTTTATCCTTTCATCCTCCATTTTACGCACCGATATCTCTTAACACCGATGCTTTCTTTTGTTTAGACTCTGAAGCTTTCATTGTCCATTTGCAAATGCTGGAAATAATGATTCATTTTACGTACATATGGCATAAGTGATTCTACATATGTCATTTGGGCTTTATACAATATATATATATATATATATATATATATATATAAACTTTTAGGGTGAGCTTGGTGCGCGGGAAAGGGAATGAGAGTGGGGACATCTCATATCCGAGAATGGATGAGTCATCATTAAAGGCATTTTGGATTATTTTTGAGTTATTTGGCAAATGTTATATAATCATGGGAATAGATATTACTTTCTCATTCCCATGCTTGGTTTTGCACAGGAATTACAAAGGTATTGCCTACAAAGTACTAGCCTTAAAAACATGTAAAAATAAATAAATCTGCGAAGTGGTTAAAAATAAAAAAACAATAATTTATTTTTTAATCAAACAGTAATTTATGGATAATAATAACAAGGGGCCGTTTATCACTAGCATAGAAATGTCAAATCTCCTAATTAAGATGTCCTAATTGCTTAAGTGATCAGATTCCTTTTCCTATTTATGTCTACCAAACATAGACGTCTTAATCCTAACAATTAGATGTTCATTCTCCTCATTTCGTTTTCCACGCGACAAACGCACCCTTAGTCTATTAAATTATCACAAATGGACACTACATATGAATTGCACTTTCATTCACACCACAAAAATCTCACTGGGTTCATCTCAAATTTGGGGTACGTACTCTTTAATGAATCATAAGTTTTAATAACTAAAATTGAACCAGAATTTTATTTTCATTTTGTATGTCTAAAAGTGTTCAACTTGACCTATAAATTTCTCATAGCAGGTATAATGAACTACTGCAAACATTACAACTAAAAAATGTCTTTAAAAAATGACCAAAAATGTTCAAAAACAAATATAAAGGATTATGATCTTTCCCTTACAAAATTGAAACAAGTAATACAAAAATAGACATGATTAAACAACTCCAAATGGAGTAAGAAGTTAAAAAACTCCAATTACAAGCACTTTACTTTCAAAACGTGCGCCAGTACCACTCTGTTAGTCAATTCCGTTAAGTGGCTAATAGTCAAAAAAAGACAAGGGCAAAATTGTCATTTCACACGTGCAGCACTGTTCATAGTCTTCTCCGTGCGGCACTATTCGGTACTATTCACACGTGCGGCACTATCCCTCAGTGTGTTTACAAAGTAGGAAATTAATGTTATTAAAATAGCTAACTATTACGATTAGAATTTTCTACTCTAGCCTAACTCTGAAATAAATTGTTAGAACTTTGAAATAAATTTTGAGAGCTTTTTAACACTTGGAGAATGTTGAAAATCAAATGGAATGAGGTGGTGAAAGTGGTCTTCAAGTGGAGGGTATTATAGGAAGAGGGCAGCCCTTGGGGCTTCAAATCGCGACAGTGGATCCACTAATATAGGGCCCACTAGTTGTATTAGTGGGGCCCACTAGTTGTATTAGGGGATCCACTGTCGCACACGCGAGAGTGGATCTCACTCCAGACCTTGGTTGGTGGAGAAGAAGTTGAAAAAATCAGCTCCAGCAAGCCTCGTGACAGGGAGCTGCGACTTGCGGCACCGGTCGCAGGCATGGACCAGCGGTCTGTCGCAGGCAGGCAGTCCCGTCTCTGCGCACGGCCTGTGCAGTGCACGGCACGCGTGGACTGGTGGGCCCCCATCGGCCGATTTGACTTCCTTCTTCATTTCTTTGCCGTTTTTTCATTCAAAGTCGTTTTTCTTCGCCGTTTTTTGTGTTGGTTCACCCGTTGAGTTTTCTTTTCATTTTCTGACTTAGAAACACCGCGGTCCCACCTTGGACATGTTTTTCTTCTGTCTTCATTTGCTTGTCGTTTCTTCATTTAAACTTATTTTTAATTGTCATTTTTTGCATTGGTTCTCCCGTAAACTTTTTTCTACATTTTCTCACTTAGAAGAACCGTTAAATTAATTCTCATCTTTGTTAATTTATCACTCAAAATAAGGATTAAGACCAACCGGTCTAACAAAGTTTAAAATAACAAAATTCAACTTCTTTTTCGATAACATAACAAAATTCAAATGTGAAGTTTCATCAAAAGGCTCATTCGAGTCAAAGCGGACGGAAGAAAAAACACTAATACAATCTACTCAAAACCTATCGTATGTAAGGAAAGCTACACGCATCCAGAGCCACCAAGCCCTTGATGTCGTGAGGTAAAGAGCCGTGTGTGAAAAACTGTGTGAGGTGCAAACCGCTTGCCATGGTAGCCAAAGCATCTGCAACCGCATTGGCTTCCCTAAAAATATGAGTAAACGTTGCATTACCCAGAAAGCTCCTCTGCCGCTAGATCCCCTTCATTGTCTCTGCGGATCTCCACGGTTGACTGCCTCTCAATGTGCCCCATTAGAACCCGCGAATCACTCTTCACATGTACTGTGTGGATCCCATTCTCAATACAAACTGAAAGCCCAAAAAGTAGTGCCAGAGCCTTTGCCTGGTAGCTCGTCTAGTGCCCTAAGTATACACTGGCCCGCACACTATTCTGCCCGTCGAATCCATGACTGCCACCCCTGCCCCAGCTGGCCCCGGATTGCCCCTTGACGACCCATCCACATTGAGCTTGAAACACCCGGGGAGGGATGCTTCCTTGCCACATAGCAAGGTTGTTTCCTCTTCCTATACGCCCATCTTGGAATGATTCCATCTTGTATAAGAAATTGTGCCCATGCAAAGAAAGGCGGGGGTTGAATCCCACATACCTCAAATAACAGTCTCCTAACAGCAAAAGAATCCTCCAACCTGCAAGTCACCCCCTCATATCGACCCATAGTATAACTTTTCCACAGCTCGCAACAAATTATAGAAGGTAATAGTACTGCACATAGATCCTCAGGAATGTCCAAATCTGTAGCCCAGAAGATATCCAAAACGTCCCACAGTGAGGCTAAAGCGGGCATCCGTATAGGGAGTAGTCTACCAGCCCCTTCCCATACATGGCGTGCAAAATAACAGTCAAAAAGCAAGTGCTTCAAAGTGGAAATTGACTCACAGTGGGCACACTTTGAAGCTAGGGAGAAACCAATCTGCTGCAGCTTATCATCAAAGCCAACAATCTATTGAGCATTCGCCACATGAACACAGCAAGCTTTGATGGGAGCGCAGGATGTCAGATATTGCACTGATCAATTTCCACCGCCGGAGAGCGTACAATTTCAAAAGCAGATTTTATTGAGAAAGCCCCATCAACCGTTGGCTTCCACACCAACCTATCAGCAGTATCGTCCAAGATAACCTCGAGTTTGATTAAGTAAAGTTGGACCCCAAAATTTATTTTTATTTTTGTATAAAAGTGTCCAACTTGACATGTAAATCTATCACACCAGGACTGCAAATATTTAGAACTTAAAAGGGAAAAGTATCTTAAAATGACAAAAAATGTTCGAAAACAAGCATAAAGGATGATGATTTTTCCGTCACAAAAATTAAACAAATAAATATACCAAAATTGACATATTAAATTACTTCAAATGGATTAAAAATATAATAAACTATGTAATAGTTTGAAGAAACAAATGTTGTGAGACCTAAAAGGGTAAAAAAAGTGACGGTAGATGAGATAAGTAGTCCAAAAGCTAGCATTATGTATTCCCCTAATACAACTTTCATTATGTCCATAAATGCTTTTGGCCGGCTCCAATGAGGGGATTAATGAACCCGAAAAAAAATAACCCAGATGCAAATTGAGATTCTAATTAAACATTTGGGGAAATAATCTATTAAATTTAAATATTGGTGAGAATTTCTAAGAAATTTGAACGGTTAAATCAAACTCAAATTATTGCTAATCCTATGCGATTGGGGTCCAAACTTAATCTCAAATTGAAAACTAAATCCTACGAATTTCGAAATCGGGTCACATGAGCTAACAAGCTCGATGGGATCCTTCGATCAAATGGAAATTGGTACCTTTAACAAAAATCTTTTTTTTTTTTTTTATGGGTAGAATTTCTTTGGTGCTTCAAAATGAGAGTGTCTGTCAGAGGCGGAGGCGGGGTGGGGCACGTGCCCCACTGCCTCCACCACAATACTATGAAGTTATATATTTATTTTTTGAGATTTAAATTTTAGCATGTGCCCCCCCCCACAAGAAAAAAAAAAAAAAAGTTCAAAATTCACTATTTTCTTTATGTTTAAGTAGTTTTTCGCATGCCTTTAAAATTTTAAGTTGATTTATAAATTCATTTTAAGTAAATTTGATCTTTAAAAGTTTATATTTTCATCTATTGAAATACTTATACAAATAAATTTCTGTTTAAGTCTTAACTAGTTTTTAAAACTATTTTAGACTTTATTATAAAATCAAATAGTAACTTATGTTTTTGTCTCGATAAATGCATATTTACCTCTATTATTGATTAATGTCTTAATATTTTCTTTTATTCTTATGTGAAATATTTAGATAGTTATTCGAAAGAAAAAAAAATACACAACTAAATTAAATAAAAAAATTAAAAATAATGATAAGATGAGATCTTTTTATTTTTTTATTGAAAAATATATTTAAGTAAATTAATATTAATCAAAGTTTAGCAAATTAAGTTTAAGTTCTCAATGTGCCCCCACTAATAACTATTTCTGGCTCCACCACTAGTGTCTGTGTGTGTTTTTATTTTATTGGCTCAAACCTGACACTTGTTTCATTTATATTTTTTTTGAGTTTTAAGTTGCAACTAGCTCAATTATTGAACTACCAAAGCAGTTTCCTAAGCTAACAAATACTGATCAAGAAATGCACAAGACTTGCACGAACATGGCACAAGCAAACCGTCAAACAAGCACTTCTTAATTGGTTTTTAGATTTTCAGTGGCTCCCTCCTTCATTGGCTTCCACCCAAATGTCCTTAATACATTAAGGGCTATTAAAGAAAGTGTGTTGGTTTGTATGCTAGTTTTTTTATTTCTAGGAATATTGAAGAACTCCCAAACATGCTATCCAAGAAAAGATTTTGATTTTTGGTGGTAACACTAATCAAGATTCCGAATCGATTGCTTCCATACAAAATTTCATAAAAGAAGGTTCTTCCTTTCACTGGGAGCAGCCAAGTGATAAGCAAATTAAAGATTACTTATTTAGGGTTTCTCTTTCGGCCCTTTTTTTTTTTTTTTTCTTTTTTTCGGAAATATTATTTGGGTTTTAATTGAAATCTTTGTCTTGGTTGCAGAATTGACAATGGATGTTGATTCTCCTAAAATATTAACTTGTGTGTTAATTGAATTAGCATTTTATGTACTTAGGTCATCTCCAAACCCGTGTAAAAATTGCACTGGGAGGAGGAATGGACAAAAAAGCTGCAGGCTTGGTTGCTCCAACCCTGCCGCATTTTTCCTCATAAAGTTCTGCAGGAACGGTGCCATGCACGCTCCGTATTGCGTGCACTGTTTCTTCTGAGCATTGCTTCTTATTTTTGTCAATTTTTTTTAGTTTTACAAATTGCATGTTGGTCCTTCTTTTATTTTTGTTACCTGGTTATATATTTTGAAAATAGATTAATTACTATTTTTTTAATTCAGTTTATTAGTCTAATTGGTATATTTTTAATACAAACTTACAATTGATTTAATATAAAAAATTAATCTAGATTGTTTTCCATACAATATTAGTACTCAACTGGACAACTTTGTCATAATATTTTAACGTGATGACTATCTCTGTATGAACATTTTCAAAACATTAGGATAATAATAATATATTTATAATTTGGAACTTGAAAAATATATATATAATAAAAGTGGATTATTTTGTGGCTAGTACTATTGCCAGAGAACTTTTTAGCATTTATAGCAAAATAAATAAATAGTTTGTTACCAACAGTAAATATGCTTAATGATAAAGCTTTACACAATGAATTTCTGAGAGTGATGAACTGATGATGTTCCTCAAAAGATTCATACTGTACCTTAAAGGTTAAGACCGAAATGCATGCCTCAAAAGTGCTGGAATTGGCACTGCTATTTTAGATGAAATGAAATGAACCAAGGAGCTGCTGCTTATCAAAGAGTCTTCTGCCTTTTTTTTCTGGCAAGTATTGCAGTAGAGGTGGCTACTGAAGAAGGTGATCCAATTTTTGAATAACGACGCCAACTTGGCTGAGCTCCAGGGTTGTAGTTAAAGATGAGATTGTATATAGTTTCATTGTTACTGTTTGAGAGTGAAGAGTAATGGTGATGCACGCAGGAGAGAGTGAGAGAAAACATACGGAGAAGAGAGAGGCAAAGGAAGGATAAATTGGTAACAAAATATTTTTTTTTGTTCTGAATGCTAAAATGTACTTGGCAATAACACGATAATTTGATCACTTTTTCTGGAGTCAATATACGAATTAAATGGAGACATAAAATCTGGAAAGATCCTCAAATACACAACAATGTATGATGTTCAATGATTAATATTTGGAAAAATAATTACAATAAATTTACACAAGTAAAAACAACATGAAAGAAATGAAAAATTCACTAAGTACAATGTATTTTTATACCCAAATTCCTTATTTGTTTCCTCAACTAGAAACATGTATCTTCTCAAGTGTTGAAAGACTCTCAAAAAAAGGATTTCACTTCTAAATTAAAACACTCACTCTTTGATGTTCAAACAAATCAAACTCAAGTATTCAAGTTTTGGGAATTCGTCATCTTCCATCTCTAATGCTCTTCTTCTTCCCAAAAAGGATATATTTTTTAATTTGAAAACCTCAAGTATATAGGATGAAAGATGGCAATCTCCAAATTGGTGGAATTGCTACAGGTGGAAGGCTGTGTCGAAAAATACTTGGATGCCGGGGGATTGGGGGGGGGGGAGGGGTTTGGTGGGAGCCGCGTGGAGGAGTGATGCACTATCCTTCTCTGGGTACAAGGTAGCTTCATGGAAATTACAGAGCGCAGCGGCAGCAAACTGGAAATCTCCAAAGGAGCCCAGAGTACATTCACTAGGAAGCCTTTTCTTTTTTCTTTTTTCTTTTTTATAGTTAAAAGAGGGATTGGTTACCCATATTATTAAGCACATAAAATTAATAAAATTGAGCCAAAGAAGGCTTACAACTATTTATACTTACTCTCCGAGTTCTGCAGGGCACTAGATTAAGAGATCCGGTAGCCATATTTATTCTAGACCTACTCATTTCTCTCTTTCTTTTTACAAAAGTTTCCTAAGCAATCAAATGCTGATCAAATCATGCACAAGACTTGCACGAAGAGGGCTGAAACATGCACAAGAAAATAATTTTTGAAAGATTGATGATTTTTTAACTGTGATCAAGCTTTAAATGTGTTACCTCTTTGGGATTAGTTTCATTAAATTTTAAAGGATTAAACAAACACAAAAATCTCATATAATTAATGTATTCAAATTAGATAAAATTAATGACTGAATTAATCTATTCATTTGCATAGGCTACTATACAATGTCAAAATGATTTTAGTTTGATTTCTTCTTTGGACACGCAGTCTACAGGGGGATTCATTGCAGCAGCAAGATTTGGGAGTGCAACACATACTACACCTTCTGTTATGAGCCGCAGAGTTGGCTGGCTGGTATGTAGGCATTTTGCTTGATGGATTATGGGGGACTGGACACCTATATATTGTACATTTAAGTTGTGTTAGAGTTGTTGCAAAGCCAACACGGAGAAAAAAATTTCAAATTAGGACTCAAAGCGGTATCCAATTGGATTAATACATTACAAACATTTGATAAAATGAGGATAAATTGACGTTAGAAATTTGTTTCCAAAATTGTTGTAACTGAATGCCTGCATGGAGATACAAATAACATTTTGCTAATTAATTAATTAGAGTCTTCCGAAATATCAAGACAAAGTATATATATATATATATATTGGTATGATACATTGTTGAATTTATTAGCTACACTACATATCTTCCCTGGTCCCTCCTTTGCTGTCATGGATCACCATTTGTAGGCTACAGGTAGAAAGAGAGACTACGAAAAGTTTCAACAAAATTGGGTCTCATTCTGTAGTTAATCAGCTTCATCAGCTTAACCTACTTTCGCAGCCGGTTTTCAAGAAATGCAGGACAAAAGGGCCATCAAGGCAAACAAGCGGATGTGTTTGTTGCGATGGCGACGGTACTGATACTGCTGGTGGATCTGAGGAAAATATGGGCCAGGAGCAGGCGACCGCAATTCATTAAAATAATGTTGTTAATGTGATTCCTAGGTATGCTTTGTGGTCAAGACTCGGGAGGGAAGCCCTCACTGTACTTTGTCGTAACGTGCTTTATTTGTGCACAAAATCATTGGATAAAATTGCTGAAGTAATTTGAAAAGCTAAAATTAAAATTTTGAAGAAAAAACTATAACTCTAATCCATGTTTTGATTCAAGTTGCCACAATTTTTTTATATTGAATATCACCCCTAGTAAATTAATGCATGAGAAAAGTAAGTATGTAATGTATAAACCATTTGTAATAGAAAAGATTTTAAAACAATAAAATTTCTTTGTTAAATTTAAAACACACACATTTTAGATTAATTTATATGACAAATAATTAAATTAAAATAATATTGGAAATTAGGTTCTTTCTTTCTTTTTATGTTTTTTTTTCTTAAACAGTCAAATGATGGATCAAATAACCAACAAGTCTTGCACGAACAAGTTTTAAGTATTCAGAACAAGCCGTACATTGGCATTAGTTTCACTAAAGAGTAAATGCACAATTGATCACCAACTTTTGTTGAAGTTGCAAAATTGATACAAACCTTTGAAAACTACTTTTTTTTCATCACCAACATTTCAAAAACATTACAAAATTTGACATTCCATCAAGTCCAATGTTAGATTCTTGACGGAAGCCTTTTTGCAGGGGTAAACATGTCCAAAACAAATCCTTAATGGTACGTTCATTCGGCGTACAAGGGTGTGCGATCGTATGCACGCATGTCACACTGTTTTCCTCATTTAACAATGACTTGTTTCATGGACTCTGCAATTTAAAAATTAGATATATAACTTCTCAAATTTCCCTCTCAATGACAGAGGATGTACTGATACAGATAAGAGACCAACAGTCATTAGCCATACAGACATTCAGATCAAGTTCTACACAGTCACATTGGAAATGTCTAGCCTTTTGCAAGGATAGTATCTCGTTTACACAGTACAATTCAACCCAACGCCGAATACAATGACTATCTGATAGGTGTCGTTTCGACTATTAAAAATATTTATAAAAACTTGCTAAAAAGTAGTATAGCAATAAACATGATCGTCTCCACAGGGATTGATAATTTTATTTCTCCCGTAAAACAAAACATATAAAAACACCTAGTTGAAGACATAATCTCAGTTAATTCATGCAATTGATCATTGACTCAAAGATTGTCATGCAAAAACACAAATCAGTTAGCTCTAGGGACAATGAACCCCTAATCATCTATCTATTACCCGTGTCAATAGTCTAATGAACTATCAAACTAACTCAAGTAATTTATTCAAATATGATGAATCACCAGCCCAAAAAAGACCTGTCACTAGCCCTGAGGTACCCATGCATGCAATATTACAAGAAAAATAATTTCAACCCAAACATATGTATGCAGACATGAATCAACTAGTTATAGGTCACTGTGATCCAAATTAGCCCGTGTCAATAGACGTGTCAATAGTCTATAACGACAAAATTATCACCCATCATCTTCACTATCGATATGATAGCTTTGCCACGTATTAGCCCCTTCCAACATTTATGTACTGGGGGAACTAATTAGCGGTACCCAATTAAATCCATTATAGCCATTGGTTGAAGTTGAACCGATGGCTTTGTAATTAAGTCTCACTATAAGCCATTGGGTTATAAGAACACGGTGGCTTTAATGGGGCGTTGTTTATAAAGCCACCGGTTTACATGGACCCGATGACTATAATGGGTGGCTTTGACAGGTTTTGTAGTAGTGAATGCCAAGTTTGAGGATAATTGTGGTGCTATAGTTGGAACTCTGTCCAAGTTACTTTTTACATTGGACAAGCTTATATATAAAATTGTCAAACAGGTGGAAGCATGCTGCTATTAATGTATCACTTTCCGACATTATATGATAAAGCTAACATCGTTTGGCATCATCTTCTGATACCAAAATGATTTAATGATACGTGCATTGGGCGTACAAGGGTGATGCGAATTTATGCAGCGCACTGTTTTTCCTTTTATTTTTATTTTTTCTGTCACTTTTAAATGTACATATTTCCGTCCCTTCTTCATTGTTTACCGTTTTTTTCGTAATGATTCACTACAAACTATTGCTACTGATGACCCTAGGAGATCTGTTGATCATTATTACTTTGAGAACATCAGTGGCTTGCTTCCTGACAAGAATATATATATGTAGAATAGAATGTGTAGGTTATACATATTTGTGCTGATTTTCCTCTCCAAATTATTGTTTTCCATCCTGTTATGTGCTTAACATTTGTGTACAAATTGTGCTGTTGTTTTCTGCACCAGCACGGTTGTCTATACAGCTAAAATTTCCTCAAAGGCTCAAATCGCATCATTGTTCTTCAACAGACACTTTGCAACTCCAGGTCATCTTCAGTAGGATTCTTTTATTTTCTTTCTTTTTCTTTTCCAATATAAGTTTGAGGCTATTTATGTCTAGATAAATATATTATTATTTTGATATTTCGAGCTAATAATCTAGTACTCTTATAAGAAGTTATATAAAAGTAAGACATGCACCCTATTTATTAATTTTAAAAGTTCCCTTGTCCCTATTAAAAAATTTTCATTTATTTAATAAACTCGTTGCAACGTGCACTATCTGTGCAAATTATAAGATATAGTTGCATGGAAAATTAGAAAAAGTAAATTAAAAAAATGGTTTTAAATAAAGAATAATACCGATTCATGTTTTGATTCAAGTTGCTAAAAAAAACTCATCCAATTTTGACCTTAGTAATTGCACAATAAAAAGGCATGGTAAAAGAACGTAAGTATTGTAGAAAGGATTCATATTAGAAAGGAGTTTGTAAACCATAAAATTAGTTTTTTAGCCTTCAAAGGCTTTATCCCTTTATCTTTTTTCTTTTTACAAAATTTTCCTAGCTAAACAATCAAATAACGCACAAGACTTGCACAAAGAGGGCTCAAACATGCACAAACCTCCACGGCCGCCTCCCTCCCTCTTCTTCTCTCACACTCACGCTGCTGCTGCCGCCGCCAAAAACCTCCTCTTCCTGGATGTTGCTGCCGCCGGCGCCGGCGACAACACTTTTGGCGTGGGTGAAATTTGTCGGGTCAGGCAAATCCGCATCTTGGCCGGTGACTTCTTGAACCTTTATTGACAAATTATTTATGCCTTCTTCACTCCTTGTCCCAAGATTAATAATTTACTTCAGTTGCGTTTATGTAGTTTTGATTAACATCAACTCAACTTGTATGCTTCTTCTTCTCTTGTTTTAGTGCATCTGTTTCTTAGTTCGAAATTAGGGGGGCAGAGGGTTGAATTTTGAATATGCTACAGAACCCAAAAGGCAAAAGGTATGTAATTTTTTTTTAACTTGTCGGCAAAAGTAGTTCTTTAGATGCTTGTAATTTTTCTCTGGCTATCCTATTCTTAGTTTTAATGGTGACCATTGTTATGGACATAAAGCTCCTTCACGTACAAACTTTGAGGAAGATAAGGGTGGTCGAGGGAGGAGGCAAGCGGCCGGCAGCGGAGGTTTGAAGGAGGGAGACATGAGGAAGAAAAGAAGGGTTTTTTTTTTTTTTTTTCCATGAAATAATGAATGACAAAAATACCTTTAAAATTTGAAACATGACATGCACTTGTTGGGAATTTCATCAAAACTAACGATAACAAATGCGAAAACCTGTTTTAATAAGTAACGTGACATTTGTAGAAAATAAAAAAAATTTCTTACCAAAGCGGACATAATAGAAATGTAAAGTGACATTTTGAACAGTTCACTCTTTTTATAATAATTTTCTATAGTAATTGTGTTTGGACTAATAATACAGGAATAAGTTTGCATTCAGAGTCCGTAAATGTCAGGGACGCAATTTTATATTAATCCATTATAATATAATGATAATTTGTTCTCTAAAAAGAAATGGAAGGGTAATTTTGCAGTAATTTTAGCTAAAAACTTATACTCCCTTCATGACATTAGAATAATCCACTTTGTATTACTAAAAATAGTATTACAAAGTGGACTTTCTAAGAGCATCACCAACGGATGCTATTTTAGCATCCGTTGTGTCTAACGGTTGGAGAATGGCATTCCCCAACCGTTGCTATACTCCGCAGTAATAGTGTGTGGGGACCAAAAGGTCCCACTACTAAAAGTATATCCCCTAGCAAGGGGTATGGATAAAGCCATCCAATCACATGTGAGCCTTTGTCTCCAAGTCAAGGCCAACTGACCCTACCTACCAAGGATCTATTCCTATAAATATGAACAAGACCAACATGGTAAGGGGTCTTCTCTTCTCTTCACAATACTATCACTCTTATGTTGAGGCTAACTTGATCGTCGGAGTGTCCACCCAGGGAAACCCCCCCGGGCGTACTCCTAACGATCTTTACCTTTCCTTTGGTAGGTTAGGCATTCTACCAACACCTCCGTCAGAATTACATCCCTACCCTAGATGGGATGGACGTCATCATTGCGCCGTCTGTAGGGACACCTACAAAACCTTGCGTTTGCGGTAATGCATCCCAAATCAATTCTTCATTCCTCAACCATGGCAAAGGAAACGGAAGTCACAATTGAAACTAATGATTCTCCATCACCCCCTTGCAGAGGCTGAACTTCTTCCACGTGGAACCTTAAACTATACCAATAATCCGACGACAGGTCCGTCCCATCCAACGATACTTCCGTCTAGGTTGCCAACGGGCCCATCCCAGGCCCCTCCAGCTAACCAGCTCTAGCAATTCTTTGTGAATAATTTGGGGTCAATACAGCAAATGCTAGCCACATTCACACTTGGCTTCCAACTCTCAACCCATCGCTGGTCCAATGCACACGTCCAACCCCATACAATTTGAGCCAACAATCCCTGGACCTGAAAGTGCTACCTCCAACTATAATCCCAAAAAGTACTTTCGTGCCACTAGGCCATTCAGCCAAAGCCGATCCCATTTACATTCGAACCAAGGGCTTTGCCACCCAACATTCGGCAAAGTTGAGGAAAGGGCGAAGCCCTTTCAGCTAGGACACCAAACTTCTTTTCCATAAGAACTTATGGATCTCCTTGAGCCAAGAATAGTATGCCACCAACAGTTTATGATTAAGAAAACATTCTCCAAGCGGGTCAGAACTTTAGTAAAAATGGAGAAGAAAGACCGATAAGATCACTCAAGGGTCGTGAGTGCTAACTCATAATACCCATCACAATTTTGAAGCTGAAACTAGACGGGGGGCTTGGTCACCTAACGTCGGGCAAATATTACCATGCAAAGAAAATCACCCCGTCCAAACAAGACACCCTTCCTGTTACAATGTCAACTTCTTTTCCAAAAGAACTTCTTGATGTGCTTGAGCCAAGAGAAATATGCAGAAAACAATTTGCGATTGAGAACACATTCTCCAAGCGGGTCGGAACTTAAGTAAAAATGAAGAAGGAAGAAAATTATCTTTTTCTCATGTGATATTCCACAAGAGCAACAAAGATATTTATTTTATTTTGCTGGCTAAACCCAAGCTAAGCAACCCACAAAACCTTTCCACCCAATGTCCCGCGAAAAAAGCCAACTGATGCCACTAGCCCCACAGCTCTGCCAGGTGTCCGGCAATGTTAGGGTAAGGAAAAATATCGATAAAATCACTCAAGGGTCATGAGTGCTAATTCAAATATCGGCCACCACACAATTTTGACACTAAAACCGGACTAGGGCCTTGCCACCCAACGTCCGGTAACAATTTTTCGCGAGTGCTCACACGGGGCTTCGCCCCACCCAACGTCCGGCAACAATTTTGAAGCTAAAACAGGACAGAGGCCTCGTCACCCAACGTCCGGCAACAATTTTTCGCGAGTGCTCACAGGAGGCTTTGCCACCCAACGTCTGGCAACAATTTTGAAGCTAAAACCAGACAGGGGCCTCACCACCCAATGTCAGGCAATAATTTTTCACAAGTGCTCACAGGGGGCTTTGCCACCCAACGTCGGACAACAATTTTGAAGCTAAAATCGGACAAAGGGCTTCTCTACCCAATGTTCGGTAAATATTACCATGCCAAGAAAATCACCTCGTCATGCAAGCCACGCTTCCGGCTACAATATCAACAATTACACTTATACCACAAGGCCTATGTCCTGTGGCCTATGGGATTTTTTGCTTCCCATGGTTGTTTCCAAAGGGATTCACTTTTAAATGGTTTCCAAAGTCACCTCAGCAATGGGGTCCAGATCAAAATCAAGCCTTTCATAACCTCAAGAAACACTTAGCCCATCCTCAGCAAAACCTTCTTCATGAATATCTCTGCATTAGCGCGGTCCTCCTTCGGGAGAATGGCAAAGTGCACAAAATTTCAAGAAACTTATTTTCACGCCCTAGAACGAATAAAGTTCGCCGAACAAGGTCAAGGCTTGAAAATCCGTGGATGAATACTATAGACCTTCCAACCTATGCCATCTGGCTACGCTAATACCTCATCCAACGTCGGGTTCCTCTCAACCAACTCTAATTGAGCAATCCCAAAGATCTTTGATCTCGTTTATTATGTCCAGAACCCAACTCTATTTTGTCAAGGGCCCCCCAAACATTATTTACATTTAGAGAGAAGGGCGTTTACCACTTTACCTTCCAAAGGACCTTAACTTTGAACGATTTTCGATGGGATCTAACTTTGGAAAGGCTTCTGAAAGCCAAAGCTTCAAAGCTTTCAAAGGGTTTAGCTATTTGGTTGCTTCTAGTGTCAAAGTGCCCCTTACTCCCAAAAATAGCTTGCTTCCAAAGGGCTTCCCTCCGTAATTGAAGGAACCATCCAACTGATTTTGAAACGGACGCTGCAAAAGGTCCAATACTTGTCTCTGAAATCGTAAGGCGCCACCCTCCCATGGTTGCTTTCAAAAAAATCAATTTGGAGACAAAAGCTTTGATCCAATGTCTATGGTCGAGCGAAATCCTAAGCCCAAGCTATGAGATTAGCATCTGCCCACACACATCCGTCAGCGATTTTTGCTTCAAATTTATAAACTACAAGCATCCACCAATACACATCGGCCAGGAATCTCTGCTTCAAAATTTATTGTCTTTGGACTATGAGTCCAACTTATTCCGCCGAAGACCATTATACTAAAATTACATATTTAGACACCTTGTGATTATTAATTGAATCACAAGGCCCTTGCTCCAATTTTCTTAACCGGTTATGAGTATTTTCTCCTTAGTTCTTAAATGAATTATGGAGCTTTGTGACCACGAGTCACCTATCATTTCCTAGAAACATTAACCATTGGCACGCCCAATAATTGCCATAAGACCTTCAGATGGAAGGCTTAAAAGACCTTTTTTACAAAGGCACAAGGATAAAAAAAAAACCCATAAGACCTTCATATCAAAGGCATGAAAGACCTTTCTTACAAAGACACAAGGGTCAAGAACCCATAATACCTTCAGATGGAGGGCATACAAGACCTTTTTTTACAAAGGTGCAAGGATAAAAAACCCATAAGACCTTCATATGGAAGGCATACAAGACCTTTCTTACAAAGGCACAAGGGTAAAAAAAACCCATAAGACCTTCAGATGGAAGGCATACAAGACCTTTCTTACAAAGGCACTAGGGTGAAAAAAACCCATAAGATCTTCAGATGGAAGGCATAAAAGACCTTCTTGACAAAGACCTTTTTCACAAAGCCAGAAGGATCAAAAACCCGTACGACATTCGGATGAATGGCATTAAAAACCTTTATGCTACGGTACAAGTATCACGAACCCACGGATCGAAAATCGAAAATTTCCAAACAAGGGAGAAAAGAAATTTCCCTATGCAGAAACTTCTCTAAGGGAAAAAGTAATTGTTCCCATGCTAAAATGGAAGCTCCCTTTCCGTCAAACCAAAAAGGCATGGGTCAATAACCCGAAACTTTCTAAGGGAGAAAACAATTTTTCCCACGCTCGAATCAGAAATTTTTCTAAGGGAAAAGTAATTTTTCCCACGTTAAAAAGGAATCCCCCCCTTTCGTCAAACAAAAAAGGCTTGGGTCAAAAACCCAATATTTTTCAAAGGGAGAAGGAAATTCTTCTGACGCTCGAAATTCGAAATGTTTCTAAGGGAAAAAGTAATTTTTCCCATGCTAAAACGAAAGCCCCCCTTCCGCCAAACAAAAAGTGGCATGGGCTGAAAACCCAATATTTTTCAAAGGGAGGAAGGAAATTCTTCTGACGCTCAAATCCAAAATTTTTCTAAGGGAAAAAGTAAGTTTTCCAAGGGAAAATAAGTTTTCCAAGGCTAAAACGAAAGCCTCCCTTCCATCAAACAAAAAAGGCATGGGTCGAAAACCCAAAATTTTTCAAAGGGAAATGGAAATTCTTTCGAAGGTTGAAATCCAAAATTTTTCTAAGGGAAAAAGTAATTTTCCCCATGCTAAAACGGAAGCCCCCCTTGGGTCAAACAAAAAGGGCATGGGCCGAAAACCCAATATCGTTCAAAGGGAGGAAGGAAATTCTTCCGACGCTCGAATCCGAAATTTTTGTAAGGGAAAAAGTAAGTTTTCCCACGCAAAAACGGAAGCCCCCTTTCCATCAAACAAAAAAGCCATGGGCTGAAAATCCAATATTTTTCAAAGGGAGAAGGAAATTCTTCCGACACTCAAAATCCAAAATTTTTATAAGGGTGAAAGCAATTTTTCCAACGCTCGAATCAGAAATTCTTCTAAGGGAAAAAGTAATTTTCCCACGCTAAAACGGAAGCCCCCCTTCCGTCCAACAAAAAGGGAATGGATCAAAAACCCAAAATTTTCCAGTGGGAGAAAGAAATTTTTCGAAAGCTAAAACGAAATATCCGACGCCGGTTCTAAAATTTGTAAAAGGGAGAAAGCAATTTTTCCCACGCTCAAATGGAAGCCCCACTTTTGTCAAACAAAGAGGCATGGGTCAAAATCCCAAAACTTTTTCAAAAAGGTAGAAGGAAATTCTTCCGACGTTGGCATCCAAAATTTGCCGACGCTGGCATCTGAAATTTGCAAAAAGGAGAAAGCAATTTTTTCCACGTTGGCATGAGTCAATAACCCGAAACTTTCTAAGGGAGAAAACAATTTTCCCACGCTTGAATTAGAAATGTTTCTAAGGGAAAAGTAATTTTTCCCACGTTAAAAAGGAAGCCCCCCCTTTCGTCAAACAAAAAACGCATGGGTCAAAAACCCAATATTTTTCAAAGGGAGAAGGAAATTCTTCTGACGCTTGAAATCTGAATTTTTCTAAGGGAAAAAGTAATTTTTCCCACGCTAAAACGAAAGCCCCCCTTCCGCCAAACAAAAAGTGGCATGGGCTGAAAACCCAATATTTTTCAAAAGGAGGAAGGAAATTCTTCCGACGCTTAAATCCAAAATTTTTCTAAGGGAAAAAGTAAGTTTTCCCAGGCTAAAACGAAAGCCTCCCTTCCATCAAACAAAAAAGGCACGGGTCAAAAACCCAAAATTTTTCAAAGGGAGATGGAAATTCTTCCGATGGTCAAAATCCGAAATTTTTCTAAGGGAAAAAGTAATTTTCCCCATGCTAAAACGGAAGCCCCCCTTCGGTCAAACAAAAAGGCCATGGGGCGAAAACCCAATATTTTTCAAAGGGAGGAAGGAAGTTCTTCCGACGCTCGAATCCGAAATTTTTGTAAAGGAAAAAGTAAGTTTTCTCACGCAAAAAAGGAAGCCCCCCTTCCATCAAACAAAAAAGGCATGGGCCGAAAACCCAATATTTTTCAAAGGGAGAAGGAAATTCTTCTGACACTCGAAATCCAAAATTTTTATAAGGGAAAAATTAATTTTTCCAACGCTAAAACGGAATCCCCCCTTCTGTCACACAAAAAGGGCATGGGCCGAAAACCCAATATTTTTCAAAGGGAGAAGGAAATTCTTCCGACGCTCGAATTCAAAATTTTTCTAAGGGTGAAAGCTATTTTTCCAACGCTCAAATAAGAAATTCTTCTAAGGGAAAAAGTGATTTTCGCACCCTAAAATGGAAGCCCCCCTTCTGTCAAACAAAAAGGGAATGGATCGAAAACCCAAAATTTTTCCAGTGGGAGAAAGAAATTTTTCGAAAGCTAAAACAAAATATCCGACGCCGGTTCTAAAATTTGGAAAAGGGAGATAGCAATTTTTCCCACGCTCAAATGGAAGCCCCACTTCCGTCAAACAAAAAGGCATGTGTCGAAATCCTAAAAATTTTTCAAAAAGGTAGAAGGAAATTCTTCCGACGTTGGCATCCAAAATTTGCCTCCACTGGCATCTGAAATTTGCAAAAGGGAGAAAGCAATTTTTCCCACGCTCAAACGGAAGCCCCACTTCTGTCAGATAAAAGGGGCATGGGTCAAAATTCCAAAACATTTTCAAGAAGGGAGAAGGAAATTCTTCCGACACTGGCATCCGAAATTTACCGACGCTGCCATCCAAAATTTTCTAAAAGGAGAAAGTAATTTTTCCCACGCTCAAACGGAAGCCCCACTTCCGTCAAACAAAAAGGGCATGGGTTAAATATCCAAAAATTTAATTAAAATAATAATAACAATAATAATAATAAATAAATAAAATAAAATTTCAAAAAGGGATAAGGAAATTCTCCCAACGATGGCATCTGAAAATTTTCAACTCCTCCCCCAAAGGGTCTCCTCGACGATCATCCAGCATATCTTCAATCCCCCCTTTGGACCTGGGGGAGCTTAATAGTGTGTGGCGACCAAAAGGTCCCACTACTAAAAATATGTTCCCTAGCAAGGGGTAGAGATAAAGCCATCCAATCACATGTGAGCCTTTGTGTCCAAGACAAGGCCAATTCACCCTACCTACCAAGGATCTACTCCTATAAATATGAACGAGACCAACATAGTAAGGGGTTTTCTTTTCTCTTCACAATACAATCACTTATGTTGTGACTAACTTGATCGTCGGAACGTCCAAGGGGGAGAACCCCCCGGGGCGTACTTCTAACGGTCTTTACCTTTCCTTTGGCAGGTTAGGCGTCCTACCAACCCCTCCGTCAGAACTACATCCCTACCTTGGACGGGATAGACGTCATCACGTGGCTATACCAACGGTTGGGGAAGACCATCTCATGCCAGAAATAGCTCCAGCTCTAGGATATTATTATTTTTATTTTGAGTGAACTACCCAAAATGTCACTGAACATTTCTAGAATTTTTCATTTGGTCACTGATCTACACATTTTAGGAGTTTTATTTTAGGACTTGTTATGGCAGTTCTCACGGGCTTTTGCCCAAGGTTTTAATGTTTATTTGCAGTTTTAGAGATCGGGCCTAAGATGAAAAGAATGTGCAAAAAAGTGAAAGAATTGGAGCAGATGAGTCACACCTAAAAAGCCTACACGATTTGTGGGCTAAATCAAGAAGGAAACCCGCAAGCAGAGCTGCGCACGGTTGAAGAAGAAGAAGCAAAAAAATAAATCCAAATCACAGAAGGAAGTGGATTCATGGGAAATTAACTTCAATTGGTTTCTACTGCACCCGAAATCAGCTTCACGTGGGCCTTACTGCAATTGGAGTGTGATTGATTCCAATTGGAATTTAATCCAATTCCAGTTGGAATTTAATCCAACCTGAAGACAATTGAACGTGGGCCTAGTCCAACTGCCGATTTGATCAATTCCAATTGGAATTTAATCCAATTCAATTGGAGTTGAATCCAATCGGCAGGATGAACATGGATAGGCTCAGATTTGATGCGGAGAAAGTTAAAAGGGAAGCGATAAAGCTTTGGGCAATTTACCAATCCAAGAAGGAATTAAAAAGAGAAGTTGTGAGTTACCAAAAAAGTGAAAAGATTCCATGTGCTTAATTAATTCTCTTTCCAAGTAGAAGAGGTTTTCCTTATTCAATTCGGAGATTGGTTAATTGCTGATTTGTATCCCTATATATATGGGATTATTCTTGCACTTTTGAGAGAGATTATTAGATAGATAGCTTTTTAAAGGACAGCTTTTGAGAGACAAGCTTTTATAGAAGTTTTTAGATAAATTTTATATAGAATAGTTTCTTAGTTTAAAAATAATTTTCGCGTAGGATACAGTTTCACGCAGTGTAGTTTTCCTCTGTTTTTCTTATGTTCTGTTCTGTTTTGTTCTGTTTCGTTCTGTTTCGATCGCAACTTTGGATTTTCCCGATAGGCAGTCTACCGTTTGGCCAAACCGGCGGTTGTCAGATCGCGAATTCTTAAATTCCAGTACAGTATTCTCTTTTCTCTTTTAATGTCTTCTTTTATAATTATGTATTTTTCGTGTTTTATCATGAGTAGCTAATTTATTAGTTCTGGTATTATGTAAGAAGCCATAATCCATGCATGTATGAAACCCAGAAATTAATCTAAGGTCTAATTAAATTATGTTTCTAAATTGCCTGTGTTTATATGTCTAATTACTAAGATTCTATTATGCTTGATCAACTTAGTTTAATCTGGTAGAGTCAGTGAGTGGCACAACTACCGGCCGAGTAGTACAGGATTAATTGGGTAATAATTTCTAATGCATCGTCAGTAGGAATTATTAGTTTCGGGTTCTTCTAGTTCTTAATGCTTCTATTTGTTAATTAATAAGGTTTGCGGGGACTCGCGGTCTGTTAGTTAACGTAGTTAGAGAATAATTCCTTTGCGGGGACTCGCGGGGGATTATCGAGAATCTATGGAAGAATTGGGATTATTTGCGGGGACTCGCGGTAATACTATAACTGAAACGGCATAAGTAATTAGACAAGTTAAGAGGTTTATGATTGCATGCATGAGATTAAGGTGGATTTACATAATACCGGAATTTTCTCTCATTAATAGATAATTGTTTAAGTCTTTTATTTAAATTATTAGTTTAATTATTATTTTGCTATATTTAAGTGACAACTCTAAAGTCTCTTAAGAGACACAAAGGTGACTACTAGTCATAGTTTGGCTTTAATTGCATGTTAAATTGGAATTCGAATTAAATTACCGTCTCTGTGGATCGACCCTGTCTACTACTGTGTTATATTTTATTAGCATCTTAATTGCAGGTTTTAAGCAGTATTTTTACTGTATTTGGTAGACCCACGACAAGTCCTATCAAATTGGCGCCATTGACGGGGACGGTTACAATTTTTATTCTTTTTCCTATTTAATGTGCACTGGTGTTTTCTTGTGTTGTGTATGACCAGATCTTCAGGTGCTGAATTACTTAGTGATCCAGAGATTGAGAAGACCTGCAAATGCTTAGCCAAGGAAACACGGTTACGTAAACTCGCAGAAACAGAGTTTTTACATTCTGACTCTGAATCAAATCCAATGGGTGACAGAGAGCGCGTAGAGGGCCCAGAAAAAGAGCCCACGCTGAAGGATTTGTGCAGCCATGATACAGATGATAGAGCTTCAGCAGTAGTCACTCCAACATTGCCCAACGGATTTCCATTGAAGAACGGTTGGTTGAATGGCATCCCAAAATTTCATGGGGGTGCTAGGGATGATCCACACAACTTTCTTGCTGAATATGTGAAGAATTGCAAGGTGGGGCGCTTACCCACAGGTGCCACCCTCGACCAGCTAAAATTGGTGGCCTTCCCATATGTCCTTACAGGTCCAACAAACAGGTGGTTTTCATCATTGCCACCAAATTCTATCACCACCTGGCAGCAGATGAAAAATCTGTTCCTGAAGAAATACTTTCCTCCAACAAAAACCAACTTGGTTATGAAGGAGATCAGCAGCATTCAACAAGATGTAGATGAGTCCCTTAGCAATTACTGGATGAGATTTAATGAGTTGGTGGAGAGCTGCCCAAATCATAAGTATTCAGAGGCTCAATTACTGCAATATTTCTACCATGGGATGTGCACCAATGATCGAAATCACATGGATTCATCTAGCAATGGGGCGTTCCAGAATAATACAGTAGCCAAGGCCAGGAAGATGATTGAAGACACCATCGAGTCAGGAAACCAGTTTGGGGAACCCTCCCGTTTGGCCAAACGGCAGACTGAAGTCCGATTTATTGATGATTCAGGGGAGGAAAAATTAAATCAGCTCACTGCCAATGTGGAGAAATTGACTGCACTGGTGGCGAAACTTGCAACCTCGAACAGCAGTAACAAAGAGGAGGTGGTGTGTGCATGTTGTGGCAATCCGGGGCACTTTGCGCAGGACTGCAATCTTGCACATGAAGAAACAATTGCTCAATCTAATGCTGCAGGGAATTGGCACAATAATTCTAATGGGAATTGGCAGCGGAATGCACCCAGGAAGGATCCATATTCAAATACATATAATCCAGGATAGAAGGACAATCCGGCGTTTGGTTGGAAAAATCCAGAAGGAGTTCAAGTTCCCTTTCCCTCAGCAAATCAGCAAGTTCCTGTTCAGATTATGGGGAATCCCAACCAACAAGCTTCAAATCCAAATATAGGGAGCAATAACTGGAGTAATGGACCAATGTACAGGCCCCCGAATCAGAGGAATTTTTTCAATCCAAATCAGAACAATCCAAGAGGAGGCAGACCAATGGAAGAAGCCATGGCAGAGCTATTTGCTCAGCAGAAGGAGCAGCGAACAGCCATCGACGGGATTGCCGGAGTGTTATCTCAGTTATCCGCTTCAATGCAAGAACTAAGAGGGAACCAAGGCCATTTACCCTCTCAAGTGTAGGTTTCGCGTGTGGAGAATATAAGTGCAATAAGTTTGAGAATAAAGGAACGAGAACCAGCTGTGCAAAAATTACCACCTGCAGGGGAAGATTTGCCCAAACCAACCATAGTCACTGAACCAGAGTTAGAAAATTCAGTATCTAGATTGCAGAATCACGGGGCAACTTATAGGCCACCCCAACAGATGTATTTTCAGAATCAGAATGCTAATCAACAACAAAAGGGTGGCAAATCAATAGAGGATGTGATTGGTGAACTTGTTGGACAACAAAAAGAACAAAGGACCAGTATTGATTGCTTAGCCAACATGATGTCACAGTTAGCCGTTTCTCTCAAGGAGATAAAAGGTGACTATGGTAAACTGCTCGCTCAAGTCCAAGTTTTTCCCGGGGAGAATGTAAGTACAATAAAAAGAGCAGAAGTACTGGAACCAGCTGTGCAAAAATCGCAGTCAGCAGGGGGCCGTTTGCCCAAACCGACGGGTGATCCAGAAGCTGAAAAATCAGAGCAACCTGAACCTGAGGAGCCAATCATTATCAGATCTAAATCTGAACCTGAGAAGAGCCCTGCCCCAGTTACATTGAGCAAGGATGTGTATAAACCTATGCCGCCATTCCCAAATAGCTTACGGCCTAAGGCAAGGAAAATAACAGAGGACCTGATTGACTACTTGGAGGCTTTTGAAAAGATAGAGGTCAACCTTCCATTCCTAAAGGCAATTAAGCTTCCCCAAGTTGGGAAATTTCTGAAGGAATTCATGGCAGGGAAGCCAAGAGGGGCGAGCAAGGTGGTGTTAGGAGAGAATGTCTCGGCAGTAATTCAGAAAAAGCTCCCTCCCAAATGCAAGGATCCAGGTATGTTCTCTTTACCTTGCATCATTGGAAATAAGAAAATAAAGCATGCTATGTGTGACCTTGGTGCCGCCATTAATGTTATGCCATTGTCAATTTATGAGACTTTATCTGGTGTTAAGTTGGTGGATACAAAGATAGTAATACAACTAGCAGATAGATCATGTGTACACCCTGAAGGTGTACTTGAGAATGTTTTGGTGCGTGTGAATTCCTTTGTTTATCCTGCTGAATTTTATGTTATTAAGATGCATAATGATCCTGCCAAAGAATCTGTTGGTGTATTGTTGGGTCGCCCATTTTTAAAAACTTCTAAAGCAGTGATTGATGTGTATAATGGCTCTATCCGTTTGGATCATTGTGGTCAAAAACATACTTTTAGTATCGATAATACCATGAATAATCCAGAAGAAGTTATGAATGTGAATAGTATTGACTTGAATAACCCTCTTGTCCAAGAATCTCTTGAGACTAATTTTTTGCAGGACAAGGAGGAGAAGATTCTCCCTCAGGGATTGATTGATTCCAAGAGCCAAAATAGGAGCCAAGGAAAAGTCCTAATACTTGACTTGGAGGAACCTCCAGGTTATCCAAAGGACCGAAATCCTACAAGAGGGTGTGTCAAAGCCAAGGTGCGAAAAAGAAACAATGCAAAGACATGGCTTAGCACCCCCATAAAAGTTGATAAAGTGAAGCTACTGGGCGAGGGGTCTGATTGCCCAAATGAAGTAGTGCGAGTGCAAGGCATGCAGTATTTCAAAAATTCTGGCCAGATCCGAACAGTGGAACAAAATTCACTGTGGAGCTTTCCTAATCATTAACAAGAGCTGAAGTTGCGTTTAGCCAGGACGTTAAAGAAAAGCGCTACTAGGAGGCAACCTAATTTATTGTAATAGTTTAGTAAAATAGTAAAAAAAAAAAAAAAAAAAGTAAAAAATGAAAAAAAAAAAAAGGTTGTGTAGTTGTTTTTTATTTGTTTTATTAGTCTTTTCACAATTTAATTGTTTTTTTTACAGGGACTGGAGGAGTGAATTTTGAAGCCAGAAGGGCCATAAGTTACAAATTAGGGGGCCGAATTGTGAGGTCCTAAAACTGCAGGGACCCCGTTGCAAATTTGAGAACCGACCACCCAATTTTGGGGATTTTTATGCCCTCACCTTCTATTCAGCCCACCAACCCAATTCCCCACCCATTTACCCGACCCAACTACCCACTTAACCGACCCAATTCCCTAATTCTCTTAATTTATCCCAAACTTGACCCCACGCACTTCATCTTCTTTCTTTTGCTTTTCCCCAGCCGCCGCCCACAGACCTCGTCTCTACCGCCCAGTTCTTGTTTGTCTAAGGTAAGTTTTTCTGTTTTTGTTTGTATTGTTGGCTATTTTGAGTTTTAGTTTTTTCTATGTTTGTTTTTCTTTGTCTGTGTTTAGCCCTACATTTTGTTCTTTCTTTTTCGTGCTTGAGGACAAGCTTTCTTTAAGTGTGGGGATGTTTACAGGGCTGATTAATGTTTTTCCTAACTGTTGTGTCATTGTGCATCCCCTATGTTTCATTGTGTTTGCTTGGGGACAAGCAATTGTGATGAGGGCATCCAAAGTCCAGCAACAAGTCAAAATCAAGATACAAGTGATTCCGGAGAAGCTGAGGAGGAGGTTCGAGTTCTACATCGAGGCCCGACAATGCTTCAGGATCCAAGCCCATACCAGAGGGATCCACTTGTAGAAATCCCTGGGCCCATGACCAGAAGCAGAGCGAAGAAGGTTCGAGACGCACTCAACAATCTTGTTCAAGCTTGCCATCAGGATGCTCAGCTGATTGTAGAAGCCTACGCCTTGGAACAAAATGGAGGAAATGTGCGATTTGCAACTCTTCTAAATATCTTTGAAGAAGAGGCTCAAATCACCAATTACTCATGAAGAAGAAGGCTGTTTCTTGAAGTCTTGAAGATGCCGGAAGGTTCTTGGACTTAAAAGAAACAAATTAATAAAGTCCCTACAAATTGGGCCGACCCAAAAACTCATGGACCAGCCCACAAGTTTTCGGCCAGCCCAAGGAGTCCACAAGGGAAGCCGCACGGCCCATCCAAGGAGAAAGTCCACACGGCCAGCCCAAGGAGAAGCCACACGGTTTAGGGATTTTTCGGATTTTAATTAAGTTATTTTATTTCTTTTAAGTTAGTTTCCAAAAAGGATTTCCTTATTCTTTTTGGAAGTAGGAATTTTATTCTTTTCTTGATTTTTAGTTTACAAAATTCGACTACCTCATGTTTAAGGTAAAAACCGAATTCTACTTACCTTTTTTTACCATTCCTACTTCTTTCCGGGTTTGGTAATTGTAAAAGAAATTAATCTCTTGGTTAATTTCCAATTCTCGTTCTTTTCTTTTTCTAATTCTTGTAATAATTTTCGGCCACCCTCACTTATAAATAGGTGACCGAAATCATCAATAAAACTTAGTGTATTTCAGATCAAAAACTTAGCGTTTGAATTACCTCATTTTATTGCTTTATGTATTTGCATGTCGTAATTTACATACTTGCATGAAACTTAGCTAATTAGGTTCTTGCTCTGCCTAGTTATACGCATGTTTCACACCTCTTTCTTGCACTTGGTTCGAATTTATAAACAGGTTGGTCAGGATAGTTTTTCCTTTGTTTTATCAAATCCGAACGTGAGTTAAAGGTTTTGTAAGAGCTTGTCACTTAATCACAAGGTCCTTGGCAACATTATCCGCATGTGTACAACCGTCCACATCAAATTGTCTAAGTGTGGGGATGTAGGGACATTTGTCCTAAAATTTTTTATTTTTGTCCTGTTTGTGAGTCAAGTGTCTCTGCTTTTAATCTGATTTGGATCTGAAATATGCATCATAGATGAAGTGTGACATGAAGTATGCATGCTGTAGTTTTGAAAATTTAATCTGAGAAGTCCTGAATTAGTTAAATCTAGAAATATGCATGTTTTCCCTTTTCTTAAGCCATTGTACTGAGCCTAAATGATGAATTGTTCGGGGAGAATCATTTGCTTGCCTGTCAGACTGTCAAGATGGTATGAATAGTATATGGCGGGATGATGGGGAGCCTTCTTAGGATTAACCACTTTTGGCTTGCTTTCTTAACCTACCTTGTTATATCCCTAGAAGCCAAGTTGAAGCCTTGTATACAAATGTTTTTTTTTTTTTAGTCAGTAAATAAGCCAAGGCCAATTTTTGTGATAAATCCTTTCTACCCCCCAGTGTGTTGAGTTGCTGAATTATGAATGAAGTCAAGTGGTGCAATGTTTAAACAATATGTGTGGATTATTTAGCAATGTATATGTGTACCCATTGTTAAAAAGCTCATGGAAAGCAGAGAAAAAAAGAAATAATGAAAATAAAAGTTGATGTTTTGAAATTCTGCAAATTGCTGAAATTGTGATATATGATGAGCTGGGTAGAAATTTAATGTGATGAATTTGTGAGCCATAATCCGCATAAAGTGCAAAAATGCTGAATGAAATAGGCGCCAGTTTGCCCAAACAAAAGGGGGCTGTGAAGAATTTTGAAGAAAGGTACAGCAACTGAAGTTTAATTTTTTGAGAACACACTAGGTTTGAATTTTTTTTACAGGTGGCCTAGAACCCTTAGGATCTGTCCAAAGGTTCGAACCCAAGCCTTACGTTGCGTCCCTTGATTAGAAGGTTGTTTCTTAACTGCTGTGTATCTATTCGTTCTATACTGTGGTGATGGTCGACTATCAAGCATGTATGATTCTGGCTAGATTAGGATTTACTTTTATCCTGATTTTTTCTGGAAAATGTGAGATTGTGTGCATTACTGACCATAGAGTGCTGTTTTGGGAATTATTGCATGTTTTTGGATTTAGCTAATGGAAGGACTGTTTTTGTGAAGTAAATAGAACACATGCATATGAATTGAAGTGCTGATTTTGTGGTGTGAGTAAGTTCCAGAAAAGAGAAAAGGCAGATTTGTGAGTCTTGTTTTGAGTATTATTTTCGAGTCAATCCAAAGAGTCTTGTGTTTTGTTCTATTTTGTGTCTGTGTTGTTTCTGTCTGAAGCAATTGAGAATTGAAGTATAAGTGCATTTGCTGAATTAATGGATATACTCTAGTTCTTCACTTCACGCTTAAGGGCAAGCGTCATTCAAGTGTGGGGATATTTGATATGCACATTTTAGGAGTTTTATTTTAGGACTTGTTATGGCAGTTCTCACAGGCTTTTGCCCAAGGTTTTAATGTTTATTTGCAGTTTTAGAGATCGGGCCTAAGAAGAAAAGAATGTGCAAAAAAGTGAAAGAATTGGAGCAGATGAGTCACGCCTAAAAAGCCCACACGATTTGTGGGCTAAATCAAGAAGGAAACCCGCAAGCAGAGCTGCGCACGGTTGAAGAAGAAGAAGCAAAAAAATAAATCCAAATCAGAGAAGGAAGTGGATTCATGGGAAATTAACTTCAATTGGTTTCTACTGCACTCGAAATCAGCTTCACGTGGGCCTTACTGCAATTGGAGTGTGATTGATTCCAATTGGAATTTAATCCAATTCCAATTGGAATTTAATCCAACCTGAAGACAATTGAACGCGGGCCTAGTCCAACTGCCGATTTGACCGATTCCAATTGGAATTTAATCCAATTCAATTGGAGTTGAATCCAATCGGCAGGATGAACATGGATAGGCGCAGATTTGATGAGGAGAAAGTTAAAAGGGAAGCGATGAAGTTTTGGGCAATTTACCAATCCAAGAATGAATTAAAAAGAGAAGTTGGGAGTTACCAAAAAAGTGAAAAGATTCCATGTGCTTAATTAATTCTCTTTCCAAGTAGAAGAGGTTTTCCTTATTCAATTAGGAGATTAGTTAATTGCTGATTTGTATCCCTATATATATGGGATTATTCCTCCACTTTTGAGAGAGATTATTAGATAGATAGCTTTTTAAAGGACAGCTTTTGAGAGACAAGCTTTTATAGAAGTTTTTAGATAAATTTTATATAGAATAGTTTCTTAGTTTAAAAATAATTTTCGCGTAGGATACAGTTTCGTGCAGTGTAGTTTTCCTCTGTTTTTCCTCTGTTCTGTTCTGTTTTGTTCTGTTTCGATCACAACTTTGGATTTTCCCGACGGGCAGTCTACTGTTTGGCCAAACCGGCGGTTGTCAGATCGCGAATTCTTAAATTCCAGTACAGTATTCTCTTTTCTCTTTTAATGTCTTCTTTTATAATTATGTATTTTTCGTGTTTTATCATGAGTAGCTAATTTATTAGTTATGGTATTATGTAAGAAGCCATAATCCATGCATGTATGAAACCCAGAAATTAATCTAAGGTCTAATTAAATTATGTTTCTAAATTGCCTGTGTTTATATGTCTAATTACTAAGATTCTATTATGCTTGATCAATTTAGTTTAATCTGGTAGAGTCAGTGAGTGGCACAACTACCGGCCGAGTAGTACAGGATTAATTGGGTAATAATTTCTAATGCATCGTCAGTAGGAATTATTAGTTTCGGGTTCTTCTAGTTCTTAATGCTTCTATTTGTTAATTAATAAGGTTTGCGGGGACTCGCGGTCTGTTAGTTAACGTAGTTAGAGAATAATTCCTTTGCGGGGACTCGCGGGGGATTATCGAGAATCTATGGAAGAATTGGGATTATTTGCGGGGACTCGCGGTAATACTATAACTGAAACGGCATAAGTAATTAGACAAGTTAAGAGGTTTATGATTGCATGCATGAGATTAAGGTGGATTTACATAATACTGGAATTTTCTCTCATTAATAGATAATTGTTTAAGTCTTTTATTTAAATTATTAGTTTAATTATTATTTTGCTATATTTAAGTGACAACTCTAAAGTCTCTTAAGAGACACAAAGGTGACTACTAGTCATAGTTTGGCTTTAATTGCATGTTAAATTGGAATTAGAATTAAATTACCGTCTCTGTGGATCGACCATGTCTACTACTGTGCTATATTTTATTAGCATCTTAATTGCAGGTTTTAAGCAGTATTTTTACTGTATTTGGTAGACCCACGACAAGTCCTATCAGTCACTAAACTTTTTTTTCCCCAGAAATATCACCATACTTTCAAAAAGTGGCCAGAAATGTCATTTTGGCATTAGTGTCGTTATGTTTGACCGAATGGCCCGTCATGTGCTATAAGTCAAGGGCATTTTTGTCTTTTTGCTAATTTTTAATAAAATAATAATTTTTTTTCCTTCCTCCCTTACTATTCATCTCCCCCTCTATAATAAATAAAAAACTATTTTTACTGTAATTATTTGTAATTATAGAAAAAAAAACTATTTTTACAAATAAAAAAATTAACAGTAAATTTGAGGGAAGAAAAAAAGATAATTTAAGGGAAGAAAAGGGCAAAAAAAAAAAAGATAATTTAAGGGAAGAAAAGGGCAAAAAAAAAAAAAAAAGTATATTTGAGGGAAGAAAAAGGGCAAAAAAAAAAGGAGGAAAAAAAGAAAGAAAGAGGGAGAAAAGTATATGAACAACGGACAAAAATACCACTCAAAATACAACACTTCCTTCAAAACTAACACCCAAAATCACAAATATGACATTTTTGGCACGTATTAATAAGTATAGTGACATTTCTGGGAAAAAAAAAGTTTAGTTACCAAAGCGGATATGGTAGGAAAGTAAGGTTACATTTTGGGCAGTTCACTCTTTTATTTATTTAGATGGATGCCTTCTCTAAATGAAATTATAATTTAAAAAAAAAAAAACTCTTTTACATAAACGTATCTCTGTTTTTACCTTTTTTAATTTATATTTCTTAAGAGTAGGATTAAACACCCATTCTGTTGAATCAAAAGGAACAACTTACACTAAAGAGAGTGATTTGAGAGTCCTTTTAACACCTTGGAGACTGAAATTGAAAAATTACAACGAGAATATACTCCTCACATTTTCTAAGTGTTCTTCATCTGCCATGGCAGGTTCTACTTCTGCTTCCGCAGTTCCTCTGTTTTGCTGGTTTGTCGACATTAATCTTAAGCTCTGGGTTCTTCACACAACATTTATCTTCTGAGTGCCCCAAATGCCAACAATATTGACAATAAGGAGGGACAACTTGATCAATTTCTATCATCTGCCAAAATCCATTCCCATCATCATCCTCTTCAATCCAGATTCTCGAAGGCAGAGGCTTCAACAAATCCATCTCCACCTGAACACGCGGAGCACTGGTTTGTGCCCTGGGACGTTTAACCGCCGCAGTCACCGGATCTAATCTCAAGGGCTCGCCAAAACAGGAAGCGATAGCAAAAATTGCTTCTCTGTTGAAAAGATTTGCAGGCAAATTGGGGAATTTGATCCAAAGAGGGATTTTAGATGGTTCTCGACAAGCTTCAAAATTACCATGAAATTCAGTAGACCACCTATATAAACGCATAGCCTGACCGGAGATGTACCAAACGGGACGAGAGTACAGGCGGATGAAATCTATCTACTAAATTTGATTAGCAGATGCTGATCATCAATGTACATCCCCAATGTAAATTTGCTCTTCACATCCATTACATCTGAATAATTTTCATTTAGAACATGAATAATTAATTATTATCAGGGTTCAAATACAAGTGGTATGTAAAAGTACCCACATATCACAAAATACTCAATTTCTATTACATATTTTGATAAAACACAACAACAATATTACAGTTGTAAAATCAAATTGTAGCTGTATATTATATAATTCTAATTTTTTAAAGTTTTATGTCAAAGTAATAATTATTTCTACGCACTAAAATCACCTATTTTGTCGACAATAGTATATGGATTTAAGCTATATTTTTCATACCGATCAATTGTTTAACATTAAAGAAGAGTTGGTGAATCGGATGACACGCAGGGGGTACGGATATAAAATGATACTCGTCAAAGTCCACTCCAAAAATAAGTTTGGCTTTGGAAAGGGAAGGGTGACCATTAAATGTCACAGAGCTGGAGAAACCATGAGCAACAACAAGTTTTCGTTTCGTTCAGGATCAAAAAGTCGAAGCAATACTTCGAACAAAAAATGTAATTGCCCCTGTAAACTCTACGGTGTTGAATAATATTCTGGTACTTGGACATTAAATCTGAAACACTGTGAATGGAAACACAACCACGAGTGTTTTATGGATTATGGAAACACAACCACAATATTCTGGTACTTTAAAAATAAATAGTTTATTATATAAAGTATCTTATGGATTTACTTTATAGGATGGAATTTAAAAAATAGTAGTGACAACGCCTATATAAAATATGAATGAGAAAAAGCTAGATAGTGTGTGTGTAGGAAGATAAACTTAGCAAGATATTATTTATACTATCAAGGGTATGAACACACATAAGGTGAGAAATTTTTATTTATACTTATATATAAAAAAACATTACTAATTGTTGTACTACAAATAAGATTTGTAGTTTTAACAATATTATTTGGTGGATCCCAATAAATTTTTAACGGCCACAACATGTGTATTAAAAGGATATATTTAAAGTAAATATTTGACACAACATCCATATTAATATGATACATTTCACATGTTATTAAAATGATACATTCAAAGCAAACATTTGATACAACATTCGTATTAAAATAATACATTCAAAGCAAGTATTTGATACAATGTGCATATTAAAATGTATCATATTATGTTTATTTTTTATCCTATAAAGTAAATCAATTTAATAGATTGAGAGATAAATTTGAAAAATGGAGGAAAAGTGAGTGTTATTTTCTAAAATAAATTATTAATTTCAAAATTAAAAGTTTAATCGTAAAAAGTAATATTTTTAAGTTCAAAAGTATTATTATTACCTTTTGAAATAAACTCTTCATTTCAATAATAGAAATTATTATCCGTACGTGGTGGACGATTGTTTTGCAGGGCCAGCATGTAGCATTCTTCGTTGTCATCCGAGACTCCTTCATCATCCGTTTTCTATGGGCTATAGTCAGGCTTCCTATCATCATCATGTTGGTCTTCCCTTCGGTCTTTTGGACATCACCACGACTGGAAAATTGATAAAAGTTACCGGATCATTTAACACAAAGCCACTGCATTTTAGAAATTCGTTACCAGTGGAGATACAAGGAGTGGCTTTTGTGATACATTGCCACTGGTTAAAAAACTGCTGCCTATAATAAAAACACGTGAAACATAGCCACCGGTTGGAGGTATAACCAGTGGCTTTGCTTCAGAAAAATAAAGATATAGCCACCGGGTTGGAGGTATAGCCGGTGGCTTTGTTTCGGGAAGAAATAGTTTATTAAGCTGCTGTTATTGCCAGAGCAAAAATAAGCTGCCACAGCAATCTTTTACCATCTTTCCTATAATACCCTTAATTAATTGTTTCAATTACTCAGCTTCCTCCTCCCAGCATATTTTAATTATTAAAACTTAAAAACTAGACAGAAGATGAGAGACCGCCGGCAGTGCAGGACTCACATGATTTATTTATTCCGGACTAGAACCAAAATTTTCAAAAAGAAAAATAGGATTAGTACCAATAATCAATTTACTCATCAATGTACTAAAACTAAATGAAGAACTAAAAATCTGTACACAATCCAAGTCATTTGTCAATCCGGATTGAAAGCAGTGGCCTTTCTTGTAATGGGATCATCATTCTCTTCTAGAAGCCATGTGTTGCTGCATTCTTGTCGTTGAGAAGAGTAGAATATTTGTAAAACAGCTCCAAAGAAGACAAAAATTAGAATATCAGTAGCATATATACCCAAAAAAAAACAAGGGTTGTTCACGACCGCCACTGTTGAAGTAGATGGTTCCTTACCGCCAGACCGAATTGATGGTATGATTAATAGTAATAAATTCCAACCCGAAAAAAGAATTGAGTCCTCCTACAAAATTTTTAGAAAATAAAAACACCCAACACTACATACACATAATATTGAATAGCAATGAGTTGTGTTATGGCATCAAGTAGAAGGCTGTTTTACATAGTAACAAGCCGTGAAGATGACTCTACTTTGAGTGGCTCTTTGTTCTTGCCTTGGGTCCAAAACTTGCTATTCTATAATTTCCAAACTGCAGCATTGGTAGCAGCCCTGGTCCTTAAACTTCAAATGCCCCGGGGCAAAATTATGAAAATAGGCCCTAATTTTTTTAATAAAATAAAATATTATCTATAAATTAAGATAAATTTTTAAAATTGTTCATGAGAAAAATAGTCCATTATGTATTAGTTTCAATATTTTCATAATTATTTTGGCTTGGAAAAAATTGAGAAAAAGAAGAAGAAAATATACAAGTGAAAAGAAAAATTAGTATTAATATTAAGTAGAAAATAGAAAAATAAGGAGAAATAATTACTAAAACAAAAGAAAAATGAAAGTCTAAACAAATTTCCAAAAAAAGAATTGATGAAAATGAGAAAAGAACTAATGTTATAATAGTAAAAGTAGACTAGAAAGTAAATAGAAAAAAAAATTAAAGAGTGAAAAAAAGGAAAGTTACTATTACTAATGAAGCCATTGTAAGGAGGATGGTTGGAGCCCTGCAATGGAGTAGGAAAGGAAGAAGACGAAAATTGAAATGCATTTGTAGAAAAACAAAAGGAAAACTTAATTTGAGGATGAAAAAAAGAAAAGGAAAATGTTTGGGGGCCCTGCAAATTTTTATCAAGTTGAAAAACACAAAATCTTGATTTGAAAAGAAAGAAAAAGGAAAAAAAAAAAAAAAAAAAAACAGCGCTAGGGTTTTTTAATTTGATGGACTATAATCAAATTGGGCCTCCAATTTTTATTTTTTTGTCCAAAAACAGGCCCAAAAAATTATCCCACAAAATTGAAACCCATATATATGTAAACATATTATAATAAATGATATATTAGGCCCTTGAAGCAAGTGGACTCTCGTCCGTCGCCCAGGCCCGCCCTGCTTCAGGATATGCCGTGAAGATGAGGAATTTCCAAAACTTGAATAGTTGAGTTTGACTTGTTTGAAATTCAAAGAGTGAACACTTATTGAATTGCCCAGCCTGCGGAAGGTGGTATTGAAGATGTGTAATGAGTTGGATAAGATTCCTTGGTATTTTGAGAGTCTTTTAACACTTGAGAAGATTAATGTTTCTCATTGTTCTTCTGGTGTAAATGAATCTGTCAAACTCATTGAGGAAACACAGAAGGAATTTGGAAATTCGGGTATAAAAATACATTGTACTTAGTGGTAGTGATGAGAGTGAATTCTGCATTTCTTTTATTTTGTTTCCACTTTTTACTTTCTTATGTAAATTTATTGTAAGTGTTTTTCAAAATAATTATTGAACATAATCTTTTAATTATTGTGTACTTGATGATCTTTCCAGATTTTATGTCTCCATTTCATTCGTATATGGAGTCCAGAAAAGGTGATCAAATTATTTGCTCCTGCATCCCAATACAAAAAATAATCCACTTTTATTACAAAAAATAGTCCAGAAAAGGTGGTCACCTCTACATTTCAATTATTTGACCAACCACTCCAACTTCCATCAGTATCCTATATCAGTCTCCTTTTCTTTCTGGTCAATTGTTGTGATCCAGGGGCAGTGATTCTGGACTGAATTGAATTAATGTTGATGCCAACATGTTCATAATCAGGATCCCAGTCATAATTCACAAAGGAATCCAAATCGACTTACAGAAGCAATATGGTTCTGGGAGGAATATCTGTTGCTGGTGTTGAATTATTGATAGGTGTCCTTTAGCTGCTAAATTTTAGAGCATATTTGTGGCAAATCTCATGGGTATGTGCTAGTCTTTGTAAGATAAATGCAGGTTTTAGGAAGAAAAACAATTAGAGAAAGTAAGATGCAAAAGAGGATGAAAAGGGCTCATATGTTCAAAGAAGCAATGAATGGAGGCATTATTCATGTTCATGCATGCAAGAGGAACGAGTGGGCCAAAATTGAAGGAGATTAAATCTGGGCAGCCCAGCCCAAAGAAGAAAAAGGAAAGCCCAAGCAAGAATTAGGCAAATTGCCTAATTAAATTGATTAACCGCAGGAAGTAAGTAGAGTGGAATTTGGATTCCAATTTTGTACACAAGTGGTGCGCAAGAAAGAAGAGTTGTCATTACATTAATCTTTCTTGGATGTGGATATTGTTTTAGTAGTTTTCCACTTGGAATTTAGTTCTAGTAATTTCCTGATTGGATTAGTATCTTATTTTCTACTCTTCATTCTACACCTATTTATAGGGATGGAAGGGAGAGGAGAAAGATACGCTTTTCAGTAGAATTTTATCTTATATTTTCGTAGCTAGTTCAGAGCAAGTAGCAGTAGTTTTCTATTTCTGCGATTTGAGGATTTCTGTCCAGAAGAGGTTCCGTTAGCCCTAACTGGCGGTAGCTTACTCAGGGGATTATTTTCATATCGTAATTCAAGTATTTATTCCTTATTTATTTTATTCTTTTTGATTATTTTCAGTATGAATCGTAAAATAATTATGTGCGTAGTTAGTTTAAATATGAGTAGCTAAATTATATATTCCAGCATAATGTAATAGCAATTAATCCGGGCATGTTATGAAACCGAATTGCTCTTAACTTAAATTGCATGTGTTCCTTCTTATTCTCTGCTCATAACTTTGATTACTGATATTTAATTGAGATTGATCACCTTAGTTAAAATAGGTAGAGCCAATTAATTCCCAGTTAAATAGCATAATATTTATTGGGCAAGATTAATTAGTGGTAAAGTTACCTTCACGTAATAGAGAATAAGGGATTAGTAATTCTTAGATGTTAATTCAATAAGAATAACTAAAATCGGGTTTCCCTAAATCTTAAGGCTGTTAACTTGGTTAATAGGTGTCGATGCCTTACGGCCTGTTCCTTGTTAATTAGAGTAGCAATTATGTCTGTGTGGATTCACGGTAATTGTCGATAAAGTAAGGGGAGATTGGGTTATGTCTGTGCGGATTCAGGGTAATCTATAACTGATTGATGACATGCTATTTAATATATTATTGAGTTGATGATTAACATGCACGTGATTATTGTGATTTACATATTACTGGAATATTTTATTACATAGATTAAACTCTCGTTCTTGATTTAAGTTGTTATTTAGTTTTCACTAATCTTTTGAAAAGTCTCTCTGAGCAAACTAAGGTGGTTGCAAACCAAAATAGTTTGGAGTTAATAGGTTTTGTGATTTGGAGCACTCCGTTCCCTATGGGATCAACCCTGTTATCATTGTGCTACTTATAGCTATTTGTTGCAGGTTTATACAGTACTTTTACTGTATTTGATAAGGCTAGCGACGGTCTTATCAATTATATATGCTGGTAAATCAGGACTGAATTGAGGGATTTGAAAAAAATCTCCATTGGCAAAGGAGAGGATTGAGAAAAGGATGAGGAAACATAAAGAATCTGCTTAATGAACAGTAGGAAAGAAGTATCCATCACAATTCTGCAAATTTTTCTAGCTCTGATGATTAATGGTCAGGTGAGATTGTCTGTAGTTTCATTTATACTGTTTGAGAGTTAATAGTGATGAAGATGCACGCAGGAGAGAGAGAAAACATAGAGAAAAGAGAGAGGCCAAGTAAGGATAAATTGGTAACAAAATATTTTTTTTGGTTCTGAATACTAAAGAGTATTATGACAATAACATTAGCCTTATTATTATTTTTTTTTGTATTGGGATGCCGGAGCTAATAATTCATTAATTTGATCACTTTTTCTGGACTCAGTATACGAATTAAATGGAGACAAAATCTGGGAAAATCATCAAATACACTATAATAGATAATGTTCAATAATTATTGGAAAAACATTTGTTTCCCATAGAATTGGGCTATGGAATTGGAATTGGGGCCTTTCTTTGTTTGGACCAAATTTTAAAATTTAGAATTGGAATTCCAATTCTATAGGGGTGCAATTCCATGATTTCAATTCTTTGGGTTAAGGTAAGAATTCCAATTCCAATTCCTTTAAAATTGGCAAAACTTGCAGGTCTGAAAACGGGTTAAGTAATAAATTTTTGGGTTATAACGTGGAATGGGCTTTTTTTTCCCCCTACTCTTCTTCCTCGATTCGATACGCACGGAATCACAGACGTCTCTCCTCTCACGACTTCTAATCAAGAATCGGTGGCTATGGCGGTTTCGGTGGCTGTGAAGTGTTAAGGGGTTATTGTCTCATTGTCTATATATTGGTTGGAGTACCCACATGAGCAAACATATTTTACCGTAATACGTGAGTAGTTTCAGGTCCCCATCTAAATTAAATGGTGAGCAATTAGCCTTAATTGGGGATCCTGTATCGGTGTTCTGTTTTGAGAATGAAGTTCAACCCTAGTCTCCAGCTCACACGGAATAGCCGCAAGGCTTACTTCACGGCGCCGTCAAGCATTGAAAATTATGAGCGCAGCCTTCTCAGCTAACCTCCGGAACAACTAAACAAGTACAATATCCCGATTCGCAAGGATGAAGAAGGGCCAGAGGCGGATTTACACTGGGGACCGTGCCCCCAGTGGCCCCCGCGCCCCTTGTGTATAGTTAACATAATTTTCTAAAATAATTTTATTAAATTAACCTAATGTGCCCCTGCTAATTTTTTTGAATTATTAATTAAACATAAGTAATACATAACACATAGCTACTTGTATTAAGGTTCTAGTTAATTTTTTCACTAAAGTATTAGTAAGATTCGCAACACATAGTCAAACTGTATTAAGATTATGTTTTTGTGTTTTGTTTTTTTTTTTTTTTGGAGTATTAGTAATATTGATATTTATTAAAACTAAAATTACATTCAAAGTGAAAATATAAAGAATTACTAAACAATTTTGTAATTATTTTTCTTTTATTATTGTGCCCCCACTAAATACAATTTCTAGCTCCCCCAATGCGAAGGGCGAGACAGAAAAGCAGTCCAGGTCTACAGAAAGAAGTGGGTGATTCACCAAGAGTGAGAACTTCTGATAAAACCAAGGGAAAATTTACGGTGGATGACGTTTCCGCCGCCACTGGTGGAGCCTCTCAACAACCATTGATTAGAGGAGATAATCTCTTTGGTAAACTAATGCTCTGGAGCAGTGTTTTAATTAGTGTACTGAGCTTGTCTGTTGTCCGTTTCACTGCCCGAGAATTGGAGATTAAGAACAGTATTCATTGAATCATTGAGCAAACTACTAATGCTTTGTTTTGGTGATTGCTGCAAATTCTTGTTGCTGTCGGAGTTCTCCTATAAAATTTTCTTGCTGAGCAAATTTATAAAATAAATAAATAAAAGCCTAATTTGGGAGATTTTTTGCGAGTTAAAATAGCTATGGTTCTTATTTGGTGCTTCTTTTACTTGCATAAGTTCAAAAAGATTGCAGCTCTAATTAGGAAGCATAACTGACCTTTGATCCCTTTTCCCCAAAGCTAGCCAAACTCTTACATCATGATACCATCAGGTTGGTCCAAAAATTTTAAGGGACTGCTTGGTATGTATTTAACTTCAATTTTTTGTATGACTGTTGTGTTCTGAGTTCACTACAACAAAATCAGGCTGTTGTGACTCTTTTTCTGAGACACTTTTGATGAAAGTGTCTTATTTTCTACCTAATAAAACTCTTTTTATGAAAGTGTCGTGCTAGCCTAAATAAATCATAGGACACTCTAAGAAAATGTCCTATTATCTTATGGTACTCTTGAAAGAGTTTTAATATGTGATTTAATATGACTATTTAAAGAGTAACATTAAAAAACATAATAGGACTCTTATAAGAGTGCTATTATGCCCCTTAATGAGACACTTAGTTCAAAATGTCATATTACATTACACAATTTAATAGGACTCTTTAAAGAGTTTTATTACATAATTTAATAAGACTATTAAAAGGGTCCTTAAAAAAAAACGTAATAGGACTCTTGTAAGAGTCCTATTATACACCTTAATAAGACACTTAACTCCAAATGTCCTATTATATTACATAACTTAATAAGACTCTTTAAAGAGTTTTATTACACAAATTATATGACTTTTGTAAGAGTTTTATTACACACCTTAATAAGACACTTAGCTCCAAATGTCCTATAACATTATATAATTTAATTGGACTCTTAAAAAAGTTTTATTACATAATTTAACAAGACTATTAAAAAAAGTCCCAAAAAGAGCATAATAAGACTCTTGTGAGAGTTCTATGTTGGATATATTGTATAGTTAAGTGTATTTTGGGCCTCGTAGGTTATTTTGGGCCTCATAGGTTTGGTATGTTAGTTGTATATAAACTCTTTGTACAAGTTCATAATGAATACAGAAAAATATTTCTCATCATGGTATCGGAGCCACGAAATAAAATACCCTAGCCTCCACCTTTGATTTTTTCGAGCCCCCCCCCCCCCCCCCCCCCCCCCCCTCCCCCCCTCTTCAATCTCCTTCACCGGCTGATGAAGGATCGAAGACCACGACCCCTGGCGCCGACCAGCAGACGCTGGCTCCGGCGAACCCCCCGAACCCGAAGATCGGGACTGATGACCCTGATGCAGAGATTATTTATCGGCGAATTGACCCCTCTTCTCCGTATTATCTTGGCTCCAATGATAATCCGGGGAACATGATTAGTACGGTGAAACTTAATGGTGCGAATTACGAACAATGGGCTCATTATATGCGTTTATCCTTGCGAGGAAGGCGAAAGTATGGCTTTGTGGATGGTAGTATTCGCAAACCTGTGAATCCGATGTATCTGAATGATTGGGATGCGGTGCAATCTACACTCGTGCAATGGATCATGAACACCATTGACGAGTCGCAGAAGAACACGATTCCTTATTTTGAAGAGGCGAAACTGTTGTGCGATTTGTTGCAGAGACGATTTACTGTTAGTAGTGGGCAACCACAACAGGAGTTGAAATTTGACCTGGCCAATTGCAAACAGACTGCCACCATGTCTGTTGCTACATACTTTGGGAGATTAGAAAAAGTATGGGATGAACTCGACAAATACAATCCGGTGCCTACTTGTATTTGTGGAATGAGTGAAGAGTTTCAGAAGAAAAAGAATGAGGCGAAGTTTCATGATTTTTTGTTTGGCATCAATCAGGAGCGATTTAGGAGCCTTCGTTCTCAACTTTTGGCACAAAATCCACTACCCACCTTGGATTGGGCGTTTAAGGCAATGAATCAAGAGGAGCAACTGCAGACTCGGAACAGTTCTATCAAATCTGACTAGGCGGATGTGATGACTTTTGCTGTGAAAGCCCCGCATAAAAGTACTTCTGAGTATAAATCAAGATTTCTTCCTAATGTCACTTGCACTTACTGTAGTAGGATTGGGCATGAGGAATCTACCTGCTTTGGGAAGAATGGATATCCGAAATAGTGGGCAGAACGGCCTCAATTCCGTGGGAAGGCCAACCCTGATCGCAGAGCTGGCCGTGGGAAAGGAGGCGGACCGGCATCGGGTGCAGCGGCACGACCTCGGGCTGCTGAGGCGCGGGCAGTGGTTTGTCCGGCGACCAGTAGAGGTGCCGTGGTGGGCAGTGGTGATTCGGCGCCTGTTTCGGGTATTCCGGTTGTGAGTTCTGAGCAATTGCAACAACTGCTTTCTCTTTTGGGTAATAAGAGCACCGATGATCGATTGAGTGGTGAGTTTCTGTCCAGTTTATGGCTTATAGATACGGGTGCTTCGAATCATGTCATGGGTAACTTGTCTTTGTTGTCCAATTTACATGATATGCCTTCTTGCACTGTTGGACTTCCTGATGGTAGTAAGGTTGTTTCTGTGAAAAGTGGAACGGTCAGATTGTCTAGTCACTTAACCTTGAACAATGTTTATTATGTACCTTATTTATTGTGCAACCTTATTTCTGTTTCGCATCTGGCTGATGATACTGACTGTGTGGTACACTGTGTTAAATCTGGCTGTGTTATTCAGGACTGACGCTCGAGGATGCTAATTGGAATCGGTGAAAAGCGGGGGGGACTCTACTACTTCAGGGGTGGCTTTGGTGTTTAGGCAAATCGAGTTGTTGATTAGCATGATCCGGTTGTTTGGCATCAAAGATTGGGGCATCCCTCAGCTAAGATCGTGAAGAACCTACCATTTGAGTTTATTTCTAGTGATGATTTGAATAAGTCCTGTGATGTGTGTTGCCAGGCTAAACAGATTCGTGAATTATTTTTATTGAGTGACAATAAAGCATGTTTTCCTTTTGAATTGATACATGGTGATTTGTGGGGTCCCTATCATACTTTATCTTCGTGTGGTGCTCTTTTTTTATCACTATAGTTGATGATTTTACTCGAGGAGTTTGGATTTACTTGATGCGTGACAAAACTGAGGTGTTTGAATTGTTTACCCGTTTTTTAGCTTTAGGAGAACATCAATTTAATGCTAAAGTTAAAATGGTGCGGAGTGATAATGGGACTGAATTCTTTTGTCTTAGGAATTTTTTGGCTGATCGGAGTATTATTTTTCAAACCTCTTGTGTGGGCACCCCCAACAGAATGGAAGAGTTGAATGAAAACATAGGCACATATTAGATGTAGCTCGGGCTTTAAAATTTCAAGCTAATCCCTGTGCAGTTTTGGGGTGAATGTGTTTTAACTGCTGGCTATCTGATAAATCGGACTCCCTCAAAATTGTTGAATTATAAGTCCCCGTATGAATGTCTGTTTGGTGTGAAACCTCTTCTGTCTGAGTTACGTGTTTTCTGTTCTTTGTGCTATGCCCATAACTTGAAAGCCAAATTTGATAAGTTTGCTAGTAGAAGTCGTCGGTGTATCTTTGTGGGATATCCGTTTGGGAAAAAGGGGTGGAAGTTGTATGATTTGGAGATCCATGAATATTTTGTCTCCCGTGATGTTAAATTTGTTGAATCTGTGTTTCCTTTCTCCGCTCATCCTTCTGCTGCCTTGGTTAAGGAACATATTATTGCACCGGACTTGGTTGACATTGTACAGGATGAGTTTGAGGAAGATGAGGACCTACTGGAGGTGCCTCTCCTTTCGGCTTCGCCTAGCACCACCGCGGCGTCACCAAATGTGCCGGGTCCAGCGGCGGCAGGGTGAGATCCCGAGGCTGTTCCGCAGCCCTCTGTCGCTACCGAGGGCGGCCAGCAGCCGCAGTCCGTGGTGGATGGGGCTGAGGTGCGAGGCGAAGGGGATCCGGTTGTGCATTTGGGTAGAGGTATGCGTACTCGGATTCCTTCTGTTCGTCTTCGAGATTTTGTGGTTTGAGATTTCGTGGTTAATACAGTTGTTGGTTTTAAGTCCCCCCCCCCCCCCCCCCCCCCCCCCCCCCCCCGCTTCATCGAGTTCCAAGCATTCCTCCAGTCATGGTAACCTTTATCTAATTATTTGGATAGTAGTTGTGTTTTGGTGGACCATCGTACCTTTCTTGCAGCTGTTACTACAGGAGTTGAGCCTAAGTCTTTCAAGGATGCCATGAAAGATGCAGGCTGGTGTGAGGCTATGCAGACTAAAATCCAACCTCTGGAAAAGAATGGGACTTGGACATTGGAGAAATTACCAGCTGGCAAGAAAGCATTGGGGAGTAGGTGGATCTATAAGATCAAGTATCGTTCAGATGGGCAGGTTGAGAAGCTCAAGGCACGGTTGGTTGTGTTTGGCAATCACCAAGTGGAAGGCATTGATTACTCTGATACGTTTGCACCAGTGGCGAAGATGGTGACTGTCAGGACCTTTCTAGCAGTTGCAGCAGCAAAGGATTGGGAACTACACCAGATGGATGTTCACCATGCCTTTCTGCATGGAGATCTGACGGAGGAGGTGTACATGCGGGTTCCTCCTGGTTTCGGCAAAGGGAGAGATGGCCAAGTGTGTAGGCTTCGCAAGTCGTTGTATGGGTTGAAGTAGGCCCCCAGATGTTGGTTTGCAAAGTTGACAGCAGCATTGCAGAGGTATGGGTTTGTTCAGTCTTACTCGGATTACTCACTGTTTACTTTTTCAAAGCAGGGGATTAGGATGAATGTTTTGGTGCATGTGGATGATTTGATTGTTTCGGGGAACAATTCCAAGGAACTTGCAGAGTTCAAGAAATATTTGAGTGCCTGTTTTCACATGAAGGATCGGGAAGCTCAAATATTTTTTGGGCATAGAGGTGGCGAGGAGTGCAGAGGGTATTTTCTTGTGTTAGCGAAAATACACTCTGGACATTATATCTAAGACAGGACTACTGGGAGTGAAGCCCGTGTCATTTCTAATGGAGCAGAATCAGAAACTTGCAGCTTCGACGAGTCTGAACCTGGCTGATGGGGAGAAGTATCTGCGGCTCGTGGGTAGGCTTATCTATCTGGCTTTCACTAGGCCAGACTTGGGGTTTTCCGTGCACATTTTGTCTCAGTTTTTGTAGGCACCAAACGAGGATCATTGGGCAACAGCCTTGAGAGTAGTACGTTACTTGAAGGGGAGCCCGGGATAGGGTGTTCTACTTCAGAGAGACTGTAATTTGAAGTTGACAGGGTGGTGTGATTCAGATTGGGCTACTTGCCCCAGAACATGGAGATCAGTTACTGGATGAATGGTATTTCTTGGTGCTTCACATGTCTCTTGGAAGACCAAGAAACAGGCTACAGTTTCACTTTCCTCTGCAGATGCAGAATATCGGGCTATGGAGAAAGTGACTTGTGAGTTGAAGTGGCTTAAGGGACTTCTCCAGAGTCTTGGGATTTGCACGGAGGGGCCAATGCAGGTATTTTACGATAGTCAGTCAACACTGCATTTGGCTCAGAACCCTGTTTTTCATGAACGGTCGAAACATATTGAAGTGGATTGTCACTTCTTGAGGGATGCCATAGTGGAGGGGACATTTGGTACATCACACATTTCCACGAATTCTCAGTTGGCAGACATCTTTACCAAACCATTAGGGTGACAGCAGTTTGAGTTTTTGCTAGCCAAGTTGGGCATACACAATTTGCATGCGCCAACTTGAGGGGTGGTGCTGGATATATTTTATAGTTAAGTGTATTTTGGGCCTCGTAGGTTATTTTCGGCCTCGTAGGTTTAGTATGTTAGCTGTATATAAACTCTTTGTACAAGTTCATAATAAATACGGAAAAATATTTCTCATCATTCTATTATACACCTAATAAGACACTTAGTTCCAAATGTCATAGTACAAAGTTATTGATCTAAAATTATTAAAATAATCATATTATTGTTAGATGAACTTTTACGTACATAGATTAAAGGATCTCACACTTCTAATTAACCAAACAAAGTTGTCCTAATTAAACTTGTGAACCATTTGTACTATGAATAAAATAATGGCAATAATTGGATTAGGCTTCATAACTTTTTAATAATATCACTATGACACCCTAATATATTTTTTTAGTCCATAACTTCTAATAATTTTAGTAAGACACCCTATTGAGCTTAATAAACCCAACAACTTTCATTCACATTTGTTGCTCTTAATTTAAATTAATTGCACTATACACACTAATTTTTTATTTTTTATTTTTTTTGTAATTTTGTTTGAGTAACATTGTTTTTTTTTTTTTTTTTGCATGAGCATGAGAAATGGAATATAAAGCTGACAAATTATGTTAAGTTTAGAGGGTTATATAGTTGTACTTAAGAGTATTTTGTCATCAAACATATAAGAGTAGTTAATGGTGTCCAACAAAAAATCATAATTAATTTTTCATTTCAATACATATCAACCTGACCAATTAATTTAATGTCATAAGGGTTAATTAAAGAGTAAATGATTTTAAACATATCATAACTGATTTATTGTATAAAGTTACTACTCCCTCTATTCTACCACAAGAATCAACTTTCATATATGTATATAACTTTTTATGAATGTCAAAATAAAATAGATAAATTAACATAAGGTGTAGTTAAATCAATTACAATCGTTAGATCTAATCCAATGGCTAATAAAAATAGGTTGCTAACTGTTGAAAAAATAATGCAAAACTTACAGATGACCTGTTACATGTTGAGTAGGTTTTGTTATGGTTTTGTATTTTTCTTTTTCTTTTTGAATTTCATCGCTTTCACCTTCCCCTTATGCTTCAGACGAGGGGTTTTTTTTTTTTTTTCTTCCCCTTTTTCCTCCATTGCTCCTGCTTACTCCCTTTGCCCACTAAATCACAGATCATCCCCAAACAAAGAGCCCTTTTTTCCATTGTTTCCTCCATTGCTAATGCAAAGTAGTAACTTCCACCCACATAACAATTCCCCTAAACAAAGCTTTTGGTTTGTTCGTCAGTCGGGTGAAAGGAAGAAACTAAATCCGAGCAGAAGAAAGTAAGGGCGTCGAAGTGAGTTAGAGGCGGAGCTTACAAGGTAAGAACGAGCTTACAAGCTTTGATATTTTTGATTGGTAATTACCGTGATATATGCGATTATCATAGATCATTTTTATCTAATGTGTAATAAATAGATATTGACACTGGAAATTGGGAGACCTAGGCTGTGATAATTGTTGGTGCTATGCTCTGTTTGTTAGGGAGTACAATTAGTTTAGTTTGTGATAATTTTCTGTGAAATGTATATCCATGGACTTTGAAAAAGGGACGCAACTTTGGCTGTAATGGTTTGTGCTAGAACTAGGTCTAGAATGCTGAATAAAAATCATTATGAAACCTGTGGATGCTGTAATTTATCCACTTAATTTGGGGACTGGATATGACCTGATTGTATAATAATCTTTTCCTAAGTTATTGCCTTCAAACTATTTTAAAAAATGCCTAAATGGATCAAAGACTAAACTGGAATTAGACTGAAATATATCAGAACTAATCGTGACTAAGAAACTTGAACGTTGACTAGAGGTGTGTCATGCAGTTGGGTTCTTGTTGTTTCTGCTTGGAAACTAAATTGATTAGTTTAAATAATCTTTTCATTTAGTACTAGTTACTACAAGTTAAGAAAAAAAAAACCAAAGAACTTGGGATGTTAAAATGATTTTAGTTTTTGTTTCTAAAAGGCGTGTTAAGGACTAATGTTCTGTTATGTTAAGAAAACTCTCTGAAGTAGGAGGAAAAGAGGGAGAACGAACAGTAGTTCATGTAACTAAGGGAGAAGGTAAGTTGTTAACACTTTATTTGGATCTTTTTAAGTTATCTCAATACTTTGATGTGTTGCTTATTTATAATCACAACATAAGTTGTAAACGATGGTTGAAAATATGGACTAGGCAAGTTTAGAAATTAGAAGGGCAAATGACACTAGATGCCACTCAACTATCACCATTGTTAACTTTTGGTCACCTATATACTTTTTTTGGTGTCAATTCACCCACTCAGATCCTTAAAAGGGAGACTTTTGCCCCTTCTGTTAATGTTTAGGGTTAAAACAAACGGAACTGAACCATTGTACACTTCGTCTTCATTTTAAAATGTAAAATTTTCTTCTTGGGAGCATCACCTTCAGTTTTCTGCAAAATCTTCATGGGGATCTCTGTAGTTTATTGCATCTCCCTGTTGTTTGGGATGGACTAAGTGGTATTGAGTCCTCTATCTTGGGATCTTTTTCATGACACAGTTTCATATTGCCCACTTGACACTTAACTTTTTAACAATGGTCTCAGCATCACTGATCGAAACAACCATTTCTTGCTCCTCTAACAAGTCTCTACCCTGGTTCTGAAACAAGAGTAAATTTGGTTGCTTCTCTGCTATTCTTAACAAGTTGATTGCTTCATCTTGTAATTTCATTGTAGCTATAAAGGCAATATTTAAAATGTCAATTCTTGGTTAGAATTTCAATTTTTTTGCACTCCTCTGATGCATCACATGATTCACCCAATATCCTATGATCCTTGGTATTTGACCAACTCTGAACTGAGGTTTCAATACATTTACTACCATGAGAGTTAAAGAACATTAGGTACATCCAACAAAACTTGACTGCTTCAAACTGAAATATGCTACTGTAATAGGTCTCCCTGTTGAAAAAGTTAAGAATCAAAACTAACAAGGGTTCATCCATTTAACCACAAATAATGCACTCTTATATACATGGGGGAACATGGGTAGTTCAAAAGTTGCACATTGAAAACCTAAAAAGTCCAACCTTCGATGGTGGTGACAACCATGTCATCAACTCATATATTCTTATCACCCTTCATTGTAATAAGAAAACAATTCTTTGATTCCATGTACATGCTTTCAAAAGAAACTTTCAGTTAGATCCCTTGCTTAATTACTTGAAACTTTTTTTGTAGAGCAAAATTCTAAGAGCTGAATGTTCGTTGATTTGTGGAAATTGTGTTGAAACAGATTCTTGGATGTGTTATTACTGTAAATTAACTTAACGACTAAACAAGGGGATATCGCACAGTCTGATTATTTAAAACCCCTTTGCTAAGTTGATTTCCCATAAGTTTGCTTGTGAAAATTCCTCAATGAAGTGGAGTTAATGCTAGAACAGAGAATGTTTGATGGAATTAGACTGGAACTAAGACATGAGAATTGTTTTTGGGCTGGAACCTCTTTATTTCTTGTTATCATCTTAAGGACCAAGAGAACATGTTAAGATGTAGGAAGCTTTGTTCCTTTAATGTTTACTTATGCAATTTTTGGATTATGTTTCCTCAAAATACTGCTGGACTTGAAGTGCTGTTTTAGTTCAGTTTTCTGTTGGTTTGAGAAGTAGAAAATTTTATTGTTTCAATGAAAAATACTGCAAATTTTGTTTCTATTTTCACCAAAATGTTAAGAGCTTAAAATGCTGTTTTGCTGATAATTTTTACAAGTTTCAGAGCTTGAAAATTCTTCATTAATGCACAAGATGGTTCAGCTATAGAAAGGAAAATACAGAATGGAGAAACTTATGCAAATCTTTTGTAAGAATGGAGATTTGAATATTTAGAAACTAATCAATATGAGTGATTGAAGATAAAGGTATCTTGAAAATTAAAGAACATGATTGTTTATGCGGAAGCCATTGTATTGAACCATATCATTCCTAATTGAAGTGTCTTAACATGACCATATTCATGCTTATTCATGATGCTATATGCAACGTTGGTTGGTGAGTTTTATTCCAAGACTATTTTATGTGAAAGGAATTTGTGGACAAATTAAAAATAGGTCATGTGCTTTATTGGTGCACTGGTTAGGCTTTTAATATAGTTTTAATTGTATTTGATTGTTCTATTTATTATACTTGTACTATTTGTTAATATAGTTTATAGTTTTTATTGTATTATACTTGTAGGAGACCAAATTTCCCTGTTGCACCCCGGCAGAGAACAAAATGAAGCGGCGTAGGCTATCGAAAAATAAAATGAAGTATATCGAATTGTCTTTCTAGTTTGTTCGTATTCACATTATATTTAGACTAAACTCCAAGATTGGTCGCTTTCATATTGGCCAACACTTTTTTATCCCCTCACTTTTAAAAACAACCCGTTGAATTCCTTCCTTTTTGTCAGTACGTGTTTTGTCCATTAAATGATTTCTATTCTTCAACCCCTCAAGTCTGGAGGGAACATTTCCATAACCCCCTAAGCCCATGTTAAAGAGGCTGCGGCTACGATAAATAACCCAAATTAGCCGTGATATTTTATTTATGACACCAATTTGTTACTCTATTTTCGCCACTAGTTCAAATACAAAGCATAGGTTTGAGGGACCAAAAATTTATGGCCTAGGGGGTATTTGCTTTTTCAAAGAAGGGAATTAAAGAAGTTTTTAAGCACTTGGGAAGGAAGAAGTTCATACATAAGTCTTATAGTGGTTTATGCTACAATTTTGTTTATCTATAGGGCTGTCAATGTTATGGAGATGAATTCGACTACAGCTAGAGCTGACCAAATAGAGGTATGTAGTAGTAATTAATATATAAAAAGAATATTTCAGTTTTCCAATATTAAATGGTGGAATAATATTTGTTAATATTTTTTTATACCGTAGGTAAAACTTACGAACAAAGGGTCTTCACAAGGTGTGGTTGACGGTGTTAAAAACCTAAGTCCCGACCAAACGGAAGTTGTTAAACAAATAGGATTTGGCGGAATATTAGAAATGAAATGCACCCGTATTGATGGGCATTTATGTCGTTGGTTCGTAGATAGGCTTGATCTCAGGACATGTAGCTTTGATGTACTCAGGAGTAAAATATATGTGACGCCACTAGATGTACAAAAGATTCTGGGTTTGAATTGTCACTGGAGAGAGATATTAGAATCTAATTTGATCTATATCCAGCAACCCCCAAACTAAAATAAAAAAAGATTATAGAGTTCATTTTGATAAAAAATTTGGGTGGAGGGCAATCAATATTAAGAAAAAGGCAGCATTTGGAAAAATGAGGGCAGTCTGTATTAAGTGGAAGGGCAACGCTCAATTTCGTCCGAAAATATTTTTCTCGCTCTTGGAATATTACCCATAGTTCACTTAATCAAGGCAAAGGATAGGGAATTTTTTTCCCAAGTCTCGAATTGAAATAAAAATTATTTTCATTTCAATTTGATGAAAAATTAGTGTGCAGGGCAATAAGTAATAATTGAAAGGGCATCCTTTGAAAAAATGGCCAATTAGTATTAAGTCAAAAGAAGTGCTCTATTAGATCTGAAAAATATTGTTCTCGCTCCAGGAATAGTACCCATATCTCACTTTGTCTCGGAGAAGGATGGTTCCCAAGTCCAGAACTTAAATACAAAATATTTTAGAGTTTATTTTTATGAAAATTGGGCTGGAGGGCAATCAGTATTAACAGAAAGAGCAGCCTTTGAAAAAATAAGGGCAACCAGTATTAAGTGGAAGGGCAGCGCTCAATTTCATTCGAAAAATATTTTTCTCGCTTCCGAAATATTACCCATAGCTCACTTAATCTCGGAGAAAGATGGGAAATTTTTTCCAAGTCCCGAACTTAAATAAAAAAATATTTTAGAGTTTATTTTGATGAAAAATTGGGGTGGAGGGCAATAAGTATTAACAGAAAGGGCAGCCTTTGAAAAAATGAGGGCAGCCAGTATTAAATGGAAGGGCAGCACTCAATTGCGTCCAACAAATATGTTTCTAGCTTCCGGAAAATTACCCATAGTTCACTTAATCAAGGCAAAGGATGGGATATTTTTTTCGCAAGTCCCGAACTTAAATACAAAATATTTTAGAATTCAATATGATGAAAATTTTGGGTGGAGGGCAATCAGTATAACTGAAAGGGCAGCCCTTGAAAAAATGAGGGCAATGTGTATTAAGTGGAAGGGCAACGCTCTATTTGGCCGGAAAAATATTTTTCTGCCTCCTGAAAAATTGCCCATAGCTCATTAATTAGCGGCAAAGGATGGGAAATTTTTTTTAAAGTCTTAAACTTAAATAAAAAAATATTTTAGAGTTTATTTTGATGTAAAATTGTTGTGGAGGGCACTCATTATTAATAAAAAGGGTAGCCTTTGAAAAAATGAGGGCAACCAGTATTAAGTGGAAGGGCAACGCTCAATTTTGTCCGAAAAATATTTTTGTCGCTCCCGGAATATTACCCATAGCTTACTTAATCTTGGAGAAGGATGAGAAATTTTGTTTAAAGTCTCAAACTTAAATAAAAAAATATTTTAGAGTTCATTTTGATGAAAAATTGGGGTGGAGGCCAATGAGTATGAACAGAAAGGATAACCTTTGAAAAAGTGAGGGCAAGCAGTATTAAGTGAAAGGGCAGCATTAAATTTCATTCGAAAAATATTTTTCTTGGTCCCAGAATACTACCCATACTTCACTTAATCTCGGAGAAGGATGGAAATTTGTTTTCCCAAGTCCCGAACGTAAATAAAAAATATTTTAGAGTTCATTTTGATGAAAAATTCAGGTGGAGGGCTATGAGTATTAACAGAAAGGGCAGCCTTTGAAAAAATGAGGGCAACTATAATTAAGTGGAAAGGCAATGCTCAATTGCGTCCGAAAAATATGTTTCTTGCTCCCGGAAAATTACCTATAGTTCACTTAATCAAGGTGAAGGATGGGATATTTTTTCGCAAGTCCCAAACTTAAATATAAAATATTTTAGAGTTCATTTTGATGAAAAATTGGGGTGGAGGGCAATCAGTATTAACAGAAAAGGCAGCCTTTGATAAATTGAGGGCAACGTGTATTAAGTGGAAGGGCAGCGCTCTATTTGGTCGGGAAAATATTTTTCTACCTCTTTAAAAATTGCCCATAGCTCATTCATTAGTAGGAGAGGATAGGAATATTTTTTTAAAGTCTTGAACTTCAATAAAAAAATATTTTAGAGTTTATTTTGAGGTAAAATTGTGGTGGAGGGCAATCATTATTAACAGAAAGGGCAGTTTTTGAAAAAATGAGGCCAACCAGTATTAAGTAGAAGGGAAGCGCTCAATGTTCTCTGAAAAATATTTTTGTCGCTCCCGGAATATTACCCATTAGCTGACTTACTCTCGGAGAAGGATGAGAAATATTTTTCAAAAGTCCCGAGCTTAAATAAAAAATATTTTAGAGTTCATTTTGATGAAAAATTGGGGTATAGGGCAATAAGAATTAAAAAATGGGCAGCCTTTGAAATAACAGGGCAACCAGAATTAAATGAAAGGGCAATGCTCAATTGCGTCCGAAAAATATTTTTCTCACTCCCGGAAAATTACCCATAGTTCACTTAATCCAGGTGCAGGATGGGAAATACTTTTCCCAACTCCCGAACTTAAATAAAAAATAATTTAGAGTTCATTTTGATAAAAAAAAAATGGGGTGGAGGGCAATCAGTATTACCAGAAAGGGCAGCCTTTGAAAAATTGAAGGCAATGTGTATTAAGTGGAAGGGCAGCGCTCTATTTTGTCCGCAATTTTTTTTTCTCGTTCCTGGAATATTACCCATAGCTGACTTAATCTCAGAGAAGGATGGGAAATTTTTTTTCCTAGGTCCCGAACTTAAATAATAAAGATTTTAAAGTTCAATTTGATGAAAAAAATTGGGGTGGAGGGCAATGAGTATTAATAGAAAGGGCAGCCTTTGAAAAAAATGAGAGAAACCTGTATTAAGTGGAAGGGCAATGCTCAATTTCGTCAGAAAAATATTTTTCTAGCTCCCGGAATATTATCCATAGCTCACTTAATCTCGGAGAAAGATGGGAAATTTTTTTTTCCAAGTCCCGAACTTAAATAAAAAAATATTTTAGAGTTTATTTGATGAAAAATTGGGGCTGAGGGCAATCAGTATGAACAGAAAGGGCAACCTTTGAAGAAATGAGGGCAACCAGAATTAAGTGGAAGGGTAACGCTCAATTGCGTCAAAAAAGATATGTTTCTCGCTCCCAGAAAATTACTCATAGTTCACTTAATCAAGGCGAAGGATAGGATATTTTTTTCCCAAGTCCCAAACTTGAATACAAATATTTTAGAATTCATTTGGAGGAAAAACTAGGTTGGAGGGCAATCAGTATTACCAGAATGAGCCATCTTTGAAAAATTGAGGGCAATGTGTATTAATTGGAAGGGGAGCGATCTATTCGGTCGGAAAAATACTTTTCTTCCTCCTAAAAAATTACCCATAGCTCATTAATCATCGGCAAAGGATGCGAATTTTTTTTTAAAGTCTCAAAGTTAAATAAAAAATATTTTAGAGTTTATTTTCATGAAAAATTGTGGTGGAGGGCAATCAGTTTTAACAGAAGGGGCAGCCTTTAGAAAAATGAGGGCAACAGTATTAAGTGGAAGGGTAGCTCTCAATTTCGTCCGAAAAATATTTTTCTTGCTCCCATAATATTACCCATAGCTCAGTTAATCTCGGAGAAGGATGGGAAAATTTTTTCCCATGTCCCGAAATTAAATAAAAAATATTTTAGAGATCAATTGGATGAAAAAATTGAGGTGGACGGCAATGAGTATTAACAGAAAGGGCTGCCATTGAAAAAATGAGGGCAATTAGTATTAAATGGATGGGCAGCACTCAATTTTGTTCGAAAAATATTTTTCTCGCTTCCGAAATATTACCCATAGCTCACTTAATCTCGGAGAAAGATGGGAAATTTTTTCCAAGTCCCGAACTTAAATAAAAAATATTTTAGAGTTTATTTTGATGAAAAATTGGGGTGGAGGCAATAACTATTAACAGAAAGGGCAGCTTTTGAAAAAATGAGAGCAACCAATATTAAGTTGAAGGGCAGTGCTCAATTGTGTCCAACAAATATGTTTCTCACTCATGGAAAATTACCCATAGTTCACTTAATCAAGGCGAAGGATGGGACATTTTTTTCGCAACTCCCGAACTTAAATTCAAAATATTTTAGAATTCATTTTGATGAAAAATTTGGGTGGAGGGCAATCAATATAAGTGAAAGGGCAGCCTTTGAAAAAATGAGGGCAATGTGTATTAAGTGGAAGGGCAACGCTCTATTTGGCCGGAAAAATATTTTTCTGCCTCCTGAAAAATTGCCCATAGCTCACTAATTAGCGGCAAAGGATGGGAAATTTTGTTTAAAGTCTCGAAGTTAAATAAAAAAAATTTAGAGTTTATTTTGATATAAAATTGTGGTAGAGGGCAATCATTATTAACAGAAAAGGTAGCCTTTGAAAAAATGAGGGCAACTAGTATTAAGTGGAAGGGCAGCGCTCAATTTTGTCCGAAAAATATTTTTGTCGCTCCCGGAATATTACTCATAGGTTACTTAATCTCAGAGAAGGATGAGAAATTCTTTCTAAAGTCTCGAACTTAAATAAAAAATATTTTAGAGTTCATTTTGATGAAAAATTGGGGTGGAGGGCAATGAGTATGAACAGAAAGGGTGGCCTCTGAAAAAATGAGGGCAACCAGTATTAAGTGGAATGGCAGCGCTCAATTTCGTCCAAAAAATATTTTTCTCGCTTCCGGAATATTACCCATAGCTCACTTAATCTCGAAGAAAGATGGGAAATTTTTTTCCCATGTCCCAAAACCTAAATAAAAAATATTTTAGAGTTCATTTTGATGAAAAATCGGGGTGGAGGGCAATCAGTATTAATAGAAAGGGTAGCCTTTGAAAAAAATGAGGGCAATGTGTATTAAGTGCAAAGGCAGCACTCAATTTCGTTCGAAATTTATTTTTCTCACTCCAGGAATATTAATCATAGCTCACTTAATCCCAGAGAAGGATGGGAAATTTTTTCCCCAAGTTCGAAACTTAAATAAAAAATATTTAGAGCTTATTTTGATGAAAATTGGGGTGGAGGGCAATCAGTATTAACAGAAATGACAGACTTTGAAAAAATGAGGGCAACCAGTATTAAGTAGAAGGGCAGCGCTCAATTGCGTGCAAAAAATATGTTTCTCGCTCCCGGAAAATTACCCATTGTTCACTTAATCAAGGCAAAGGATGAGAAATTTTTTCCCAAGTCGCGAGCTTAAATAAAAAAATATTTGTTGGAAAATAGAGATTCAAAGTTATTGTTGTATATAAATAAATGGAACTATGATTTGTTGGTACGTTTACTTGCTGAGCAGGTAAACCAATTAATGAGGTAGCAACTTCTTATTGGCCAACTTATGACTTAAGGTTAAGTTAAATTAAAGAACTGGCCTATAAATTTTCCCTACATTTATATCCTTAATTTTATGTGTGGGTTAGTTGTAAACCACATAAAATTTTATTAGTAAGGTATCCGAGTAAAAGATTTAAAAATGAACTATTATAATGAAGAAAAAAAATGTTTTTTAAAAGTATACTCTTCTAATAAAATGATGGAGAAAATTGAAATTGTTAATTCCTTGGTTAGTTTTAGTGGTCAATTGTCAATCTCAATGGTTCACATAATTATGTTGACTCTTCTATATTTTACTACTAGAGCTTGTTATGCCATCAAGCTTTGGAAAGAGACAACCAAATAATTTTGGGGGTCAAAGAAATTTTGGTATTGGTGACTTGTTGAAGGTCGAGGGTGCACAAATGGAGATTCTAGATCATAACATGAGTTATGTGCCAAAGGAGATTATGATGCCTTATCTCATACAAAGGTACAATTGTGGAGTTCGTCACATTGAGGTTGTGCCAAGAAGAGTTTATTTTGTGATGATGGGACGTCCATGGAGGTTTGATAGGCGGTTTGAGTATACTTTTATACTCAACAAAGATTCTAGAAATTATGCATTTGTGCCACTATTGAAATTTTGTGAGAATAAAGTGAGGATTGAAAAAGCAAGACCACGAGAGAAAAGATTTGACTGAGAGTTCAAGAGAATTGAAAATTTGGTTTGAAAAAAAGAGTGAACATATTGAGGTGTGTGAAAAGGAAAAGAAAGAAAAGAAAAAGTTGAGTGAAATGCAAGAATTGATAGAAAATGAGTGGAAGTTTTGTGCTTTGAGAGAAAAAGGAAAGTTGAGAATTTCTAAAATAAAAAGTGAGGATTCCTTGAATTTTCTCATGCTTTTCTTCATCGAAAATAATTTTCCTTCCAGCGATCCTTTAGGCAGTCGCGTACAGGGCAAAATTGTTTCATTGAGAGTTCTATATTTCTTGCATCTTCTCAAAGCTATGCCTCAATGTTGTTTGGCCCGGACCGGACGCCAACCCGGCGAGGCCACGGGGTCGTACTACCCGTAACAACCCGGATGACATCATTATGACGTAATAAATACATTTTAAATAATATATATTTATAATTCATATATGCTTAAGTTTTATAATTTTCTATAATTTCAAAAATATTTTATATACACAAACTAATTTTTCCACATCACAATTAAGATAACACTAAGGTATATGACAAAAGTAAATAATATAACTACTTAAACAAAGTACAAGAGCCCACAAATCATAACACAAATTGAATCCTTTGAAACAATCTAAAACTCAAAATCACAATGCACAAGGTCTAAGAGCATTTCTTAAACTAGAATATTATCGTCCAAACTAATTAAAAATTACATATTAATATCTTTGCGATCCATCAAATCATAAAACACACATTATAAAAGCTTAGTTCCATTGAAGACCAAAATCATATTCAGAGCCAATGAGTGGACCCTTAATAACACCATCTCAACTGCCATTGTCATCATCTCCCCTAACAACCTCCTTTTACGGCTAATTTGTTTCCCTTTAGGGTTTGGTACCTCTACAATATCATCACTTTGATAGCATGGCCCCTCTTTGTTTCCACCAAGCGGACTTTCAAAAATCCCCTTCTTCTCTTTTGCTTTGTGAGCTGTATCTTGACACTTAGCTTTCGGCAATAAACGAACTTCACCCGGCACCTTCAAACAAGCAGAAACACTACCCTTTACTCCAGCAAGGTGCTTCTTTATCCTATTAATCCCTCCACCTTTAAGTTTACGATTGCAAAAACAGCAAATTAGGCACTTTGCACCATTAGTATCAGATCCTAATGTAGCATATCTCCATGCTTCATCTCTTATCAGCGAATGAGATTGAGCAGAGCAGAAGACTCTTCAGTTCGGTTAGTAGATGGCATGGAAGATGGTGTGGAAGGAGAACCAATTGATTCCATTCTACAAAGATACAAAAATGTTTAATATTAGTAACTAATCAAAGATACAGATTGCAAACTGTTTCTCACCCTGTTTCTAGCCAAGAACATTCACACTCTGTTTCTCATCAAGAAATGCAGAAACAATACAACAAATTCTCAGCCATCTTTTAGAAAAGCATGTACCACAATCAATGAAAGCACCCAAAACTAAAAATATCAGAATCTTTGCCTCAAAGTAGCCAAAGTAATTCACATTATGCAAGCAAACAAATTGATTTGCAAGTTAAAAACTTAGCAAAGATACAGATTGCAGAAAGGAACAAGGAAATACAAGAAACATTTAACAGTTAAGAAGAATAACCAATTAAGGACAACGACGATCACATGAGATGGAAATCAGTAGAGAGCAGTTGGAAGTTTTTCACTGACACTCAATCACAATTAATTACCTCTGTCCTGCCAAGATATCTCATAATCCCAATCACGATATAGAAACCATATAGTCCTTGTATTAACTATCTGGACTGATACATGTAGTATGAAAAATAAAATAGTCACATATTTCAAACAAGATGTCAACAAACTCTTCAGTTTTAGCAATTAATCCATCCATACTATGCAAGGCTATGTTTTGATGGTTAACTTAACCAATTACCAATGCATTCCCAAAAGTGAGAATGAGGAAGCAACTAATGGTGGTGGCAGTGAATTAAAGCCTACAGCAATAATTTTGTTTTCTCGAATTTCCACAGCAAAAATTGCAGGTAAGCAGCCTGCTCATTTTAGGGAGTAAAGACGTAGGGATTTCAACTGTCGTCCAACCACATTGACAGAAAAGATTTTAAAAATAAAATGAAATAAAATATTTTTAAAAAGAGGGGGAAAAAAAAAGAGGTAGGCACACAATCTTCCAACCACAGACACACAAGAAGTTTAAGAAAATAAGAGACCAGCCCAGACATTAGAATCTTCCAACCAAATTGAAGGGATTACAATTTTCCAACCACATTCAAACACAAAAATTAAAGAAAAAGAGACCAAACTAGAATCTTTCAACCAAAATGAAGGCATTACAATCTCAAAACTACAATGACACACAAAAATATATAAAGGCTTAAACAAAAAGCAAATGAACATTTTACTTACGTATGGTGCGAGTCGTGCGACGGTGCAGAAGAAAACAGAAAATGAGATGGCTGTGTGCACTAAGTAGCGAGCCGATGATGGTGCGGCAGTGGGACGGCAGTGGCGCGGCGGTAGTGTAGAACCGAGAGAAAGAGAAGTGATCTAGGGTTTCTAGATTTTATTGTTTTCTATGTTTTAGTTGTTTTGATTTTGAATTTTTGACTTTGAATTCTCAGAGGAAAAAAAAGAAAAGAGAAAACCCAGGGTCAAGCGGATTGGAGCGGGTCACGGACCACCCCGGGTTTTGACCGGGTATCCATACATCCGGGTTTCCCCTATTATTTGGCCCGGCAAGGGTTGCGGGGCAGACCGGGTCGACCCATCGGTCCCGGCCAGGCCAAACAACCATGGTATGCCTTGATCTCTATCTCAAATTCTGAATTTTATGGTGTCAACCATGTTCAAAACTTATGCTATCTTGGTTTTAATTTTAAGTCTTGTGTGGGAGAATGGCCGTTTTTTGTCAAATGTTTCTATCATAGTGGTATTGAAATTTGGAATGATTCAAATTTTTGTGGAAACTTTCTAATCCTTTGGAAGAGACTTTTCAAGTGTTCTAATTCTGATTTTTGGAAAACCGTTTCTAGAAATAATAAAGTTTCTTTTGGAGAATTGTTCAAGAGTGCTGATTTTGGGTTTAAAGGATTTCAGTTTAGTGTTCATTCTTCATTCTTTCGAAGAATTTTCCGAAGAAAGTTCTGATTTTAAAAAATTTGTTCTTGTTTGTGGAAAGCAAGCTTTGGAAAGATTTTTCAAGAATAAAGGCTTTATGTTCGAGAAAATTTTGACTAAAAGTTTTTGATTTTGTGAACACTTTTGCTCATTGGACAGTCATAATTTCTCTCATAGTGTTTTGCAAAAGTTCGTCAAATGTAGGGGTTTTCTATTTGAAGGGTCCAATTTGCTTATCCTAAATTGGTGTATCCTTGAATTTGATGATTTTTGTTATTTGGAAATGCATGTTGTGGAATCATAATGCATGGAGCTTTTGCATCTCGTATTTCTAGCTACAATGTGTTTTCATGAGGTTGCTAAAATCTTTGGGATCCCATGAATTATTGCTGTGTTTTGTGGACATCGTTTGCCATTTTCTAATGTTTAATTGTTTGCGACTTTGCATGGTTTGATTCTTTTGGAATTAACCTTTTTAATTTGTGAATGGGGGAACTTAGAACGCAAGCAATGGAGTGAAGTTGCGAAATCAAGTCGCAAGAAAATCAAGCTCAAGTTGAGGCGATCTCATATCCAATCCAATAAGAAACATCACAGGCTCATCAATGGGTGCCCACTGCTATAGCCACTTTTTCACTCCTTGTAGTCACCAAGATTATGCTTCCCGAAGCACCATTCTTGAGTGAATCTCTAAATGGTTCCCACTCTGAGTATTTATCAGTCCAAACATCATCAAACACAATTAAGAATCTCTTTCCAGAAAAGTAATCTTTCAGAAGTTGAAATAGTGATTCCAACTCCGACACATTGTTAATATTACTAGTTTCTGGGCTCTCAAGAAGAGCTTTGGCAATCCTTTTCCCATCAAAAGGATCTGACACACATACCCATTTTCTAAGTTGGAAATTTTCATTCACTCTATGATCATTGTAAAGAAATTGGGCTAATGTGTTCTTGCCGCTACCCCCAGCCCCAACTATTGAGATAACCTTAACATTCTCTTGTGCATAATGATCAACTTGATGATCATTACTCTTATTCTCAATTAGCAACAAGTGCTTGAGCAGAGATTCCTTATCGAAATCCTGACCACACACCTTTGACTCATCAACATGCGGTGTTGATCAAATATTGAGTTAGAATCGACATGTTCACTAATTTTCAAAGAACTAGTAACAAAGGAAAACTGATTAGCCTCTCTCATTGTGGATTCTAGTTTATCATTGATCTCCTTAATTTTCAAGGCAATATCACTACGTGTTGGAATTTGCTTAAAACAATTAGAAAGAGATGGGATAAAAGAACAGACCTCTTCCAAAAGTGTTGGCATTCTTCCAGCTTTTACCGGATGACAATGAAGATATTTTGGAAATTCATCCAAAATATCTTCTATCTCATATGTAACTCGAGCTTTTCCAGCCATACGCAAACATCACTCTCCTTCAGCCTTCTCCTTTCGGTATCATGCAATACTTTCTCAATTGTTTTCAGTTTATCAGAGAATTTCCCACCTCTTCCTCCGTGCCCATCATCAAGTTCACTCTTTTCTCCAGTTGCTTCATCATAACATCACTCAACTGATCTACTATTTTGGGAAGGAAAAGCTCAGCCATTACTGAATATGTATAGGTTTGTTTGGCTAATTTGTTTGTTTGGATATTTTGGCGTTTGTTTTTGCTGATGAGAAAAGGTTGGAGTATATAAACAAGGCCTTAGGCCTTAAGGTAGGGGATAGAGGTTACAACTTACAAGACCAAAGAAACACAAGGACTTATCTTCCCTAAACCTGCACCATTAAAGAAAAACAAAAACAAAAATAAAAAAGGAAAATTAGCTCGACAGAGTCTGCCTTACCTTAATGAAATCTCATCTTGCATCTCTGCTCAAATGTGTCTCTCAAAGAATAAATTCAACATCAAAAAATTAGCTTTAGCAAACAACAAATGTTTTACAGAATAAACATACGCTATGAAAGAAGAATCACAATCTAAACTGTATAATCTAGAGCTAAATTAATAATAAGAGAACAGAACACATCCAAGCACTCTAGAAAACAAGAAAACCGAAGCCCGGCCATGACAAATTACCTGGATCTTTGAGATCAGTAATGAATGATCACTGAAATATTAAGATACAAAGATACATATACAATCACTGAAATATACATGTGTCCACAAAATCCTTCGTAGGGAAGTATTCTTAACAAATTAAAGTAAGCTCCATTATTTTACAGTTAAAAACAAACAAATAGAATAAATACTTAACCATCCACAAATAGTATTAATAGAGTGATGAATAAAACAAAGTGGCATTGGCTGAACTTCCAAGGGCGAGGAGCTCCAGCTTATTTCCCTTACAACAACAACGGCTCAAGAGCCAAACATTACATGAGGCAATTATGTACCTACGGAGCCATCATCATCTACAAATAACAATAATTAGTGGATTTAAACAACATTATGTGATTGGCAGACAGAAGAATATGAAATTCAACAAAACAAATGAATCTGTAGATGGTAAGCTTACCCCAATCAGTTATAATTTCCGGAATATATATTGTGTGATGTTAATCTCCTCCATTCTTCTCCAGTTTTGTTTGAGTACTGCTCCCATAATTTATCACATTTGTGAAGGCTTAATTGTTTGAGGGATGATGCATTTCCAAGGATCCGCAGCAGCAAGGCCTCCAACTTCTTACACCCATAAATCTGTAGGGTCTCAAGGCACCGCATGACTGAGGTAATACCAGTCTTTATTTTCTCATTATCTTCTTCTTCACTTGTGTCTTCCCATGTTTCCCAATCCAATAGCAATGTGAATTCCAAATTTTTCAAATTAGGAAATGCTACTGATTGAACACCTGCATCTTCAGGCATCTTCAGGGTGACCTTGTGCCTGAAGATCATATATTCCAAAGAATTCAGGACTTATATGTTTTAGGCTTGCAAGTCCAAAAAGCAAGAGGGATTGGAGAAATGGCCACTTCCACAAAGCAGGCAGTGATGAAATCAAAGGAGACAAACCTAAAGCAAAAAATTGTTAAATTATTGATGAGAGGTTCAGCTACAATCCACTTGGGCAATTGAGATGTTGGATAGTTTTTGAATTTCAAGCCCTTGTAGATTTGGCAGTGATTCTGGCATAGAAATATCCATCCAACTTTCATTCACAAAGTCTTGGTTCTGGTTCTTTGGAAAGAGGACAGACCACCTATTCAAGTACTTGAGCTTTGCAAGACGATTGAAGGAAGCAGCATTATTAATAGCACTAGGAATGAATATGCCCATTTCACGGAGGGAAGTTAACTTATCAATCCCACGTGGCATTTGTGTGATCATTGTAGAGAAATTGGGCTAATGTGGTCTTGCCGCTACCCCCAGCCCCTACTATTGAGATAACCTTAACCTTGTCTAATGCATAATGATCAATACTCTTATTCTCAATTAACAAAAAGTGCTTGAGTAGAGATTCCTTATTAAAATCTCGACCACACACCTTTGACTCATCAACGGAGGAGATAGTCATGCTGTGTTGATCAAATATTGAGTTAGAATCGGCATGTCCATTAATTTTCAATGGACTAATAACAAAGGTAAACTGATTAGCCTCTCTCAATGTGGATTCTAGTTTATCATTGATCGCCTTAATTTTCAAGGTAATATCACTACGTGCTGGAGCTTGTCTAAGACAAGTAGAAAGAGATGGGATAAAAGAACACACCTTTTTCAAAAGTGTTGGCATTCTTCCAGCTTTTTTCGGATGACGAAGAAGATGCTCATTTGGTTTCACAACCTTGAGGTTCCATTCATCCAAAACATCTTCCATTTGATAAGTAGTGTCCTCGAGCTTTTCCAGCCAGACGCGAACATTGTTCTCCTTCAGCCTTCTCCACTCGGCATCATGCAACACTTTCTCAATTGTTTTCAGTTTATCAAAGAGATTTCCCAACTCTTCCTCCACACCCATCACCAACCCTTTTTTCCAGTTTCTTCATTATAACATCAATCAACTGATCTACTATTTTGCTTCATTGCTTCATTACGAAGGAGATGCATTTCTGGTACTGGTTGATGGTATTGGACAAGCTCTCAGGGAATAATGTATTTCTTATTTCCGCCTTTCTTTCCCATGACGACTAGGAATAGACAAAATCAAAAATTTCACTTTGAATTTCGTTTCGCAATTTCTTTTTTTCTTGTATTTATGGATATTTTTGTGTTTGTTTTTACTGATGAGATATTGATGTATAATAAAAAGTTGGAGTATATATATAGAGTGAGACTAGCTTTACCAAATTTAGAGTTCTTTACTTTCACTCAAACAATATATTATTTTTTTTTTTTTTTTTTTTACTCAAAGGAGGGATCCATCAAATAAAACAAAGGAAATTTGCTGCTAACACAGTAAAAGAACTCGGTAGAATACAATGGAAGAACAACAACTTACATTGAGAAAGGGAAAAAAAATAAATAATAACAAAAACCCTGATGAAGAAGATGAAGATAAACATGACAGTACAGAGCACACTCAGAAATGGGAAAGATTGAAAAAAAAAAAAAAAAGGTGGGATTATCGGTAGAAAAAGGAAGCAGAAACAAACGCTCTTTTCCAACGATAATTTATTACAATTGAAAACCATATTCCCATCCATCGAGATCCTCTCCATCATTTAGGCATTGCTCCTGAAGGATCCCAAAGCTTTAATGGCACCAGCCCTCAGAATGTACTGGTGGTAGAATGCAGCTATGGCAGCTCCGATGAAGGGTCCAACCCAGAAAATCCATTGGTCATCCCAGGCCTTGTCGACGCCATAGATAACGGCAGCTCCAAAGCTCCGGGCAGGGTTGATGCCGGTTCCGGTGATGGGGATGGTTGCAAGGTGAACCATGAACACAGCAAATCCAATTGCAAGTGGGGTCAATGCAGAGACATGAGAGTCTCTGGCATTTCTCTTGGGGTCAGTGGCTGAGAAGACGGTGTAGACCAAAACGAAGGTTCCGATGATCTCAGCAGCCAGTCCGACGCCGGTGGAGTAGCCGTCGTTCACCATGTTGGCTCCGCCGTGGTACCTGTGGTAGAAAGACTTCTGGAAACCCTTCACTAACCCAACACCGCAGATTGCTCCCAAGCACTGCGCCACCATGTACAAGAACGCCTTGATCAGCGACACTTTTCTCGCCAAAAACAGCCCGAATGTCACTGCCGGATTGATGTGTCCTCCGGAAATATCGGCGGTGCAGTAAACAAGGACGAAAATCATGCCCCCGAAGGCCCAGGCGATGCCGAGGATGCCGACGCCGCCGCACTGGTCGCCGCCGGCGGTCAGGTCAGTCTGGTGGCTGTAGCCAATGACGGTCAAAACGGTGACGTAAAGGAAGAGAAGGGTAGCGACGAACTCGGCGATAACAACTCTGTACAAGGACCATTTGGTGAGCTCATCCAAGTCGAAAAAGGGAGCCGGGAGAGGGTCGTGGTAGTCCTTGGTGGAGAACTCGCCGGCCTCCCTCGTCACGGCTTCGACGTCCTTCGTCATCGGAGATTGAAATTGAGCTGGAATTTGCTACTGTGTGAGAGAGGAAGTAGTGAGAGTGAGGTGAGGGCAGAGTGAATATATTATTAACTTGGTCATGCATGCACAATGTATTATATTCTTTCTTTGCAATTTAAATTAGAATTAAAAAAAAAAAAAAGCAAGATTCTTATGCAAACTTTAGTGGCAAATAAAGAACCAAGACAGAATTTATTTGTAAGCTTTCATGAGTTAACAAGCTAGGTTTTTTTTTTTTTTTTTGAAAACTAAAAAATTTTTATTAATGGCGTTGCAAATCGTCAACAACTATTGACAGAAAACCAATTAATAGTCAATACATACAATTGATTATAAAATATTTAGTCAAGGTCGTGCGGTTAGTAGTTATTTTTTATTGGGATTGATATTTATTTTCCACATTAATCTAATAGGAATGATCTCTAAATTTTCGTAAATTTTCTGTTAAAGAAGGGATTTTGGGGGAAAAAATGGTTTAACGTTTTATTCAAGAAGAAAAAAGCATTTGAAAAACTATTTTATGAAAAATGATTTTATAAATGAAATTATATTTGAATTAATTATTTTAAATAAATATGTTCATGCGAGTTTTTTTTTATGTAACATTGTTTTTAAATTTTATTTAAGTGATGTCCATGTGATCGATCTATGCATTTGGGCTTTTGTTATAAAAGTACAGAACATTAAAAATATATATTTCTCATTTTCTCTTTTTTTTTAGAGAACTCATTTAATATATAAAACATTAAACACTTATTCAACTAAGACTGAACTGCCAAATATATTACTTTACTTTTTTGGATTCTCTGGTTTAGTCACTAAATTTTTTTATTTCTCCCAAATATCATCATACTTTCAAAAACGAGCCAAAAATGTCACTCGCTCTAACGGAATCGTTAACTCGGACATAATTTCTCTCTTTAGTGTAAAACATGCAACTTGTTAGTGGTATTTTTGTCCATTTGTCCTTCTTTCTTCTTTTGCTACCCCTTCGACGTCTCAGAATGGTGGTGGGTTTCCGGGGTTTGCAAGGCGGCTGTGGGAGTTGTGGCTTTCTGGGATTGCAGGGCATTGAGAAAAAAACAATTGTGGAGCAAAGAATGAAGAAGAAATAATAAAAACTTTCCTCCACTTTGTCCTCGGCACGTCATCAGGGGGATTTACAGAGAGGGATTGAATTGGGATGACCACAGCGAAGATGAATTTTTGTACCTTCTGAAAATGGAAAACCAAGCACTAAACTTTGTTGTTATGCTTCTGGCCTTTGTTTTGTGTTTGTATTATGTTGTCTGAAACTCAATTTCACAATTCCAATATGTGGAATCTACAAATATAGCTTTACTGGGTGACGAGAGAGCAGGGAGGGGGAAGGGGAGGCGGAGGAGGGTGGAGGAACTTTGTGGAAGAAGATGAACAGTAAATTCGGGGAGGAAGGAGAAAAAAAGAAGTAAACGGACAAAAATACCCTTAAAAAGGGCACATGACAAGCATGTGACGGTCATTCCTTCAAGAGTAATGATGACTAACGGCAAAGTGACATTTCTAGCTTCTTTTTGAAAATATGGTGACATTTCCACAAAAAAATAAAAATAAATAATTAATGACCAAACAGGGGATTCGGGAAAAGTAAAGTGACATTTTTGACAGTTCACTCTTTAACTAATAAATTTATGATTAGAAAACACGGAAATATTGTGGTTAATCATTAATCTGTAATTGGGGATTGCTAAATATATACTCCGTATTTCATACATTGAATAGGAGTGGTTTTTTGGTTTGACATTGAATATTTGTTTGGATTTGATCCCTTAAATTGGTTTATATGTGACGCCACTAAATATAGGGTAAGACTATATATGGTTCCTTCACAAAAACATTCATTTCGTAAATATTGGCTGATGCAATTGAATTAGTAATACATCAAAGATCATTTCAGAGAATGGTTCGATAATGGAACTGTAGTATATTCCCTTAAATATATGTGCTTGGAGTTGTTCTGTAGCAAAGCGATTCTTTGTAGAAAATAGAGAGATCTAAAACAAGATAAAAAAGAATATATAGATTATTCCTAGTCCAATTATGAAGCAAAACCTTTTGTTATTCAACTAATTAACTAATGTTTTTTCCAAAGGATATTCAATACCTTTACCTAAAGCAAGATTAATAGAATCACATTCTATTTGTATACGCAAATGTTACACCCTTTTTTTCCCTTTAGTTCATTATTTTATTCCATACTTTTACAATATTTAGGGGATTTTGATTCTATACATGCTTATATATCATTGCAAGAATATATTATTTACTTGGCCACGTGTTTAACCATGCATATATTATATCCTTCCTTTTCAACTGTGAATTAATTATGATTCAAAAGCATGATTTTTATGCAAAACTTTAATACTCCCTCTGATTTATAATAAAAGAAGTTTTAGAGTTTTTGTAACAGATTAAAAATTTCGTTTGGATGATAAAAAAAAATCTAAACTATTATACTTTAATGTTACTAAGAGTTTTGGAATTATAATCCAATCAACATTACGAGTGATAGTTACATGAATAGTAAAATAACTACTAAGGTATTTAAAATAATCACTAGCTCTTAGTTTGATAAATTAAGACAACCGTAGAATACAAAGAACCAAGACAAAATATATTAATAACCATGGATGAGTTAACATCCTAGTTTATTTGTCAACATGAACTTTCAACCAAATAAAGAATAAAGGAAGATTAAACATATTGTCATGGAACTTTAATGAATCCTTCATTGGAAATTGATAATTTGTCTGAACAAGTAATTATTTTTGCTTTTCGGCCAAAGTTGACATTAATAATCCTGATTTTTATCAATATAATATATCATTTTAATTTCATATCAATCCAGCCATTTACGTTAACTAATAAAATCGATTAGTGTAAACCTTTTTATTTTTTATTATAGTTTGGAAAAGGAAAGAGGGCATGATTTCTTGTAAGACGACTTGTGCATGATTTCATCAGCATATATATGTGTATGTGTATATATATATATATATATATATATATATATATACATAGGAAACGTTTGTAAGAAGAAAAGAGAAATGAAGAAGCATTAGTTTTATATTCTTATTTTTATCCACCATCACTTTTATCAAACCCTTTCAGTCTAACTATACTTGTTTTATTAAACTACTTTGTTATTTTGACTCCATTTGAAGTAGTTTAATTGTTTCTATTTTCGTTACTTATTTCATTTTTGTAACGGAAATATTCACCCTTTATGCTTGTCCTCGAACAGTACTTTTGGTCATTTGTTTATTTAAAAAATGGTACTTGTTCCCTTTTTTTGTTAATATTTGTAGTTTTGGTCAGTTTCATTTTAATTTAAAAGTGATTTATATTTTACTTTTTATTCCCTGAACTTATTTTTTTGTCTTAATGTGCATTATTTGTGCAGTAATTATTAGATATATAAAATCGCTAAATTTTGGAGAAATAATAATAGCAGAACAACAAAATTCCATACTATATAATATATAGCATAGCAGGAGACGTTTCCTAAACCATAAAATTCTAATTCAAGAGACACAAAGTTAATGCCTTAAGAGAACCAACATTCATATTCGATCCTGCAGCTAAAGCAAATGGGAAAACAAACAAACTGTCAAACTGATTAATTAGCTCTTAATATTTGTTGTATAAATTAATAGAATGCTAAAAATATAGTCTAGCAAACGAACACAGGCCCAGATTTTGCTTGGGTCAACCGCGACAGCTTCTGTAGAAATGATGTGACCCAAGTAGTCTACATGTGTTGCGCCAAACCTGCATTTCTTTTCCTGCAAAAAAAAAAAAAAAGTGGTTAGTTCGCAATATATCAAATATGATCCTTAGGTGGATGATGTGGTCGTCCAAACTTTTGGACTGCACCAGTCTGTCATCAAAAAAAGTCTGGACAAATTTTCGGAGATGGGCTCATACTAGGTCATTTATTAGGCTTTGAAAAGTGAAGGGGGCATTTGTGAGGCCAAACGGCATTACCACAAACTCGAAATGATCTTCGTGTGGGTGTAAAAGGCGGTTTTTAGTATGTCGGATGGGTGAACTCGGATCTAGTGATACCCGGCTGTGAAGTCCAATTTTTTAAAGCATTCGGCACCAAAAATTTCATCGAGTAGCTCATCGCTGACCGGGATGAGAAACTAATCTTTGACTGTTATTTGGTTGAGGGCCCGGTAGTCGATGCAAAAGCACCAACTGCTGTCTGCTTTCTTGACTAGTAGGAGGTGATGAAAAAGGGTTGTCAATGGGTTGAATGAGGCCCTATTGCAATAGTGTGTGGACCATTTTCTCAATCTCCCTTTTTGTTAGTATGGGTATCGGTAGGGACAAACGTTGACTGGGCCGGAGTTGAGAGTGAGTCATATTCGGTGGTTATGGGCTCTGGTTGGGGAAAGGCTGGCCGTGGACTTGAAGAGGTCCAACAATTCGGACCTACGGTGGGTGAGGGCTGATGGGTCCAAAAGAATTTATATAAATATAAATTTGGCCCCTAAAATAGAAATTAATTGATGTAGGCCCTTTTAATTTTGGAGTCCAATTTCTACCCCTGGACATGGCCCAAGTAACGCAACACTTTGTAATAGACATGGCCAAACTGGGGAAGGAAGTCGTTACATATAGGTTTTAAGTTTGAAACTAAAGAAATTTAATTAAAATCATCTCAAATTAGAGATTGTAGCTCGGAAAAAAATAAAAGATCTAATGTTGGTATTCTATTGAGTTTATTTAAACATGCATTGTATGGTGTGCTTCATCTGACATCAAATTTTAGATTGGCCCTGTTAGATCGGGTGGTCTTAATCCTTATTTTGATTGATAAATTAACAAATATGAGAATTAATTTAATAATTGATTCTAAGTGAGAAAATGCAAAAGAAAAGTTCATGGGAGGACCAAAGCAAAAAACGACAAAGAAAACGAAGTTAAAACGAAGAAATGTCAATCAAACGAAGAAAGAAGACGAAACGGGCAAGGAGAGACCAACCAAGCTTGCGCAGCTGAGCGACAGTAAAGCGCGCAGCAAAGCTCAAGAACATCTTGGAAGTCGAGCCTTGACAGCCTCTTGAGTTTGAAGCTGCCCAGAAGTGTACGAACTTGATCACGTCGATAGGTAGCCGAAAATAGTCGAGCTCACTAGCCAAAACATTATGAAGAGACAAACCCGAGCCTCGACACACCTTCAAGTACTTCAAAGCTGCTGAAGACAAAAGAAATGACAAAAGAAGAACTAGCCGTTGAAGCAAAGAGTTCAAACATTACACAGGTTCGAACCCGAACCTCGATGTCGAACCCCCCTTCAAATCTCCCAACGGGTAGAAAAATATAGCCGTTATTTGACCGTTTGAAATGATTCCTTCACTTCTATAAAAAAGCCCCAAAAGTAGGAATTGAAAACTAATCATCCCCCACAAGTCTACTACACTCAAGCAATATTCCTAAGCTTCATTCCATACATTTGTCAAAATAGCCATTTAAGCTTAGATTTGAGTGAGTTAGAAAGAAGATTTTGTGTTCAACTTTTGTATTTCATTCTTAACTCCATTGTGGAGATTCTCACCATTGTAAACACAATGAGGGAAGTCATAAACACTTGTGAAGTGTTGTATGTGAGGGAAAGTCCTAAACTCTTGTTTAAGAGTTAGGCAAGAAGAAAGGGGGAACAAAAAGAGAAGGAGAGACCTAACTCTACGAGGTTGAATTTGGACAATTGTACAAGTCCTAGCTTGAGGTAAGTTGGGCAATTTGGGTTAAAGACCTATCCAAGAGTTTGGATTAGTTAAAAGGTAAAGGTCCTAGCTTAGACTTAAGTTAGTTATTTGTCAAAGTGTTAATCCAATTGCTAGGTAAGAGGAGTCTTAGTAAGTCCTAAAGCCTTGAGAAGGTTTGGGCTAAAGATCCTTTGCTAGTCTTAGGCAAGGAAGTCCTACTCTAGAGTTAGATTAGGCAAGGGAAAAAGTCTTAATCTCTTGAAAAAAGAGTTAAGCAAGTGTAAGGGATTGAAACACTCTTAAGTTGTAGAACTTGGGGAGTGGACTAGGATTCAAGAGGAATCCGAACCACTATAAATTTGGTGTGTTCTTGCTTTCTTGTTTATTTTCTTTCATATTTTGCAATTCACTAATGTTAGCTCTGTGGCTCAATCCTAGTTTTGATGATTAATAAACAAATAAGTGATTTCGTTTAATGCCTTGCATGAAATTTAATTGTAGAAAAGATATAGAAAACGTGCAGCAAAGCAAAGAACAAAGCAAGCCAAAGTCCAAGAAAAGGAGCAAAAGACACAGCTGAAGAACAGTCTCGAATCCGAGTGTCGACAGCCTCTCAAAGTCGAAGCTAAACCCAGAAACCTTCGAGCTCCAGTGTCGACAGGGTATCAACATTGAAGGATTACCCAGGTCGACAGGGATTGCCCAGGTCGACAGGGTATCAACCTTCGAACTCTAGTGTCTACAGGGTATCAACATCGAAAGTCCAACTCTTGTTTGAGAGTTAGGCATGAAGTAAGGGGGAGCAAGAAGGAAGGAGATTCCTAACCAAGAGTTTGGTTAGGCAATTGTAAAAGTCCTATTCAAGAGGTTGGATTAGGTAAAGGGGTAGAAGTCCTAGCTTAGAATTAAGATAGGCAAATTGTTAAAGTCCTAGTTTAGAGTTAAATTAAGCAATGGGGGGAAGTCCTTTGGAGTGACCAATTGGAGTCTTGAGTAAGACCTAAATTCCTTGAGGAAGGTGAGAGGGGCAAAAGATCTGATTGCTAGCCATTAGTCTAGACTTAGATTAAGCACTAGGATAAGTCTTGAGATTAAGAGATTAATCTTATTCAAGTGTAAGGGATTGGAACACTCCTTTAAATGTTTCTTAGAGTAGAAAACAAGTTGTAGAACTTGTCAAGTAGACTAGGATTCAAGGGGAATCCAAACCACTATAAATTTGGTGTGTTCTTGTTTTGATTGTTTATTTGCTTTCCTGTTTTGCAAATCACTAATCACACACCTCTCATTGTAAAACTGTTTTTACACTTGTCTTTGAAAAAGGTTTTTCAAAGTTGTTCTTATTGTGAAAACTGTTTTTATACTTGTCTTTGAAAAAGGTTTTTCAAAGTTGTTTATCTTGTTAAAATAGTTTGTACATATATCTTTGAAAAAGGTTTTTCAAAAGTGTTCTATTTTCTAAGTGTTCTTCTTTGAAGAACAAATATTTTTAAAAGGGTCAAGAACCTAATTCACCCCCTCCCCCTCTTAGGTTTGCTGTTTATTGTACTGGGATTTCAATTGGTATCAGAGCTAGTGATCAAATTTGAAGGTTTAACAACCTTGAGTTTAAAGATCATTTTTGCAACCTTTGTGATTTTTAGAGTCTTACTTGCTTTCTTGACTGTTTGTGCTGTATTTTCCTAAATTTGCACAAAATTGCTAAAGGTATGAATGCCACCAAGAAGGTGACCAAGCTAGCTAAGACGTGGAATGATTCCTCAAGTGAGGAAGAGAAGGAATCCACACAAGGATGCTTTGTTGGGAGCAAACTAGAAGAGGTAACAAATTCTTCCAAATCTTCTTTATTTGGTAGTATGCATGAAAGTGATAGTGATAGTGATTGTGACAGTGATTATGTTAGAAAATCTGAAGTATATGAATATGTCACTACATTGCATGAAAACTGTATGAAAGCCATGAAAATGAATGTTATGCATGAAAAGAAAATTAACTTTTCAGAATTGCATGTATCATCATTAAAAGAAGAAAACTCTACTTTGATATGTAAAAATGATTAACTAAAAAACAGAGTAGATAAATTGAATACTTTGCTTGCTAATGAAAATGCAAACTGTATTGATTTAAAAAGAAGTTATGAGTGAAGTCTCATAAAAAGCTAGAAAATGAGTATAATGATTTAAAGAAAAAGGTTGAAGACCTTAATTCTAGCTTAGAGAATTGACTCTAGGAAGAGATAACCTAGAACAATTGCTAGGCAAACAAAAGGTAGGAAATGGTAAAAATGGCTTAGGTTATGAAAGTAACCAAAATTTTTTAAAATCTTTTCTGTCAATGTGGTTGGACGACTGTAGAAATCCCTAGTCTTTACTCCCTAACATGAGCAGGCTGCTTACCTGCAATTTTTGCTGTGGAAATTCGAGAAAACAAAATTATTGCTGTAGGCTTTAATTCACTGCCACCACCATTATTAGTTGCTTCCTCATTCTCACTTTTGGGAATGCATTGGTAATTGGTTAAGTTAACCATCAAAACATAGCCTTGCATAGTATGGATGGATTAATTGCTAAAACTGAAGAGTTTGTTGACATCTTGTTTGAAATATATGACTATTTTATATTTCATACTATATGTATCAGTCCAGATAGTTAATACAAGAACTATATGGTTTCTATATCGTGATTGGGATTATGAGATATCTTGGCAGGACAGAGATGATTAATTGTGATTGAGTGTCAATGAAAAACTTCCAACTGCTCTCTACTGATTTCCATCTCATGTGATCGTCGTTGTCCTCAATTGGTTATTCTTCTTAACTGTTAAATGTTTCTTGTATTTCCTTGTTCCTTTCTGCAATCTGTATCTTTGCTAAGTTTTTAACTTGCAAATCAATTTGTTTGCTTGCATAATGTGAATTACTTTGGCTTCTTTGAGGCAAAGATTCTGATACTTTTAATTTTGGGTGCTTTCATTGATTGTGGTACATGCTTTTCTAAAAGATGGCTGAGAATTTGTTGTATTGTTTCTGCATTTCTTGATGAGAAACAGAGTGTGAATGTTCTTGGCTAGAAACAGGGTGAGAAACAGTTTGCAATCTGTATCTTTGATTATCCGAAATTTTTTCTAGGGAGAAGGAAATTATTCCGACGCTGGCATCCCAAATTTTTCTAAGGGAGAACGCAATTTTTCCCACGCTTACTCGGAAGTTCCCATTCCGTCAAACAAAAAAATGGGCATGAGCAGAAAATCCCAAATATTTTTTCTAAGGAGAAGGAAATTCTTCTGACGCTCGCATCAGAAATTTTTGCAACTCCAGCCCCAAAGGGCCTCTTCGACAATCATCTAGCATATCTTTGATCCTTCCTTTGGACCTGGGGGGGCTTAATAGTGTGTGGGGATCAAAATGTCCCACTACTAAAAGTATGTCCCCTAGAAAGGGATAGAGATAAAGTGATCTAATCACAAATAAGCCTTTGTCTCCAAGACAAGGCCAATCCACCTAGACAAGGATGCTACTCCTATAAATATGAACATAACCAACATGGTAAGCGATTTTCTCTCATCTCTACAATTGGATTACTCTCATACTGTGGGTGACTTAATCGTCGGAGCGTCCGCCCGGGAAAACTCCCGGCGTACTCTTAACAATCTTTACGTTTCCTTTGGCAGGTTAGACATCCTACCGACCCATCCACCGAAATTACTTCTCTACCCCCGACGGGTATGACGGACCTCATCAACGCTGCTGTAGAAGACGTTGTTGAGGAATTGCTTATTGTGCGGAGAGTTCCCGACGGCAGGAGGGGTTTGCAGAACCATGGCAGAGGCTGAGACGCGGGGGCGTAGTTTTTCTTTTGTTTTGGGGATCTTGTGAGCGTAGGTGTGTGCGCATACAGTAGTGGATCTCCGCCGTTAATTCTGTAAGGCGAAGAATGCATGCGTTGGTTAAGTCCACCTCTGAACCCCAGAAGCTTCAGATTGTTCTTCACAATTTTCCACAGCCAGTTCGATTAACAAGGTACGTTGTATGTTTTGCGTTTTCAAAAAAAATAAGTTGTTTCCTTTCTTCTCTGGTTGCGGTTCTCTTTTTGTTAATACAGTATTAGTACTATTTTAAATTTCTAATGCATTGTAAAATTCCTTTTCTAATTTGAAATTTCTTTTTTTCTCAAGGAATCTTTTGGTACGCAGAGACACGTTTGAACGCCCAGTTGCCTTTCTTTTGGTGTTCAGAAAAGTTTTTGAATCCTCTGATTTTAATTTTTGAGCTTCTCTTTCTCACTAAAAAAGACATTCTGCGCATCGCAACTCAAAGTCATTATACCTGGGAAGATTTCTTTTCAAATCTCATTTCAAACTGAACAGAGCATTGATATCTTTTCAAAAAATTCCCCATTTTCTATGAATGAATACTATATTTTTGGGAAGAATTAGTCAGAGTGCCGAGGGCGACCGCAACAATGAACACAAAAAGCCCCAACAATATCAATACTCAGGCAAGATTTCAAACAGCAAAGAGCATTAATACTCACGCGGTTCTGGTTTGAGGAGCAGTTAAATGGTTTGGTTTCTATTTTCGTTTCTAGATCTTCTTCTCTGGTTGAGGTTAGTGAATCTCACATTTTGTTTTGTATTTCAAAAGTTTTACCGTAAAGGCTGGTAGTGGTAAACATAAGTTAGGGAGATAGATGACATTAATAGTAACTTTATGCATTAATTTTAGTGTTTAAAGCTTATGTATTTCGAGTTTGTCATTTTCAACCTTTTATTAATATAAATGAATTTTATAATTGATTTAAGTTTTTCAAAACATTTTCCTTGCGTACTTATTCAGTGAAATTTCACTCATATTAAATGGTGATTGTGTGGGCAATCTTTTGAAAGTGCATTTGGAATTTATGATGTGAATTAATATTTGTGGGTCTGTTACCGATTTGTATTCGCATTAAGCAGGCCCGGCCCTATGGGCTGGGCAGGCTGGGCAATGGCCCAAGGCCCACACACATTTGGGGCCCAAAAAAAGAAAATTATAATATTATGTATTAGTAATTTTAGTTCATAAAAATTTTAATTTTAGACCCAAATTAATTTTTATATGAAAGATAAAATTAGGGCCTTTTTTAAATTTATGTTAGTTCAAGGCCCACATTTAAAGTCCATATTTAATTTTATTTTAAAAAAATTGATGCAAGAATAATTTTTTTATTTTTATCAACTCAAGGCCCAATTTTATTTTTGTTTGAAAAGGATTGAATAGGTATAACCCTGTTTACATACCCTCTTTTTGAGAGTCAAAAGTTAGAGGAGGGGCTAGATTGCTCCTTCCTGTTGGAATTAATGATACTGTTATTTCCAGTGTATGATGATGAGTCCACCAGTGCTATCTCTTTTGCCTTGGTTTCCCTGATTATTTAGCCCAACTATCAGATGATTTTGAGAGACCAAAGGACACCATAGAGTCCACACTTTCCTTGCAGTCTCTTGACTTAGGGAATTTTCAGTCCTTCCCCCTGATATTTTTATTTTTTACTTTTGTTGTTGTAGTTGAAAGATCACGTTATAAATTTTTTTTTTAAAATAATATAAATGACTAAATTATCGTATTATATTTTTCTTTGAGGCCTATTTCCTCCATTTTGTCCTGGGCCTCCGAAAACTTAGGGCCCTGGCGTTAAGCTCGATTGAATTATATATTCATTGGCTTTTATGTCTATTGTGATATTTTTTGATCTTAGAATTGGTTTGACAACTTAATGTGGGAAGGAGTCGGTAAATTTTATAATTGTTTCTTATTTTTTCATCTGCTGAAGTCCTTCATTTTGAGAGAGCTCCTGCATTTTCTTGCTTAAAGTGACCAAAAAGTTCCTGTCGTTATTGCCAGACATTTTGGATGCAACTAATTTGGACTCGTCTCATAGGTATTATTTGACCTTTAAACATTCTTATCATACAATGAGTTAAGAAATTATATTGATGCTCACATTTTGTGACCGACTTGGTATAAGTGTTGTAATTATGTCAACTGCATTTTTACAGTGCCTCTGTGATGTACAAATACCAAGTCATTCTTAATCACTACCTAAATGTATCCTCCCAAATGTTGGAGTTCAGAAATCAGCTGTGGTCATAGCTATATTACATGAAAGATTAATTATGATATCAAAATTGTGTGCATGTAGAAAGTTGTTTGTGATGGAACTGCAAACTAGTGTTCCAATTCCTTTATTTTTATGCAATCATCTATTCAGCATTAAACATATTAAATTATTAATGCATTTAAGGTGCAAAGGTTTAGCTGCACGTTTCTTTTCATTTAGGTTTGTAACCATTTGATTTTAATTCATAATTCCTTCCGCTACTATATATATATATATATATATATACGCGTTAGTGTATATGTTATGATGCAGAAAAATAGAGATTGATTTTATGTTCTCTACAATCCCTAAAAATATAGCTTTGGGAAGAGAGGAAACATGTGTTAGTAAGAGTTGACAATTCATAATAGTTGTACAGATTGTTAGGAAACACAATTTGTGCGTTGGGGTGTTGTATCCTGGGTGACAAGTCGCAATGCTCTGTTGCACTAAAGTTGATACTTTGTAGAGGCTTGAAACATCTAAAGAGAGCGAAATATATGCGTCTCAGCCTGTCTAACGATTAATTGTTTGTTCGTTGTGTTTTTTTCTATTATCTTGTAGGTTAGTTGAACTGTTGCGAACAACAAATGTTGATGTGCGTTTCAGGTTTCTAATGTTATTATGCTGCTCATTCTTCTCTAAGATTTGTGGGCCACAATTAGAGGAGACACCTTTCACTGGGAGTCGCAATGTATATAGAAGCTGAGGAATGTGCCACCGTCTATTTTCTCCTATTGAATTGGTAGAAGTATTGTAAAAAACTCCAGTACTTCGCAATTGAGGAGATACAGAAACAGAAGAATCAACAAATAGACAGAAACTATGAACTCAAATGAAGAATGCAGAAGAACTCAAAGAAAAGAGAATTGAGAGAAGAGAGAACTTTCTGGAATGAGATTGTCATATAATGAAATTACTTGCATTACAATGAACGTGAAATATAGTTATATGCAGCTAATAATCTGCTAACCACATCTAGTCTAATTAACTAAGCTAAGTGGTTAAAATGATAGCTGTACAAAAAAACAACTAACTAATTAGCTAACTAGAGTGAAATGTTGACTTTTGAGGCATGCAAGTGGAGTGAGGACCACTTGATCTTCATCAATCAGTTGCTTGCCCATCAAATGTTGTTCCAGCTCAGCTTCTGCTCATGTTAACACATAAATATATCGCAAGATCAATTTAGCAAGATTAAGGGAAACTCGATTTAGGAACAGAAAGAGCTTAAGACAGTAATGGCATCAGAATTGCCATGCGGATGGTACAGATGATTCAGTCAAAAAGTTGCTGTTATTTTACAAGTATGAGTGATTTTCTCTTTACCCTTTGAACCACCCATAGTAGTTTTGTTCAGCTCTGTCCTTTATGGGGCCACGTTTGAATTATTGAGGTTGATGCCATGTAATTTTGTTCAGGTTCGTTGGTGGGTTCAATTGTTGATCTACAAAAAGACGACAGAATCCCTTTCAAAACAGGATGCGAAGATTGTATATAAGATTTTTATGAGTGATAATAAGAATAGAATATTGTTCATGTACCTCATGTTCTAATTACAGTACTATCAATTGGTAGAACTATGAGCAGTGCTCAAGGAACGACTCTCAAATCTTGAATCAAACTCTATAGAAATAATGCCTGTGTTGATTCTCAGATTATCATATATCAGAGAACCTTCTGGTTCTCCAGTTGGTGTAGCCAGTGATCTTCTTGAGTCTTGAGATACAAAGAAATCATTAATATCTTCTTTATTTTCTATCTTGAATAAATTTTTTTATTTTATATCATTTTCATATTGCATATAATATGTTTCTTCATATTATAATTATTAAATTATAGAGCACACGCATAGCGCGGTAAAAATTTAACTAGTATTCATTAAATGTGTGATAAATGATCTTGTGGTTTCTCAACCCTTCCCCCTATTTTATCAATAAAACTCCAAATTTGTGTACAATTCAGTGGCTAACTTAGTGGTAAAGGTTTTTTTTTATTTTTTTATTCCCTCTCTTGCTTAATTCCTTCTTTTTCAATTATTCATTGTTTTTCTATTTTTTTTTCCTCTAAAACTTCTCCATTCCTATGTGAATTTTATAAAAGTCTTTAATACTCTTTTGCTTAAATATCATATTTCTTTCCTCTGTTGAAGTCCATCATTTCTTTTCTTTTATTTTCCCTAAAACTAGCTTGTGTGTTTTTATTAAATTTTTAATTTCTTCACATTAATTAATATTATAGTAGAAATACTTAAAATATTAATTTATAGATATTAACCATAATAATTTCATCTATAATTTTTCTAAATATACACATTGTACTTTTATAATTCAATTTAAAAAATTATTAGTAGTCCATAACTTTATTTATATGCATTAGATGCTTTTCGATTCTATGATACGATCTTACAATCTGATCCAACGATCCTGATTTTATTCCTAATCAATTATAGTCACGAGTTAACAACCTTGGGACAAATTGACAGACACATAAGTCATGAGATGATAAATGTAAATATATATATATAAGATAATAAATTTAGTGAAAAGAAATTGTTAAATATTATAAGAAAATGTTAGATGACTGTAAATATATATATGCAATATATATTATAATTAATATATGACTCCAGCTTTATTCGAGCTTCTCATCGAATTGTTCACGAATGCAATCGAACTTTTATTTCTCATGTTCATACACTGTTCATTTATTAATCGAGTCTAAAATATTATTTGTGTTCATTTATGTAATACATGAACTATCTCGGGCTAAACTTTTAATGAGTCGAGCCCGAACTTGCTCGTGAACATTCATGTTCGTTTTCACCCCCACTCCGAATCACATAATAAAGATGGTATGAATGCCTCAATCACAACCCTTTGATCTGCACCTTTTAGGTGTATTATTTTAGCACTTGTTATGGCAGTTCTCACGGGCTTTTGCCCAAGGTTTTAACGTTTATTTGCAGTTTTAAAGATCAAGCCCAATTGTAGAAGAGAAGTAAAAAAAGAGGAATTTTGAAGCATAAAGAAACCCACAAGTTGGAAGAAAAGCCCATGTGGCCAGAGCCAATTTCCAGACAAATCGCAAGAGGAAGTCGGGCGCATGAAGTTGAATCCAATTGATAATTGGCTTCCAAGTAAATCCGAGTGGGCCGAATTTAATTCCAATCCAATTATTAATTCGATTGCAATTGGATTCCAATTAATTGTGAATGGGCCGAAACCAATTGGAATCCAATTATCCAATTGGTTTGAATTGGATTGCAATCGGATTCCAATTATCCAATTGGATTGGAAGTAAATTGATTAAGTGGGCAGCCATGCGAATGGAATATGCTGTGAAGCTTAAAAGGGAAGCAATGTAGTTTTGGGCAATTACCAATCCAAGAAGGAATTAAAGAGAGAAGTTGGGAGTTGCCAAATTTGAAGAGACTCTATGTGCTTAATTAATTCTCTTTCCAAGTAGAAGAAGGTTTCCTTATTCTATTAGGAGATTGGTTAATTGCTGATTTGTATCCCTATATATATGAGATTATTCCTGCACTTTTAGGATAAGCTTTTAGAGACAAGTTTTTAGAGAAGTTTTTAGATAGAAGTTTTCTAGACAAGTTTTATAGAGAATAGTTTCTAAGTTTACAAGTAATTATCACGTAAGATACAGTTTCGTGCTAGAATAGTTTTCCTTTGTTTTTCTCTGTTCTGTTCTGTTTTGCTCTGTTTCGATCGCAACTTTGGATTTTTCCGATAGGTAGTCTACCGTTTGGCCAAACCGGCGGTTGTCAGATCGCGACTTCTTAAATTCTAGTACATTATTCTCTTTTCTCTTTTAATGTCTTCTTTTATAATTATGTGTTTTTCGTGTTTTATCATGAGTAGCTAATTTATTAGTTCTGGTATTATGTAAGAAGCCATAATCCATGCAAGTATGAAACCCAAGAATTAATCTAAGGTCTCATGAATTATGTTTCTAAATTGCTTGTGTTTATATGTCTAATTACTAAGATTCTATTAAGCCTGATCAACTTAGTTTAATCTGGTAGAGTCAGTGAGTGGCACAACTACCGGCCGAGTAGTACAGGATTAATTGGGTAATAATTTCTAATGCATCGTCAGTAGGAATTATTAGTTTCGGGTTCTTCTTGTTCTTAATTCTTCTATTTGTTAATTAATAAGGTTTGCGGGGACTCGCAGTCTGTTAGTTAACGTAGTTAGAGAATAATTCCTTTGCGGGGACTCGCGGGGGATTATCGAGAATCTATGGGAGAATTGGGATTATTTGCGGGGACTCGAGGTAATACTATAACTGAAACGGCATAAGTAATTAGACAAGTTAAGGGGTTTATGATTGCATGCATAAGATTAAGGTGGATTTACATAATACCAAAATTTTCTCTCATTAATCGATATCTGTTTAAGTCTTTTATTTAATTATTAGTTTAATTATTATTTTGCTAAAATTAAGTGACAACTCTAAGGTCTCCTGGGAGACACAAAGGTGACTACTAGTCATAGTTTGATTTTATTTGCACGTTAATTGGAATTTGAATTAAATTGCCGTCTCTGTGGATCGACCCTGTCTACTACTGTGCTATATTTTATTAGCATCTTAATTGCAGGTTTTAAACAGTACTTTTACTGTATTTGGTAGACCCACGACAAGTCCTATCAAATTGGTGCCGTTGCCGGGGACGGTTACAATTTTTATTCTTTTTCTTGTTTAATGTGCATTGGTGTTTCCTTGTGTTGTGTATGACCAGATCTTCAGGTGCTGAATTATTTAGTGATCCAGAGATCGAGAAGACCTGCAAAAGCTTAGCCAAGGAGGCGCGGTTGAGAAAACTCGCAGAAACAGAATCTGTCAGTCGATCGTTTGCCCAAACGGCCGGTAGCTCCGAAACAGAGTTTTAACATTCTCATTCTGAATCAGAACCAATGGGTGACAGAGAGCTCGTAGAGGGCCCAGAAGAAGAGCCCACACTGAAGGATTTGTGCAGCCATGATGCAGATGATAGAGCTTCAGCAGTAGTCACTCCAACATTGCCCAACGGATTTCCATTGAAGAACGGTTGGCTGAATGGTATCCCAAAATTTCATGAGGGTGCTAGGGATGATCCACACAACTTTCTCTCTGAGTATGTGAAGAATTGCAAGGTGGGGCGCCTACCCACAGGGGCCACCCTCGATCAGCTGAAATTGGTGGCCTTCCCATATGTCCTGACAGGTCCAGCAAACAGGTGGTTTTCATCATTGCCACCAAATTCTATCACCACCTGGCAGCAAATGAAAAAGCTGTTCTTGAAGAAGTACTTTTCTCCAACAAAAACCAACTTGGTTATGAAGGAGATCAGCAGCATTCAACAAGAAGTTGTTGAGTCCCTTAGCAATTACTAGATGAGGTTTAAAGAGTTGGTGGAGAGCTGCCCAAATCATAAGTATTCAAAGGCTCAATTATTGCAATATTTCTACCATGGGATGTGTACCAATGATTGAAATCACATGGATTCATCTAGCAAAGGGGCGTTCCAGAATAATACAGTAGCTAAGGCCAGGAAGATGATTAAAGACACCATCGAGTCAAGAAGCCAGTTTGGGGAACCCTCCCGTTTGGCCAAACGGCAGGCTGAAGTTCGGTTTATTGATGATTCATGGGAGGAAAAATTAAATCAGCTGACTGCCAATGTGGAGAAATTGACTGCACTGGTGGCGAAACTTGCAACCTCGAACAGCAGTAACAAATAGGAGGTGGTGTGTGCATGTTGTGGCAATCCGAGACACTTTGCGCAGAACTACAATCTTGCACATGAAGAAACAATTGCTCAAGCTAATACTGTAGGGAATTGGCACAATAATTCTAATGAGAATTGGCACGGAATGCACCCAGGAGGGATCCATATTCAAATACATATAATCCAGGATGGAAGGACAATCCGGCAGTTGGTTGGAAGAATCCAAAAGAAGGAGTTCAAGTTCCCTTCCCCTCATAAGAAAATCAGCAAGTTCTTGGTCAGATTTTGGGGAATCCCAACCAACAAGCTTCAAATTCAAATATGGGGAACAATAACCGGAATGATGGACCAATGTACAGGCCCCCGAATCAGAGGAATTTTTTCAATCAAAATCAGAACAATCCAAGATGGGGCAGACTAATGGAAGAAGTTATGGTAGAGCTATTTGCGCAGCAGAAAAAGCAGCGAACAGCCATAGATGGGATTGCTGGAGTGTTATCTCAGTAATCTGCGTCAATACAAGAATTAAGAGGGAACCAAGTCCAGCTGCCCTCCCAGGTACAGGTTCCTCCTAAGGAGAATGTGAATGAAATTCAGCTGCGAAGTGGAAAAATTTTGGAGCCTGCAATAAAAAAATCGCAGTCAGCAGGGGGCCATTTGCCCAAACCGACGGGTGATTCAGAAGCTGAAAATTCAGAGCAACCCAAACCTGAGGAGCCAATTGTTATTAGATCTGAATCTGAACCTAAGAGGAGCCATGCCCCAATTCCAGTTAGCAAAGAGGTGTACAAGCCAGTGCCACCCTTCCCTAATAACTTGCGCCCCAAGGCAAGAAAGATGAAAGAGGATCCAATTGAGTACTTGGAGGTTTTCGAAAAAATGGATGTCAACATTCCATTCCTAAAGGCGATAAAAATTCCCCCAATTGGGAAATTTCTGAAGGACTTCACGGCTGGGAAACCAAAAGGAGCTAGTAAGGTGGTCCTAGGCGAGACAGTCTCCGCCGTTATTCAAAAAAAGCTGCCACCCAAATGCAAGGACCTAGGTATGTTTTCTCTACCATGTGTGATTGGAGAAAAAGTTATTGAGCATGCAATGTGTGATCTTGGTGCATCTATTAATTTCATGCCCTTATCTGTTTACTTTACTCTATCTGGGGTAAAATTAGTTGAAACAAAGGTTGTGATTCAACTAGCTGATAGATCATGTGTTCATCCTGAGGGGGTATTGGAAAATGTACTTGTGCAAGTTAATTCTTTTGTATATCCTACTGATTTCTATGTTATAAAAATGAATACTGATCCTGGTAAAGAATCTACTGGGGTGTTGTTGGGTAAACCATTTCTTAAGACATCCAAGGCTGTTATAGATGTATATAATGGATCAATTTGTTTGGATTACTGTGGGGAGAAGTGGCAATTTAACATTGAGAATGCTATGAAACATCCTGATGATGTTGAAAATGTATATGGAATAGATGTCATTGACCCCCTTGTCCAAGAATATCTTGAGACGAATTTCTTGCAGGATAAACTAGAAAGAACACTTGCCCAAAGCCTCACAGAAGCTGATATACAGAATATAAGTGATGAGGAAGTCTGTGAGGCAATTCAGAACCTTGCAGCAGCTGAAGAGTATACAGGACCAGGCGACGGTTTCCCCAAACCTCTGGGTGCCGAAACGACCCATTCCATCATTAGTAAAGGCCCCGAAGTTGGATCTGAAGCCTCTCCTAGATAATCTGAAATATACCTTCTTAGGCGAAGAAGATACAGTGCCAGTGATTAATTCTAAGGGATTGACCCCAGCTCAAGAAGATCGTTTGCTGAGAACCATAAGGAAGCACATCAAAGCGATTGGGTGGACTTTAGCCGATGTTCCTGGAATAAGTCTAGATATTTGCCAACACTTTATCTTCCTAGAGCCCGACGCAAAGCATCAAGGGACCCTCAAAGAAAGTTGAATCCGAACATAAGGGAGGTAGTTCTAAAGGAGATTCTAAAGTTATTGGCCATGGGGATAGATTATTTCTGACAGCAAGTGGGTCAGCCCAGTCTATGTGGTACCAAAAAAAGGAGGTTTGAAGTGGTTACAAATGAGAAAAATGAGCTGGTGCCGATGAGATTACTCACAGGATGGAGAATGTGCATTGACTTCCACAAATTAAATGCAGCTACTAGGAAGGATCATTTTTCCCTTCCCTTTATTGATGAAATGCTAGAATGTCTGGCTGATAAGATGTTCTTTTGTTTTCTGGACCAGTACAGTGGATATTTTCAAATATGGGTGAACAAGGAGGATCAGGAGAAGACTACTTTCACATGCCCTTTTGGAACTTATGCCTACAGGAGAATGCCATTTGGTCTATGCAATGCCCCTGGGACTTTTCAGAGATGCATGATGAGCATATTTTCAGACATGATTGAGCAGTGCATTGAGATTTTTATAGATGATTTCACAGTCTATGGGGATTCTTTTGATCAATGTTTAGAACACCTGGATTCGGTTTTGGAACGATGCGTAGCAAAGAACTTGGTGCTGAATTATGAGAAATGTCACTTCATGGTTCGAGAAAGAATTGTTCTTGGCCACAAAGTAAGTGAAGAAGCGATCGAAGTGGACAAGGCCAAAGTAGAATTGATTGCCAAGCTACCCTATCCCACTAACGTGAAGGAAATTCGTGGTTTTCTGGGCCATGCGGGTTTTTATAGATGTTTCATCAAGGATTTTGCCAAAATCGCACGGCCACTCACAAATTTGCTCAAAGACGATGTCCCGTTTGCCCTAACGGACGACTGTCGTGGCGCATTTAACACTCTAAAAGAGAAGTTGATATCAGCTCCAATCATTCAACCTCTAGATTGGGCAAAACCATTCGAGCTGATGTGTGATGCTAGTGATTATGTTGTTGGTGCCGTGCTTGGTCAGAAAATTGGGAAGCAAACACATGCTGTGTATTATGCCTCCAAGGCTCTTAATCCTGCCCAATGTAATTACACCACAACAGAGAAGGAGTTAGTTGCAGTCGTGTTTGGATTTGATAAGTTCAGACAGTACCTCCTGGGCTCCAAGGTTATAGTTTATACCGATTATGCTGCTTTAAAACACCTGCTACACAAAAAGGAGCCAAAGCCAAGGTTGATTAGGTGGATTTTGCTTCTCCAAGAATTCGATTGGGAGCTTAAAGATAAAAAAGGAGCTGAGAACACAGTAGCTGATCATTTGAGTCGACTGACTCTACCTGAACAGGAGGAACAAATTGGTGAAGAATTTTTGGGAGAACACCTATTTGCTCTAAGTGCTGTAATTCAGGGAGAACAAACTTATCTTGCAACAGTAACAGCAGCCCATCCTGACCCATGGTATGCACCCATAGTGAATTATTTAGTTGCTAATGCTCTGCCACTCGAATTTTCTCAAGGGAAGAAGGAGAAGTTGATCAGTGATAGTAGGTAGTATATCTGGGACGATCCAATCATGTGGAAGTGTGGTCTTGATCAGATCATCCGACGATGTGTACCAGAATGGGAGCAAAAGAGCATTCTACAGCACTGCCACTCTTCGCCTTCAGGAGGGCATTTTGGGCACAAACGCACAGCTAGAAAAATAATGGACTGTGGTTTTTATTGGCCTAGTCTGAACAAAGATAGCTACAGATTTTGTCAAGCTTATGAAAGATGCCAGCAATTTGGAGACATTGGTACCCGAGATGAAATGCCACAAGTCCCAATCAAGGTCTGCGAAATATTTGATGTTTGGGGCATGGATTTTATGTGCCCTTTCCCACCTTCCAATGGGTATGTTTACATTCTGCTCGTCGTAGATTATGTGTCCAAGTGGGTTGAGGCCAGGCCCATACGCTCAAATACAGCCAAAGAAGTGAAGACATTAATGTCAATTGTTCCCTCAATTTGGTGTTCCCAAGGCAATTATCAGTGATCAAGGGACCCATTTTTGCAATCAGACTATATCCGGAGTATTGAGGACACATGGAATTCAGCATTGTCTTGCTACACCGTACCATCCACAAGTCCAAAGGCCAGGCTGAAGTGTTGAACAGAGAGATCAAAAGGATTCTTGAGAGGACAGTTAATACCTCAAGAAAAGATTGGAGTCAGAAGCTACCTGATGCTTTATGGGCATATCGGACTGCACTTAAAACTCCTATTGGGATGTCTCCGTATCGACTTATTTTCGGCAAGATGTGTCATCTTCCTGTGGAATTAGAGCATAAAGCATACTGGGCAGTCCAAAAGATGAACCTGGATTCAACAGCAACAGGTGAGGAAAAGCAGTACCAACTCCAGGAACTTGAAGAAATTAGGCTAGAAGCCTACGATTTTGCCAACTGGTACAAGGATCGAACAAAGGCCAGGCATGATCGACTCATCCAACAGAAGGAATTCCGAGTTGGCCAGCAGGTGTTATTATTTAAGTTCAGGGTTCGTTTTTTGGCACCTGAAAATTATCTAGCAAGTGGCATGGGCCATTGTAGGTAGTAGCCGTTTGGCCCAGTGGTGCAGTAGAGGTTCGAGACCCTCAGTCAGGACAGCAGTATAAAGTCAATTGGCATCGACTCAAGCAATTTTATACCTCAAGTCAAATCCAGCAAGTCAACTGCCTCTGGTTGACTAAGTGCCTGCATCACATAGATTAATCAGTTCGCACCCCGTCTAGCCAAGACGTTAAAGAAAAGCGCTACTAGGAGGCAACCTAGTTTATTATAATAGATTAGTTTTAAAAAATAAATAAATAAATAAATAAAGTTATTTGTTTGTTTTTTTTATTTCTTTTCGTCTTTTCACAATTTAATTGTTTTTTTTACAGGGAATGGAGGAGCAATTTTGAGGCCAGGAGGGCTCAGTACAAATTTTGGGGGCCAAAATCCCACATTTAGGAAGTCCAAGGGCCAATGGTACAATTTCCCACACCTACAGCAGTGATTCAGAAATTTGGGGGACCAAATATGAAGCTTCACAAAGTTCAGGGACTGGAGTTGTAATTCTTAGGAGCAAGGGCCACAAGTGATAAATTAAGGGGCCCAATTGCGAAGTCTTGAAACTACAGGGACCTAATTGCAAGATGGTGGCCACTTCACCAATTCACCAATTTTCAGTACCCATTCACCGATTTCAATTAACCAATTACCTAACCCACTACCCAATTACCCGACCCACTACCCAATTACCCGACCCAACACCCAATTACCCGACCCACTACCCAATTACCTGACCCAACACCCAATTAACCTAATTTACCCAACTTTCTCCCCGAACCAATCCTTCATTTTCTTCCTTTGGATTTAGCCGTCATCCAAAAATTCCTTCCACCCTCCCTTCCACCCGCCGCCACTCACCCCAACCACCCTCCCAGCCGCCGCCGGCCCCAGCCCTCCTCTCCGCCAATGGCTCCCAAGCGCCGGCCCAACCGCATCCGCCCAAGGGACAAAGCCGAGCCAGCAGCGCCGCCCGTTCGGGTTCCATTCGAGGCGACGGCCGATCCTTTCTCCGCCGCTGCCGCCACCACCGAGACGCCCTCCTCCCGCCCTCGCCACTGCAAGTATGCGGCTGACACCAACCATCTCTCAACCGGCCAAGAAGACAAAGAGTGCCAAGTGCAGCCCCGAACCCGAGGCCGCCGAACCACCACCCTCACCCTCCACTTCATCCCATTCATCTTCTTCTAGTCCTCTCCGTAAGAAGTTTGCTGCCAATAAACCAAGGGACATGATTCCCATTGTTCCTTGGGTACGTAAGGCATTGGTGAAACTTCCAACTCCGGCATCCAAAATTGGGATGCCAAAGAAACCAAGTCAACTGGCAAAGGAAGCAGCACCACCACGGAAAACAGTTCCGGCGAAATCCGCAGTTGAATGGTCCAGTCGCAAGTCGGCCGCCATTTCTACCGCCTCGCCGCCACCACGAGCTGGCGCTCCTCCACCTTCCCCTTCGTCGGAGACTTCCTTGGAGATTCCTTCCACTTCTTAGGCACAGGATGCGAGTACTTCTACTGCATCCCATCAAGATATGCCACCCCCACGTACTTCTACGCATGTTTTAAGAAACCGAACAGTCCGGGCGAGTATTTCTACTGCCTATATAGAGCTTGCATCAAACGAGGAGGCCACCACTCCACCCCTTCGTGTTCAGATCACAAGTCATGCTCAGATTAACCAAAACTTGATGTTCCTTTCCTCCGGCCAAAAGACTAGGTATACGCAGGTTTGTTCCCGCGTTGTTTCTCCTTTTTACAGTATTGATTTTCAGCTCTTAGTCAGTTTGAATATTGCAGAAGATGTGCATAATTTTTTGGACAATGTGGGGTGGTCATGGTTTCTGATTCTCTTTCCAAGTAGAAGAAGATTTCCTTATTCTATTAGGAGATTGGTTAATTGCTTATTTGTATCCCTATATATATGGGATTATTGCTATACTTTTAGGATAAGCTTTTAGAGACAAGTTTTTAGAGAAGTTTTTAGATAGAAGTTTTCTAGACAAGTTTTATAGAGAATATTTTCTTAGTTTACAAGTAATTCTCACGTAAGATACAGTTTCACGCTAGTATAGTTTTCCTCTATTTTTCTCTGTTCTGTCCTGTTTTGCTCTGTTTCGATCGCAATTTTGGATTTTCCCGACAGGCAGTCTAGCGTTTGGCCAAACCGGCGGTAGTCAGATCCCGACTTCTTAAATTCCAGTACAGTATTCTCTTTTCTCTTTTAATGTCTTATTTTATAATTATGTGTTTTTCGTGTTTTATCATGAGTAGCTAATTTATTAGTTTTGGTATTATGTAAGAAGCCATAATCCATGCATGTATGAAACCCAAGAATTAATCTAAGGTCTCATGAATTATGTTTCTAAATTGCTTGTGTTTATATGTCTAATTACTAAGATTCTATTAAGCCTGATCAACTTAGTTTAATCTGGTAGAGTCAGTGAGTGGCACAACTACCGGCCGAGTAGTACATGATTAATTGGGTAATAATTTCTAATGCATCGTCAGTAGGAATTATTAGTTTCGGATTCTTCTTGTTCTTAATTCTTCTATTTGTTAATTAATAAGGTTTGCGGGGACTCGCAGTCTGTTAGTTAACGTAGTTAGAGAATAATTCCTTTGCGGGGACTCGCGGGGGATTATCGAGAATCTATGAGAGAATTGGGATTATTTGCGGGGACTCGCGGTAATAATATAACTGAAACGGCATAAGTAATTTGACAAGTTAAGGGGTTTCTGATTGCATGCATAAGATTAAGGTGGATTTACATAATACCGAAATTTTCTCTCATTAATCGATATCTATTTAAGTCTTTTATTTAATTATTAGTTTAATTATTATTTTGCTAAAATTAAGTGACAACTCTAAGGTCTCCTGGGAGACACAAAGGTGACTACTAGTCATAGTTTGATTTTATTTGCACGTTAATTGGAATTTGAATTAAATTGTCGTCTCTGTGGATCAACCCTGTCTAATACTGTGCTATATTTTATTAGCATCTTAATTGCAGGTTTTAAATAGTATTATTACTGTATTTGGTAGACCCACGACAAGTCCTATCACCCTTCAACGTAAAATAAACAAAATTGGATACCAGAACTGTCGTTTTATAATCTTCTACTAATTCTTCTTCTGCTTCTAGTAAATCAAAAGGTAATCTCTCACACTCGGCTAGAGAAGAACTTAAAAAAATGACGGCTTTGAGGAAAAATATATATTGTATTATTCTATATTTTCATGATCACCCTTCAATTGTACATGTCAAACAAGTAGTTGTAGAAAGCACTCTTCACAGCATCTATATTGTAATAGAGGACCTGAAGCATGACCTAAAGGGGTTAATAAAGACAATGGCGAAAGGCGAGCCGGTGGCGCCGTCCTGCCTTCCGTTGGTATCAAACAGTATTACTCTGCCTGAGCCTCCCCCAGTTGTCGTTGTTAAAATGTATCCCCACTTTTGAAGACTGAAGTCCTATGAGCGCGACTGTGGTTATTTTTATTCCTTCCTAAGAAAAAAAGAAAAAAGAAAAGGAGGAATTCTTCACTGTTTTCACTCTGCTCACAATTCCTATATATAGATGTAATAGACTTTAAAATAAAACTCAATTTATTTCATTGGACATCCCTATATTAAATTTTATTTAGAAATTAGGATGAGGGGTTTATATACAGAGAAATATTTATCAGGATGATTTTGATATAAGCTATATAATGACTCATTAGATATTCATTCACAAGCTACCACATAATATTTTCTAAATTGACATATTCTAATTATATGGTATACTTATCTTAAATAAATTAAATTTTACAGTTACTAACGTAAATATAATCAGAATTGTTATTTGCAGGAACCAAATTACTATTCACATGAACATTTTCCTGTGAATAGTATATAATGCCGCTAAGTTCTAAAAAAAAAAATTTTTTGATGAGATAAACAGCCAGAAATACCACCGGCAGAAGGTGGGATTTCATGAAAATCCCACTTGAGGAAGGTGGAATTTTCGGAAATCCCACTTGAGATTTTCCTGAAAATCCCACCGTCCTGTGGCGGAATTTCACATGAAATCCCCCCGTCCGGCGATGGGCGAGATTTCACATGAAATCACCCGTGCATGGCGAGATTTGGACAAAATCTCGCCCATGTCCAAATCCCGCCATGCACGGGTGAGATTTTGACAAAATCCTGACTCCTGTGGGCGATAGTTTTTATAACTGTTGGCGTCCTGTGGCGGAATTTTTTTAAAAATCCCACCTTCCTCAAGTGGGATTTTCATGAAATCCCACCTTCCGCCGGCAGTATTTCCTAAAAATCCCGCCTGCCCGAGACGAGATTTCAGACGACTTAAAAATCCCACCTTCCTCAGGTAGGATTTTCATAAAATCCCACCTTCCGCCAGCGGTATTTTCTGAAAACCTGCCTGCCAGAGGCGGGATTTCAGACGACCCAGAAAGCTAAAAATGAATATCAATGGAAAAAATTAAAAGTAACTATACCCTATATACAAATAAGTGATCCCTTAGTTACAAGATTTAGTTTGTTAAAACTGAATATTTTTGTTAAAATCAAATCAAATTAATGTAATCGATCCTACAGTCCGGACTTGTTTAGAATTGTCTTTTGCATTAAAATTTATCTATGATTATAGTACCGACCCGATGATTTTCAAGATTCATATCATTGCTTTAATATTGTCCGACGTTGATTGAAATTCTAACATCCCTGTACGAGAAAAGTAACACATATAACTTGTGGGCTACTAGTAATTTAGCTTAAACACTTTGGGTTTGTGATGACGAATGCCCAAAAGTTAATGGATCAGCCTAAAGGTCGAGGTGTTACAATCGGTATGCTATTCCAAGCGAGACTGGACCAACATGTGTAACCCAGGGATGAGATTGGGACATCCCACATCAAAATCTTATGAGAAAAGTAACATGTATATAAGTCCAAAACTTTGTGGACTACCAATAATTTGGCTTAAACATTTTGAATTTGTGAGAACGAAAGCACAAAAGTTAATTGGTCAGCTTATTTTGAATGTGGATGGGGAATTACACAAATAATATACTCATTTTGTTCTTTCTACTAGAAAAGCTCATAAATATACATATTTATGTATAATTCAAAACATAATTATTCTAATGGAATAGAATGAGTAAATGTTTAATAGATATTTATCTTATGATGTTGATTGGGATTGTTTTTTCATCTTATCAATTCATTTAGGACTATTATATCCAAATCACATTTGATAATTTGTGAACCTTGTAGCTTTCAAGCTCATTCTTAGCTACTAGAAGGAAAATAAAGGACTATTGTTTACCTTCTTTTCTTCTTTCATTCTTCTTTAGCTTCAGCGGTGAAGAAAAGTACCTAGGAGTTGGGCTGAAGCAGAGCCTTAGCCCTCACCTGGAGATCCCTATGTTATTGAGGGGAGTAAATCTCAGTATTACTTCCAATTGAGAAGAAAATAACATAGATAATCATTGAAAATGTAACTTAATAGGAGTAACAACCATTAAGGTTTGGGTTATTGAGTCATTTCTTGTATTAAAAAAAACCATTAAGGATTGAGGGTTTTATGGGTTTTTGCAAGGAGTGGTTTGATGATATTGAAGTCACTAGTAATTCTGGATCATGTATATATAAGGTTTTAATTCTCTATTATATGGATGGCTTCACGGGAGCACATAGATGCCCAGTCAGCATGCATGCTAAATATGAAAAAATTGACAGATATATAAGATACGAACTCCTAACACCTTGATCGTCCATCATATGTTATAACTGTTTTAGTAATAACTTATTTCTTCTACGATTTTTAATACAAAAAATAAGTTTCAATATTATCCTTCATTCTACTTTCTCCAAAACTAGTATGTTAATACTATCTTTTTCATTTTCCCCAAAAATATAACATTAATTGAGGGTAAATTGGTTTAACAAATTTCTTAATAAGTGTGTACTTCCAAAGGCACTTAGGCTTCATTTGGTAAAACTAAGTCTGAAAACTTAAGTCTAAAATATGAATTCATTAAGTTACTCTGTTTGATAAAATCTAAAATTTAAGATATGAAATTATAACTGAAGTCAGAAAATAGTAGACTAAAGTCTGAGGCTCTGTTCTTTTTCATTCTCATTTTAAGAAAATCATCATTTTTTCTTATAAAATCTAACCCAAAGAAACAACCTCAATTTCTACTCAATTTAAAATTTAAAATTCTCTCAAAATCTCCATTCACATAAATTTAAAAAATAACACAATCGTTAAGAAAAATCCCCCCCCCCCAAAAAAAAAAAAATCATTCCCTAAAACAAAAAATTCCCAAGTTGGGTCACCAAGAGAGAACAAAGCTTGAAATATGAAAACCCAAGTCCAAATCTTATTAAATTATCGTTAATAAAAAAATTATTTTATTTTTACCGCTGAATTTACTTATATTTTTAATAAAGTTATAAAAATAGACAATAATGTAATTTTTTATAGTTTAAAATTAATTAATTTATATATTTTTTGAATTGGTAAATTTTAAAAATATTAAAAAAATTAAATAATGATACAAAAAATTAGACAATTGAAAAGAATTTTTTTTTAATCAATTCAGATTCAGTGATGAGTGATTCGCTCATCACTTATTGTTTTAGTCGAAATTATACTTGCTTTTCAGATTCACTTAAATAATTAAGTTATTCAGATTTTCGTTATCAAATGAACTTAATCAACTAAATACTTAACTCCACATCTAAATCATTAATACTTATGACTAACAGTTATCAAACATAATTAATTTGAATAATCATTTAATAATTAATTTTAAGTGTTGAATATCAGTTATCAAACGAAACCTTACTCTTTTTGTCAATCATAATTTCCTCATTACCACATTTCAATGCAAAATTTTAATGAAATCTCAATTTTATCCCTTATTTAATTGGTGTAATTTAATAGAATTAATTACAACACATTTTCAAGTACATATATATATTACACAAATATCCATTTAAATATGGGGTAATAGAAGAATTTTGCTCGCATTTCTTATTTAGCGTCAGAGGGAGGATAAGAATTATCGGCACCTCCCTCTAAATTGATTAAAACTACAAATCGATCGAAAAATAAACACAAATCACATGAACATATTAGTTCAAGGGATATTTGTAATTGTCAAAAACCTTGGAGACCAAATTGTAATTTCTCCAAACTTTAGAAACCCCATCAAAAACTGCTACGCTATACAATTAGGGCTTTCAGAAATACAACACTAAAACCCCATAAGCTTCTCAGCGGCGGAGTTTGCCTGAAGCTTCCTTCCCCAGTCTCCCAAGAATGGTAACTATGGCGCTGATTCGCCCGGAAAACTCATCCTTTCTAAGAATTTATATGTATTTATTTGGTTTATCTCATGGTTGCAGACGTTCAAGAGAAGGAACGGTGGCCGCAACAAGCACGGCCGTGGACACGTCAAGTTCATCCGCTGCTCCAACTGCGGCAAGTGCTGCCCTAAGGTTGAATCGCCGCTCTTTTCTTATCTTCCGTCCTATTCATGTATTTTTACTGTTTTGATTATGAATTCATGAAATTGCGGAACGGATGAATGCATAGTTTAGCCAAAAAGATCTGTTTTTCTAATCTTTGTGTGTGTGTTTTGGCGCTGCTTTGCTGTCTTTATACATTGACTTTATTGATAGCATTTCAAGTTATTCGCGTTGTACATTTTTAAGGGACGAATGTATTAATTAGATTTTGGATTTCCTATACAAAATCTGACTATCATGATCTGATCATTTCAATTGGATTCATATGGATGTTTGTGTTTCAAAATTTGATGTTTATTTTGATGCCATTATAGTGTTGCAAATAGGGTTGATCTGATAATTTCATTTGGATTGATATGGATATTTGTGTTGCGAAGGTTGGGCTGTATGAGAGTAAGTGGGATTGGGGCTTGTAATTGGGAAGGAGTCATTTGCTTTTGTTGTGTTGAAATATGACATAGAAGTAATACTTTGTTTGGCGGGGAGATGTTTTGAGCTTTAATAATCAGCATTTAATTTGGAATATTGTTAAACAGGACAAAGCTATCAAGAGATTTCTTGTGAGGAACATTGTTGAACAGGCTGCTGTTAGAGATGTTCAAGAAGCCTGTGCTTTTGAAAGTAAGCATTTGATATTCATATATATTGTTGAATTCCCCTGTGCTTTTGAAAGTAAGCATTTAACGTTCATATTGGTTGTTGAATAGGACTTTGATGATTAATTCTTACCTTCTGTTGGTTCTACTTGTTTAGCGTACACTCTCCCCAAGCTCTATGTGAAGATGCAATACTGTGTTTCATGTGCTATTCACTCCAAGGTTGTTAGGGTTCGTTCCCGTACTGACAGGAGGAACCGTGATCCTCCACAGAGGTTCAGGCGCCCAAGGGTAACCCTTTTTATGACCTTTTGATGTCCTGTGTTCTTTCAGATATGATTTTATTTTAATATTTTCTTGAAATGGTTTTTTTCTTTACAGTAATTTATTGACCTTATCTGGTCTAGATCTTTATCATTATTTTCATGACCTTGTTAATAGATTGGATTGAACCTACTTTTCGCTTCCTTTTCTTCTTAGTGATTGGTAAATTTAGTGCACAAGTTAATTCAGTTGGCATTTTCCAGGCCTGTTATGCTACTAGATGCCTCATCTATCACTATGTTTGATTTGCTATGATGCTTTTGATTATTGCATAGTTCTGAATTGTCGCTATTGTCTGGCCTGCCTCCATGCCTTGCCAATATCTGGAGTGTTTCTTGTATTATCACTTTTAGCTTCTTGTTTGGGGGGTGGGATCTTAACTTCAATTATCCCTTTCACCAATGCAGGATGATCAGCCAAGGCCTGGTCAGCCCCCACGTGTTGGTGGAGCACCGCCCAATGCTGCTCGTACTTAAAATTGAGAGATGCTCCCCCATGTTCTTTTGACGTAATTGGTTTTGCATTTTGTAAGTTCATTTTCATGTTCTGTTCTGGCAAAATTCTGCCTAGTACAATTTTTATCATAATATAGAATGGGTGAGTGAAACGAACCGTATAGTAGTTTTTCTGTTCTGCCTAGTACTCTGAACTTAAGTTTTCCTTGCTCATTTTGAGGTTTCTAGTTAAACGTGGTCTCAGAACTCGTACTTAGTACGCGTAGAGTAGGTTTTGCTTTTCACAGCAAAAAATTCTGACTCTGCTTAGGGGATTCTGTTGGGTGTGACCTCTGATATTGCCTGTGAGAAAGAAAATTATTTGCATGTGAATTTGCTACTCAATTCTACGGGCTGGCGTCTTTTTATGATCAATGGTTTGAAACTTTGAAATAAGTGAGAAATATTTTTAGCTTCTGTTTCAGCACTAAACCGTTCATACTTGAAATCAAATCGATTTCCTGGATCCTATTTAGATGTTTTGGAAAATGCCCTGTTTAATACAAGGTAAGACGAGTTAGCAGTACAAGAGCCAATTGGTTTCTTGATGTTCTTGAATGTAGGACAATCTACTGTGCAAGTGGTCGGATCGTTTTTATATTTTTAAAAACATGTTTTTGAAATTTTGAATTTTTTACTAATTTCTTATCATTTGCAACACTTATTTTTTAGCATTTCTAACTATTTTTTCAAATTTGAAACTCATTTTTAAAATTAATTTTTGTTAGACATATTTTCAAAACGAACAGGTAGTCTTTGCTTCATAATTGATATAGAAAAGCCCCCCTCCCTTCGACGGCAAATTCAAATTGCTCATAGATATTATTCGGATTTATGGAAATTTCAATATCAAAATTATTTTCTTTATTTGAGCACAAGAACTTTCAATAACGATAAAGCATCTATTTCCTCGAAATAATAAAAAATAAAGCATTTATGTTACATGACCGGAAAAATACAACAAGTTAACAGAAATTCTTCGGGTTTTTTTCCCCAATATTTTTATTGGGTAATTACCAAAATACAAAAAAAAAAAAAAAATTCATTCTCATTTTATAGGCAAATTCGTTTTCTTCACGAATTTAAAAAAAAATCTTCTTGAAGAAACGAATTCCTTCCTTTTTTATTTTTTATTAATTTCATTAATCTTGGAGAAATTAATTGTTTCCTTTTTTTGTTTTCTTTATTAATTTCATTAATTCAAAAGAACCCCTATAATTCGTTTTTGAGTTGTTATGAAAAAAGGCAAAATATAATTATATAACTGAAATTTTAGTTTTAATTTAATAAAATTTTAGAGGAAGTAATTTATGGCATTTTTTTGAAATGGTGGTCAATTACCTTTGTCTTCTTTATTTTGTAATTCAAAATGAGTTCACCAACATCGTTTCTAAGTTTTTATATATTTTGAAATATAAATATTATTTAATGTAAAAAAAATTATGGTCATTCGAAATGGACCCCCATAATTCGTTTTTTCAGTTTTTATGAAAAAAAGACTTTTGTAATTATATAACTGAAAACCTAATTTGTAATTTAATAAATATTTTAAGTACTTTTTAGTTTGATTTTTTTTTTGTTAAATATTTTTGAAAGAAACGAATTCAGCTTAATAAAATTGAGTTTATTTTTAAAAAATAGAAAAAAAAATTAGTTAAAAACGAATTCAAGTGAAATAATTTTTTTTAAATAAGTAAAATAATTTTAGTTAAAGAATTTGTTTTCTAAATAAAATTATTTTTAAAATAAATAATATAATTTTAGTTAAATAATAAAAAACAAGAAAACGAATTCAGTGAATTCGTTTAATAAATAAAATTAATTCCAAAATAAGTAAAATAATTTTAGTTAAATAATACAAAAAGGGAAAACGAATTTGCTGAATTTGTTTTCTCTCGTTTTATGAATAAAGTTTTTTTTAAAATAAGTAAAATAATTTAGTTAAAAAATTAGTTTTAAACAAATTTAATAAAAACTATTTAAACATTTTATTCAATTACAAATTAGATTTTCAGTTATATAATTAGCTCTTGCCTTTGTTCCCATAAAACTGAAAAACGAATTACGGATGTCAATTTCGAATCACCATAATTCGTTTTACATTAAATAATATTTATGTTTAAAAAATCATAAAAACTTAGAACTTAAAACGAATTCAGAATTTAAAAAAAAAATAATAATAATTCCCTACTGGAACAGTAGGAAACGAATTCTAAGTAGGAAACAAATTCCCAGAATTCGTTTTCTATTGGGAAATTTTTTTTTTTAACAAATTTTTTTTTCTTTTGAAGAAAACGAATTTGAGAGATTCGTTTTCTACTGAAACCGAATCTCCATAATTCGTTTTCTATATTTGGGAATTTCATTTTTATTTGGTTTGTTTTGGTATTTATATCCCCAAAATGAATATTGGGGGAATTAAATCGAAATTCTTCTGTCTTGGCACTAGATTTGCCTTTATAGTTTTATTGGTTGTATGCTATTAATTGGATCAACAGTTTAGGTATTCTAGTTACACGTTCTGAGTTCTACTCAATGAGTCGAATTGCATAGACTATCGTTGTTGATGTGGATCTGAGATGATTCATTATCACAGGCTATCGTTATCGTTATTGATGTGGATTTGGGGTGACACAGTCAACCGCTCCGCAAACTTTGAGTCGTGCCTTAAAGCGTTCAAACTGTGATCGAAAATCATGTTGATGTTCGTTTATTTATTGAATAAATAAGGTCAAACTGTATTTTTACCGAGCTGATTATGATTTTTGCAAGTAAAGTTTGTGTTTGTTCTTAACCATAATTAAAAGAGATTTTATGAACAAAAAATATGGAGATATTCATAAATTTCAAACTATAGACTTATATGTAATTTAACCAAACCTCAGGGAGGTAAATGTAATTCGCCCATCTTTTAATACACTCAGATACAAATAAATAGAATCACCAGATACTATAGGGAAACCAAGTCCCCCAGTACTTCTAATAATAATTCTATGAATGAATCCCTCCAACTCTACTTGCTTCTGTAACTAGGTTTAAAAGGTGGTAAAACACATACAAATCCCCACCAAGGCAGGAGCTCTGGCATTGAAAAGGGCACAAAAACATGGTCATATATCCTACGAACAATGGATTAAATACTTAATTCCCACCCAAATATCTCTGATTACCTATGCAAACTCGATCATCGAGAGCTGGAAATTTCCTACTCAGAGATATCATGCGGGAAAGAGACTTTACCCGCGGAATGGCTTGTAGGGGGGAAATTTTGTACGAACCAGGAAGTCCAGAGAAGGCTTCAAGAAGTAACCACTGGATTATCTTGCAATGCCTTTTGGACTTGGTTGAGACTTGCCAAAACATCCTGATATTCTCGAGTGTCTGAAAAGCTTTCACCCTGGAAATTAACAACCAAAATTACATCAGTCCATTCAGCAGGGGAATCCAATTAACAATATTCCACACTAAAGCGTAAAAGGATCCCTCTTCAAGGTGCCAACATTCATGAGAACCAAAATATGCAAAGCATGCGCTAGGGTGCTAGCAAGAAGCATGTATACCGAATTAGATATAAAACTCACCTGCTTAATTATGTTCTTGAGATGCATCTCGGAGGTATATAATTCTCGACGACTACCACTTTGAAGAGAAAGTTCTTGATACACTTTACAAAGTTCCAATGATGCTCGTGCAAACTTCACAAAACGTTCTTTATCTTTCCATAAATCAGATCCCTGGTATGCTCTGGTTTGCCTAAGAAGGGCCTCAGCGCACATTTTGAGATCCCCTTTCAGTTTGTGCCATTGAGCATCCAATCCCCAAATATCAGCATCCGGATTACTTTGAACAGTTTGCCGTAAGATCCTGCCAAACATCTGCATCAAGTTCTCAAACTCCCGCTTGCTAGTCACGCCTTCTTCCGATCTTGTTGATTTCTTGACAAGATTCATGTCAGGGTTAGCATAATCATGCTGGATATCATCACCATCAGTATTCGCTTCTGTAGATTCTGACTGGGCATTTGAAGCTTGATTTTCAATCTCTAGCATCAATCTTTTCAGCAAATCAACATTTACACTTTTATTCTTAGTCAAATCCAGTACCTTTAGTACAGCCTCCATTGACTGACTATAATAGCCAACATCTGCAGCCACAATGCTAAAATTATTCCACAGCTGCCAGTTGCCTCGGTTAAACTTCAATGCTTCCCTCAATGCAACAAATGCCTCTTTGCTTTTCTTATTTCTCATGTGTAAAAAAGCTAGGTTATTCCAAGCTTCTCCATTTTCAGGATCAAGTTGAACACAACGTGTAAAACCATCAAGTGCCTTTTCAAAATCACCAGCCTTCATAGCAGCAAAACCAAGAGCGAACCAGCCACCTGAATATAAGGAATTCACTTTCATTGCTGCATCCCATAAAACCATAGACTTCTGATAGTCTCCTCTACTGTATGCACTGCGAGCAAGAGATCGAAGAGCTCGAGCTGACCTGTGGCCTGAGACTTCAAGGGCTTTCTGATAACAAGTATCATCAAGGGTAACATCACCAAGGGAACACCATAACCGTGGATCCTTGGGCCTTTTCGATAATTGTGTGTTGATGAGTTCCACAGCTGCTGCTTTCTTCTCCAACATTGTGTAGCAAACAATTAAATTATCCCAAAGCTCAAGATCCTCATAGACTTTAATAGCTTCTCCAATCAAGCCACAACTCACTAAAAGATCTCCATATTCTTTACGGAGTGCAGGTATTGTGGGACTATTTACAGAAAAACAGTAGTACATCCTTTGTGCAACAGTAGGAGAAGATTCATCAAGAGTTTCAACAAGTTTAATCATCATCATAAGTGCACGTTGCATGGTACGAGTACGAGTTGACTCCCACTGAACTCGTAAAACATTGCAGAAATAGCGAATCATAAAATGTGAGGATTGTTGAGAATCAATTGCTTGTATATATGGTCCCATTTTGAACCATTGATGTTCTACACTTCGAGCAGCCTTCTTAATAGCAAGACAATGAGCCAGAATCACAGCTTGCTGAGCTGCCTTCAATTGGGTACCAGCAATATTTTCAATTGCTTGGTCACTGGTTTCAGCCATTCTATCTTCTAAAATTCTGGGGGCCATCAACACATCAGATGCTTCCAGCGTTTCAGAAGGATGCTGAAGTGAAGCACTATCACCAACACCAGAAACATCACCTTGTATCTCATTGCTAACTACACTGGAGGCATCATTACTGCTTTTATGTGAAACAAGAATCAACTGAGCCTTTGGCTCCACCTGCATCCCTTGCTCATCAGAATAGCAGCAGTATGAATAAATCAAAAACAGATATTTAACTGATACATAAAACTACCACACCAAATTTCTGATAAATGTACCTGATGCTTAGTATTGAACCCTAGAGCCCCACTCACAAAAAAATCCAGTCTTGATTCTTTTTGAGCTGATTCAAAATGAAGCCTGATGTAGAATGTTATTAAACAAACAAAATATAATCAATGGAAATCCTTAAAGTAAACAATAAAGAAAGAATAAGAAAAACATTGATTCATCTCCAGAACGGACAGTGAAGGATGTGAAACTTGCCCAATCCCCAACCTTCAATTCAAAGAAGGGAAACTGGGAAAGGAGTCAATTCTTAATGTGGAACATACTAATTACAAAGAAGAAAGTTTTTAAGTGAGAAAAGGATATTTAACACAACTAGACATGATCACATGCAAAATCCAAAAGATAAGCTTATGGTTGGTAGACATAGCTAAGCATACCTTCAATGAATGACATGTTATAACAATCATTAAATAAATAAAAAACAGAACCACCCCTATCTCTCTCTCTCTCTCTCTCTCTCTCTCTCTCTCTACACACACACACATATGTATACATACATACATATACACATACACACACATATACTGTACATTGTGGGGACAGACAGGTTTGGGTTTCTAATCCATGGGAGCGGTTCATTTAAGGAAAACAGTACAAAGAGCAGGAAGTTGTATAAAAGCTTTCTAATGGAAACTATCAAACATCTTCAAAGTAAGTTAACCAAATCCTGACATGACTGAAATAGAATTAGTTTTGAGAAAGTCACCAAGTGAAACTAGAAAAGCCTTCTCTCCCACCCCTCACAATGCAATGCATGATTTCACTTAGATTTCTCAAACAAGGCTGGGCATGCATGTTATCTGATCCCATCCTATCTCATTTCACAATTTTCATCTCACTTCCCATTTTACAATCTCATTACATTCCCAGGGCACCATTTCACATTTCAAATGCAACTTCAGTGTTTTTAAAACAATTCCAAAACAAAAATGGGCTTCCATACATCCATCAGCTAGATTTATGATAAGATTTCATATTGCAGATATCTCAGATCATGTAAAGAAAATTATTTTCGTTCAATGGTGACCCAATCAACTCTCTAGAGCTCCATATCTAACTTCTTTTCATAAGTTCTATAAATATCGAAGAGCGTAGAACATGTTTCAAAGTCTACGACTTATTTCCTCATGCTGGACACCCATAGACCCGAAATATGATAAACATGGAACAGCACATTCTATAGCAAGTTAGTTATAGAGCTAAATAGTCTTGACATACAAACAAAAGATGCCACATAATCTGCAACATACCTCCGTGCCTCAATCAGACAAGTAGAATCCAACCCAATGTAGGGACTATATTAGTTGACACCACTTATATTCTAGAATAATGCAGTGCAGAAATTGAGCGAAATTAAACCTAGTTTTATATCCTTCAAAAAAATTCTGCACTAATATATGATGCAGCTAAGATCAAACTAAGCTATAAATTGTTAACAGGGAAAGTAATTGGTAGTAACATGAATTGTTGTTAACATGTTACATGGCATTTCAGCTATCAGGCAGCTCAACTTCATATTTAAAGCTATATATGATTGTTACAGGGCATTTTAGCAATCAGACAGCTCAACTTCATATTTTAACCTAAAAATGATGCCTCACCTGGAGGAATCTACCCGTGCATATACGAGTTCCATTATTCCCACTTCTAAATGAAGCACAGACACAATGGTTGAAGCATCTTCTTCTGATAACTCTGGATTCCAATAATTCATTACATTTGCTAGAGCCCCAAAATGACGTAAACTTTCGCATGATGATACTTGCAAGAGATCGAACAAAGAAGACGAAAGATTATCCAACAACTTCTGATGAACAAGTAGCAACCTAAAAATCCACCAGGAAACGGTTCTTACAGCACCAGCGGAGAGGCTGCTATGTTGAAATAGGTCCTTTGTTTTCATGAGCAGCACCTTTGCAAAAACTAAATACTACAAGAGGGGGAAAGGAGAGAAAACAAAAGGTTTTCAGTACAATTTACAGTCAAAGAGGAAAAGGCCTGCAATTTTTTATATCTTCATGTATCATGTAAGCACCTACAATACCAGGATATATAAATGCCATGTTCTATATAGTTCAGTATTGTGACATCAAAAGGATATAAGCTATTAATCTGGAACTTATACCATTCATAAAAACACCATTACACTAAGGCTAGTGAAAGGGAAGTTCAATAGCTTGTTTCAACCTCCATGAGGTAATTTGAAAATTGTTAGTCTGATAAGCAGTCATGATCCAATAACACAGAGTCCCTCCAATTAGAAACAAGTCTAGCAACCATAACTCCACAGACACTGTGAAACAATGGGGTTTGTGTACGAATCCAGTAAATTGTTTCCCAAAAGCCTTACAAAGATTTCTTGCAAATCAGTAGTTACCAGATGTTGAATATTTCCAGTAAGCATTTACAAATGAAAAATTAAGATTCTTTTAAAAGAAATTTGATTATCTCCTTTCTCTTTTTCACGCTATTTTTTCAAATTCCTCATTCACGTAATGTACTATAGACGTTTGAAGTTGGGATGTAAATAACATCAAGACTAAATTGTACAGTAGGCAAAGAAGATCCACTTAAACAACTATCAATATTGTTATTATTATTACCATTTTTTTTCTTGGTTTAAGCAGATTAGTCCATCATGTGAATCCACCACTCCAGAGAAAAGCAGAGAAAGCAAATCATCAACAGTGGATATGATCAAGTAGAAAACTGACAGCACGTACCTGAAGATTAGAAAATTTCCCTTGCACGTCAGAACTAATAGACATTATATCCTTTATCGCCCATGTTTCCCACTCCACCCAATCATCACAAACCGGCACTAATGGCAATACTGGCATTTTCTCAAGTGGGCTGTAACAGATGAACACCGAAACAGTACTACATATCAAGAAAACTCTTCCAACGAGAAACTACTCAATTAACCCACAACTTGTCTTAATCTTAGTAAGTTTAGCCCTTTTTAACATTTAAATTAGCAAAAGAACATAAAGATTCACTATTTCAATGATTATTACCTACAAAACCCAATCATCTTGGGGTAAAACGTAAGGTAAAACTTCAATCTCCGTTTTAAAACACAAATTTATTACCTTTCAGAATATTGAATTATAAGAATAGTGAAAAATAGCTATTGACGTTTTCTCACCCAAAAAATATGCATCTCTAAAGTAGAAATGTTTTAAAAATATTGTCAAACTAAAGCTGGAGCAACATAACGCATACCCAGTAAGGTTGGCTTGAGTGAAAGCCAATAAAGCCGCAACCCCAATAGCCATAACAATAAACCCTTTGAAGCAGCACTCCAATTGGCTGTCGCGGTCATCAGTTCCTGAACCCAGAAATACGTCGATGGATTGAGGCACCAGCTGGGAATAGAAAAACTCAGCTGACTCGGCCGAGTCGCTGAACTGAACTTTCGAGTCAAAGGTGAAAACAGATTTCACGGCGTCGGAAGAAAGGGCTTGGATATAGTCCCCGGACTCTATGAACTGAAGAAGGGTCTCAATGAGGGGTTGGAGATGGTAAGTTGCTGTAGGATGAGGTGGAGATGAGGTGGCGGGAAATGAATCGGAGGGGATAGTGCAGCGGAGGAGGCGGAGCTCCAGAGAACGGAGGACGCGGAGAGGCGGAGGAAGTGGCGGCGCTTCTTCTCCCATGGCGGTGGAATTTAACGGCTTAAAACGGTCGAATGGGTTTTTTCGTCAATTAAACTGAGGGGGTTTAAGAACACAAGGGCTAGAAAAAGAGGGTTTAACATTGCATCAACCTCCCTGATGTTTACTTTAATTAACAATACATCCTTATAATCTACCCAATTTGCTATTAACCCCTCAACTTGGGGCGACGCCACAGCAGTCTACTAAACCCATATCTCCCCATCTTCATCTTCATATAAGAAAGGGAGAGTTTGCCAAAATGAGCCAGTTTGTGGCAAGTTTCCGGTAAACAACCACGCACGTCTCCTTGAACAGTCCCAACAGGAAATGCCACGCGTCCGGGTTTGCTCCTTCCAACAGGACACTTAACTCTCATCAAACACAGACAACTCAAGATCAATTTCTCCTAGCTTATGTTTCCCCTCTTCTTCACAATCATTCCAACTATCTCCGCCACTATTTTCACTGCTTCCTCATATGTCGATCGTCTATATCAGCTTCAAGGTATGTTTATAATTTGTTCTATTCATTGTGTTTACTAAAATTATTTGCTATCTCAACTAATTGAGGGCTTTGTTTAATCCTCCCGTCGGTAAGCTTCTTATTAACTGAGAATGAATGAATTTGGAAAAAAACTTGACTTTTCTCATTGATTCAATAAGCTTATATAAGCTTTGCTATTACAGAAGAAAGAAGAAGAAATATCTAGCTAGCCAGCTCAACTCAACTAACCGACTAATCTAATTGAACTTACAAGAATGACCATTTCTCATAATTACTATTCTAACTGAAAAAATCCAATATGCCCCCTCAAGATAGACTGTGTATGTTTATAACGGCCATCTTGGACAAAAGAGGAAGTAAAACCGAAGCATGAAGTGGCTTAGTAAACATATCAGCAAGCTAAAATTGAGAACGAATGGGCAGTAATTTCAGTGATCCATTTGTGACCTTGTCTCGCACAAAATGATAGTCCAGCTCAATGTGTTTAGTGCATTCGTGAAAAACTGGGTTGTAAGCAATATGAATAGCGGACTATCACAAAATAGGAGAGTTGTTGGTGAAGCAATAGATAATTCTTTGAGAAGACTTTGAAGCCAAGTAATCTCACAAGAAACAGTAGCCATATCTATACTCCGCTTCAACTGAAGAACGTGAAATGGTGGATTGCTTCTTAGCCTTCCAGGAAACCAAGCTATCACCCAATTAAGAACACACAGTAACCAGACACTGATTTTTTGGAATCCATACATGCACCCCAATCTGCATCACAAAATGATCGGAGCTGCAGATTAGATGAAGCTGGAGAGAATATACCTTGACCAGGTGCAACTTTGAGGTAACGAAGAAGATGATGGGCAACCTGAAGATGTGGAGTGCGAGACTGGGACAGGAACTGACTCAGCTTGTGCATAACAAAGGAAATATCAGGCCTGGTCAAATTGAGGTACAAAAGGCGACCTACTAATCTTTTGTACTGAGAAGGATTTTCCAGAAGATGGCCTTGAGAAGCAATGAGGAAGACTTTGGGATGCATAAGAGTAGTTGCAGGTTTGGATGCCAACAAACCAAAATCTTCAAGAAGTTGAAGAACATAGTGACATTGAGACAAGCAGATCCCTTTCGAGGAAAGAGCAATTTCAAGACCAAGGAAATATCTCAACAAGCCCAAGTCCCGTAATCTAAATTGAGTTTGAAGGAAGGATTTGAGCTGATCAATATTCTTCGGTGAAGGCCCCATAATAAGAATATCATCTACATATACCAAGAGGATCAGAAATGAAGATCCAGATCCTCTATAGAATAAAGAATAATCGGCCTTGGATTGTAGAAAACCATTTTGAAGTAGAGCAATAGTAAATTTGAAATTCCATTGTCTTGAGGCTTGCTTTAAGCCATAAATTGATTTATGCAACTTGCAAACCATTTTCTGTGAATTCCCTTGTGGAGGATGACAAGAATGACCCAAAGGCAAGTCCATATAAACTTCCTCAGATAAGTCGTCATTAAGAAAAGCATTATGAACATCTAATTGATGGATGAACCAATTATGTACAGCAGCCAAGGCCATAATCACTTTCACAGTGACAAATTTAGCAATCGGAGAAAAAGTTTCAGTATAATCAATGCCTTCTTGCTATGTGTACCCCTTAGCTACCAACCGAGCCTTGTATCTATCAATACTACCATCAGCTTTATGTTTGATCTTATATACCCAACGACATCCAATGGAATGCTTGTCAGGAGGAAGGGGAATAATAGACCAAGTAGAATTGTCCTCCGTGGCTTGTAGTTCATCTCTTATGACAGATCTCCAATGTTCAGAATGAACAGCTTGATGATGAAACCGAGGTTCAGATTCTGAGGACAAGTGGAGGATGAAATTCTAGTAGTTTGGAGATATGGAGAAATAAGATAGAACTTTAGATAATGGATAAGGAGTAGGAGATGAAGGAGGGATGGTAGAAGAGGTAAGTAAATGACAATGGTAGTCAATGAGGTAGGATGAAGGATTATGTAGGCGACTTGAGCGCCTAGGAGGAGGAATAGAGGTAGATGAGGAAGCAAAGTCAATGGGAATGGAAAAATCAGATAAGGGGTGAGGAAGAACAAGATGAGGAAAGTGATCAACGAAATTGGTGGAAGAAGGAAGGGATTAGAAGGGGAAGATGTGTTCATGAAAAATCACATCACGAGTAGCAAAAAATTGTTTAGATTCAATATCAAACATCTTATAAGCTTTCATACCTACAGGATAGCCTACGAAAACACATGGTCTAGCTCTAGGTTGAAATTTTGTTCTGTGAGAGCTGAGAGTAGAAGCAAATGTAAGACAGCCAAAAACTCTTAAAGAGTGATAATCAAAAGGTGTATTATATAGTAATTCATAAGGAGATTTATTGTGAAGTAGAGGGGTAGGAGTTCTATTAATCAGAAAGGTGGTTGTGGCAAGGCAATCTGTCCAAAAATGAATAGGAACCTTGGACTGAAAATATAAAGCTCGGGCAACATTCAGCAGATGTTGATGTTTTCTCTCTACTACAGAGTTTTGTTGAGGCTTACCAACACAAGAAAATTGGTGAATTACTCCCTTTGAAGCAAAGAAATTCTTAAATGTTAACTCTGGAGCATTATCAGATCAAAACACCTTTATTTGGGTGTTGAATTGAGTGGCAACCATGTGAAAATAAGTGGGAATAATCTACACAGCCTCAGACTTATGTTTGATCAAATAGATCCAAGTGCATCTAGTGCAATCATCAACAATTGTAATAAAGTATCTATGACTAGAATGTTCAGCAATATGATGAGGTCCCCATATATCACAGTGAATCAATTCAAAAGGATGTTTGGACATATTACTCTGAAAATCAAATGGCAATTGTTTCTGTTTTGCTAATGGACATATATGACAAGGATTTTTAACATGCATATTAGTAGCATCTACATCAATGTTGGGATTCAAAAGAGCTAGTCTAGAGTTGGAAAGATGACCAAGTCTATGGTGCCAAGTCTCAGCATAAACTTTATTAACTCTAATACTAGTCTTATCAGGCTTAGTACAAAGATCTACATGTATTGTTTCATCCACAAGCACATATAGATCTTCAAACCGACTATCCTTGCCAATCATCCTCTTGTTGATTGGATCCTGAATTTCAAATCCAGAATGAAAGAAAAGTACTGTGAAGTTAGACTCCAAGGAAAGAGCATTGATGGAAATCAAGTTAATCCTAAACTCAGGAACATACAACACATCCTTTAGAAACAGATTATGACTGAGCTGAATATCCCCAATGAACAAAACTTTGATTGAGACATGATTAGGCAAAGTGACTATAGTATTATGTATTGGCTTCAGTTTATCAAATGAACTTGCTGAAGAACATATACGCTTAGATGCACCAGAGTCAAATATCCATATATCTGGAGAAGAAAAGGAATGATTCAGTGCCACAGAGAAACAAATACTTGCTGCATGAGTGCCACGAGGCCCATTAGATGCAAGAGTGGCAGAAGTCAAATGGTTGGAGAGCATGCTCACGAGCTGAGGGCATTGAGAATCATCTAGATGATTAAAGAAGCTGCTCACTGAATGGACTGACTTATCAACAGGATCAGGTGAATGAGATGTAAATATCTGATTAACAGGCACATTTATTGGATAATTACTCACTGAGTGGGCAATTTTCTCACTAGAATCCTGTGGAAGGTAAGCAGAGAGCTGATTAATAGATACATTGTGTGGAGTAGAAGTGTGCTTGCCTTGTCTATAGCCTGGAGGATATCCATGTTATAAAGATCTTTACACAGCAGTCCCTGATGGCGAGTAACACTATAACGAAGCAATGTTTAGATGCAGCTGGACTGGGATTGGGATTGGGATTGATGCACCTTTAGAACATTGGTTTGAGGCATTTACATTGGGTCTGGTTGTTGCCACGAGATATCAGAGGCTTTCATTAGCTGGTCTTCGCAAAGTTTGACATTTCTTCCACTGCGGGATCGGGGGTTTGAGTTGAAGTATACAAACTCATTCATCGATATGGCCCTCGTTACCTTTGTCATTTTATAGCTTTGTACTTCCGACCCTATTATCCCTTACCAACCATGTTTTCATTGTGGAGCACATATTGCAGCCCTGAAATGCATATGTTCAAAGAAAATTTGGATCCTTTATTTTTAAAATACAATAATGGTCAATAGAGAGTTGTAGTCTAAACAATGTGTAATTCATTAGTTCACTAATGAATAAATTAGAAGTTTCATTTATTTCGACCTTATTTTTTTGTACAAACTCCATCATTCATGTGGCGTTGTATAGACTAAGGCTTTGTTCTCTTTGTGACTAAATTTGGGAAATTTTTGTTGTTGGGAAGAAATTTTTTTAGAGAGAATTTTTTTTTTTTTGGAAAATTGTGTAGGTGTGAGATAAAAAAAGTATAATGATTGTGTTATTTTTTGAATTTATGTGAGTGAATATTTAGAGGAAAATTTAAATTTTGAATTTTGAATTGAGTGGAAAATTAGGTCGTTTCTTTATGTAAAGTTTTGGAAGAAAAAAGTGATGATTTTTGTAAATTGGAATGGAAAAGAACAAAACCTAAATTTTATTTTATTTTTGAAAAAAAAATTGACAGAGGTTCCCCGTAATATAATGCTAACACTCCCTACCAACAACCCAAAAACAATCAAATTCCGAAAAGTTAATAAATCAAATTAATAATAACCATCACTGTCATCATCCGAATAAAAAAAACATCAGCCGAAGGTGACCTACCCTAGAGTAATATTAAGATCCGAATAATATTCATTGCAAACATAAACCACAAAATTCAAAATGTAATAGCAATATCTGAATATTATTCAACACAAAACACATCATATTTAGAATTTTAGGCGATCAGGGCCACTGTACTTCGGTCTTGCCCTTAAATCATCTAGGTTTGGGATCAAATCTTCCATGTGTCGAGTGATCTCATCAAGTGTTTGCCAAAAGAAGGCACCAGAGATCGTAGCCCTGGTTTCAGGATAAAGATACACCATCCGATTAGCCAGATAATTCAAACGCTATAGTAGGTGTAAAAAATTAACATTGTTGTCAATCTAAATAACAGTAAATTTATAATACTATAATGCATATATAAAAAACTAACCTATGCTCACCTCGGCATAATATAACTCAACAAATGAATCATCCCTAACTATTCGAGAGTGTGTGTGAGACAAGAAGTAGTCAAGGTAGTCCTTAGAGGCATCAACATGGTTTATAGCTCTCTACAATTTTTTTAGAAATGTAGGTAGTCATCATGCTCGCATTTATATTTCAAACTATCTGGGCCTCTATAACATTTTCTTGGTCCATTCATTGTGCTAGGTATTATTTGGATGTACCCAAACTGCCTCAAAACACAATCTGACATATACGACTCTACCAATGTTCTACAATGGATCATACCGGTATACAATGTAATCTGGTGTTCCGATGATTGATTCGCACTAAATGGGGTCCAGTTAACATGAATTTTATCAATAATGTTTATATACTAGTACAACGACATAAACTATTCTATAAAATTTAGCTATATGGTAGAGGAAACAAGCAAGATAATAAGGGGGAAAAAATGCATTAACTTACATCATTCGCCCTCAACCCATCAAGCACGCGCCTATACGAATTGAAAGTGTAATCCACATCTCTTCTTCTTGCAATTCGAGGTTGCGGCTGTCATTTCAATGTATGCAACATCGATTGATTCCAATTCGCTCTCCTTCCCGGATTAAAAAACGGAAAAATATTCATATATCCAAGCCTAATGAAACATTAAATGTAACAAATGTTATGTAATTAAATAAGTTAAACTCATAACAGTAACTATGTAAAATAATGCAAGTGTCAAACATACTAGCAGTAGTGTCAAACATCCTCCAATTTGGGCTACTTGGAACTTGGTTGCCCTCCCAAACTGTCAATACAAGCTTGCTAAACAAGCTGTAACCCCATGCATATGTATGTATTTTATCCAAATCAGCCAAGAGCGGAAGGTAATGGGAACTAACAGATGTCTTCGATTTATTGACGAAGAGAGTTGACCCTAGAAGCCTCAATAAATATCCTCTTGCGTCGATCCTAGAATCACTGGCCTGCTCTTTTTGATAGGTTTGAATACAGTTTTTAAAACTAGTTTTTGAAAAATAGTTTTATAATATAAAAAGTGTATTGAAAATGTAAAAATGTAAAGTTGAATAGTAAAAATTTATATTGGAACTGATAAAAACTGATTATAATATATTAAATTTACTGTTGAAATCAAAACTAAAATCAAACCAAAATGTAAAGAACAGGTCCGTTAGAACACCGCCTTTGTATGAGACTCAACCTTACAACTCCATGGCCATGTTTGGATTTATCTTGGGCTTCTTCAAGACTTATTTCCAAAATCCTTGCAAGATTAAGAACCCATTGGGTTGGGTCAAAATCGCCAAATAATGCACCTCCTTCAACAAGGATGGCTAAAATGTACGCCATATCATGAATAGTAATGATTATCTCTCCAAATGGTAAATAGAAAGAATTTGTTTCTGGCTGCCACCTCTCCAAAAAAGCATATATCAATGAGGTGTCCAATTCATTGTACATGCATCTTGACAAATGAGACAGTCATGATCGCTCAAAGGGATTTCATTCGCCTCTCTCTTATTTCCCACTTTGATAAACAGTCTGATTGCTTAATGCATCTCAACACATCCCGCTCCTTTCAAATTAAATCAACGTCAGAATAAATGAAAGGTAACAACAATATATATATATATATATTAAATAAATAAATATATTTTTCTTACATGTCCATTCAATATTTAAGAAGCAACGTGCCCAAGAAAGCTTTTCAATAATTCAGGGTTGCTAGGACAACCATGCAGAGAATGATTTAACTCTCTATATGATAGCAAACCCGCTGGCCTAGCACTTGTAGCACATGACTCACTAACCATTAAACCCTTTCGTCTACCTTCACCGCAACCACTCGGAGACGGCATAATTGTATAGGGCATTTCTATGGGAGTCTCATAAGCCTCATCATCATAAGAAATACGACCACTATCCCATATTAGTATTTTCTTAACATAAGGAGTGTGTGAACACTCAATATCATTTAAATTGGCAAATAACTATTGCCCTTCAGGTTCCTCCTCATCGTCACTATATGTTGGTGCAATTGGATAATTCGCAAGATTTTCAGTATATGTGGGGACAATTGAATAATTCCCGGAGTTTTCAGTCATAGTGCCCACAATTTCAGAGACTCTGGCGATTGGACGCTATGGGGTTAAATCTTGTCCGCTTCGGGGGAACTTGTTTTTTTTTTTCTTCTTCCTTTTATCTAAAATTACAAATAAAGAAACAACATAAGTGATGTCTAGCTAATAACATATTTTAAAGATAACACAAAAATATTTACATAAATATAATTACATCATATTCATATCATACCTAACAAAAATCACTCTCAATTAACACATAAACCCTTACAATACATATATAAAAATTGGTAATACTAAACGCATGACGAAAAAATACTAAACGAATGATAGAGAGATAGTATTTTAATTTTCCTACCATTTTTGCCCTTTACCAAATATTCACTATTTACCATTTCCTTCAATTTTCTACCCAACAGAAACGGACCCCCGCCAGAGCGTTGCTGGAGCATAGGTCAAAAATTTTAATTTTTTTTTTTAAAATATAAGTTATGCTCCGCCCACAACCGGCCAGACATCTGGGTGCCTAGACGCAGCCAGATGTTGCTGTTGGGCCTGTAAATGAAACCCCAAAGTGGATTTCATTTTTCATTTGAAGGATAATGCAGTCCTCCTACAAAGGAAAAATGAAATCCCCCTTTGGGGGGTTTCATTTTGATTAACAAAAAAGGGAGTGGTCTGTCAAAAAAAATGGAGATGCAACTCAATCCTTTTTTTCGGTAGGCCATGGGAGGGGTGAGGAGCCTCACGGTGAGGCTCCTCATGCCGTGTTAAGGTGTGAAGACCCTCACCGGTGAGGCCCCTCATGCCTTATTATGGCGTGAGGAGCCTCACAATGAGGCTTCTCACGCCATAATAAGGTGTGAGGCTTCTCACGCCATAATAAGGTGGGGTGAGGACCCTCTCCCCACAATAAGGCGTGAGGGAGGCCTTTCTCACGAAAAGTTATTAGATGGTTAACAACCACCACGTAATTGCTGAGGTGGTGGTTATTAATCTATTTAAAATTTGACAAGTAGATAGAATTTAAATGAATCACCATGACACCTATTTTGTAGAGTAGTTGTGTATTTATTAAAAATTGTGACTCACCACATAATTAACACTTGTCAAATTTTAAGTGGGTGAATAACCACCACATTAGCATTGATGTGTCGGTTGTTAACCAGCCAATGTTTACTTCTTCCTCACGCCTTAACAGAATCAATTTATTGTATTTTTTTAATTATTTATTATTAATTTGTATTTATTTTTTAGACATTATAATGCATAGTTCATTTTAATATATTTTAGAAAATTTATTTTTAATCATTTATGATTTTTTATAGGTTTATATTTCATTATTAATTTGTTATTTTGTATTTAAATTCTTTAGACATTGTAATGGATGATTAGACCATTTTAACATAGTTAGAGTTTTTAATTTGTTATTAATAATTTATGATTTATTTTTAAGGTAAATGATATAATTAGGTGTGTAGAATTTAGAGATTATAAAGCATGACTACACAACTTTTTTGGGATATTTTTATATTTAATTTAGACATAAAATGCACTCATTATAGTGACAATTAATGTTGTCCCCCTATTAATTGGTGCGTTGATTCATATTATTAATTTTATGTTCTTTTCTATGTACTTTAGAAATGGCTAGAATACAAGGAATGACCGATACTGATGAGGACAACATGTATGATACGGTGAGTGCAAATTTTAATTTGAGTGCATTTTAATTAGCGATTGATGTATTTTGTTATGATTTATATATAAATTAATTTCATACATGTTTTTATTGTAAGTAACTAATATTATTAAAAATATATAGATTCAATTTCACATTATGTAACGTTAATTTATTGTTTAAGTTTTGTTATGATTAATACCATAATTAATTTATCTGAAATTCAAATTTTAGTTTATGCATTAGAATCATACCTATTATTGACAGGATGGTAATGATGAATAGAATGAGAATTTTCCGAATTTTAGCTGGGTATTCCGAACTAATCAAAATTTTGTGAGTCGAGAAGAGCTTAGGAAGTGGGCGAATGAAAGGGGTGCAGAATATAAAATGTATTTCTCCTACTCAACCTCGCACAATTGCCATGACGGAATTGGAAAAGGCAGAGCATCCATTTTATGATTTTGGGCAAACCACGGGGGTTCTTCACAAGTTTTTAAACCACGAGGGGTTCCTTATTACTTTCCGAAACCATGGGGGGTTCTCTACAATTAACCCCACTTTTCAAAGAACAAAAGTTTGGAGCTACAAAGACAATTTTTAGAGGACTGAGAGAGTACTTAATAACCATATAATTATCTTAATCTTCCCACCTACATATAACAATAATCATTGCCAATTAACTCCTAAACCACAAAGGAAAAAAATTGTAGAAATAAAAAGCTCTGATGCATTAATGTTTAATTTAAACACACTAATAATAAAAAAAAAACTCTTAAAGCATTAAATAAAAAATGGATATAATACATTAATGTCTAAATTAAACACACTAATAATACAAAAAAGGCTCTAGCATTACAGTCTAAATTAAACACACATGATACTTATACGCTTGTAACCTAATACTTACATTCATAATTAAATATTATTCTAATAATACTTATTAGAATAATGATAATCAATTATTCTTGTCTATACCAAAAATATAAAACTATGTCAAATGACATCATATTCTATGCGGACGAAATTACCAATTACATAGCTCGAAATCCAAAAACATTATATAAGCAATCAACAAACTGCCCCCAAAAACCCGCAAATGGCATTCGAAACTTTTAAGGCATTGCACCATATCAAACCCATATTTGTATGTTTAAATTGTAACCCTTTTCTAGTACATGAGTTCTTCTCCAATCAAATACACGCACATTTGCCTCACACAACAGACATTCAAATGGTCAAGTGAAAAATAAAAATAAGAAAAAAGAAGGAACTAAAATTGAACCTTTTGACTAGGGAGAAGTTGTCGGCCCCTCAATTCGGTCTCATACAGGTTGAGATTGATTTTGATTTTCTTACCCCTATCCTGTAAGTTAATCAATCTATACGCAGCGGACTAAATATAGATTGAACATGCCAAGATCATCACTTTGTAATCATATGAATAATATAGTATACCAGATTAAATGTTACCTCGAGAGCAAATCCAACAGCAATATCCAGAGCATCCACGAACGATATGCATGGAGATGAAACTGATCACGAGCCGCACAATTGTCCGGCCTCTAACGGTATTCACACGAACAACCCTAATTGGAATTCTTCCAAAGGATTGGATTGATCAATCAGAGGATTGATTGCTAGATCAAGATATATGAGATGTATATCATTCCAGTGACTATGACATTATTTATAGATATCTTAATAGTATAAACCTATTACAAGTAGGAAACTTAACATAAATAGGAAACCATTATTAGATATTTATTAATAAGTCCTTATAGTTAATTTATCCAATAAATTAACCCATAATATTTCATTTTAACCCAATCAATTATTCTTATGTGTGTGACTCTTTATGTTCCTAAAACACATTGGCAATAAATATAAATTATAATTCCATAATTAATTGGCGTTAGGACATAAACCCAACATATCCTTCATTCTATTCATGATTCCACAATTAATCTTAAGCCTCTTGTTAGCTTCAAAGAGGTTTTTGTCCGACAGACTCCGCAACAAATTCATTTGATTCTTTACGTCTCTGTCCATCACCACAACTGAAGATGGCTGTAACTTTGGAATCAGCTCCACTTGCACTGGTTCATCTTCGTCATCCTGCAACCACTTATGTTAAGTCCAAGTGGGATACAAGCAGGGACACAAATGCATTCAAACCCAAGCATGAGGCTTTATTGCTATTCAAGTCATGTTGCTTCAACTCCCTTTCTTTCATGTATGAGGCTTTATCAGAGTTTGCAATTATGAATAATGGCATCATATTCCAATAACAAGGCTAAAATTCCTAACTCTTGAGAGTTAATCATAACTTTCAGCATTGCATTTACTAAACCAACATTTGAATATTCTAGTAAAGGCAGTCTTAGCAACACACACACACACACACACACACACACACACACACACACACACACACACACACATATATATATATATATATATATATATCTAATTGGGTGAATTACATTTACCTCCCCCGAGGTTTGCCTAAATAATAAATGGGTCCTTCATGTTTCAGAAAATAACATCTAAGTCCTTTAATCTCCCAAACTTGGAGTCCAACACTGTTCATCGTCTTCTTCCTTCTTTTTTTTTTTTTTTTTTTTCTCTTTTCTTTGTCCACCAAATATTGTCTCATTCTTGATGTCACTTAGTTTTTGATTTCACATGTGGGATTCACATGGCATTCCTCCCATTAGATGAAGCATCTGATACAATTTGATGCAATCCAAATCAGATGAGTTGGTTCATGCCCCTTCCTTTTCTTTTCACTGTGAGAAGTAGATGCCAAATTACAAGATTTCCCCATCTTTGACAAACTCCAGAAGCTATTTTTGCTAAGTACTCTACCAAGGGTCAAGCCTCCTATTAGTTTTCAAGTAACAACCAACCATCCTTTTCTACTACGCTTTTTTGCCACCTTCCTTCAGCCATATGACACATATCCCATCCATTTTCAGACCACAAAAACTCATTCAGTGCTGGAAGATGAAAAAAAAAAAAAAAAAAAAAAAGAAGGAAGAAGACGATGAACAGTGCTGGACTCCAAGTTTGAATGGTTAAGGGACTTAGATGTTATTTTCTAAAACTTGAGGGACCTATTTGTTATTTAAGCAAATATCGGGAGAGGTAAATATAATTCACCCTATCTAATTTTACCCTAAATTTGCGACACGCAACTAAAATTCAATGATAAAATGAGGGGGAAAAAGAACAAAAATTGAACCTCTTGGACAGGGAGAAGTTGTCGGTCCCACAATTCGGCCTCCTGCCGCTTAATTTCGGTTCTGTAATGATGGCCCCCATCCTTCAGTTTTTTCATCATAAACGAATTACATTTAGCATCTCGTAAGTTGTGGAAATCTGTATGTCCGGCACGTTCCGCAGCTCATTCGGTTGATTCTGTTCGTGTTCGTCCACGTTCATGTTCATCACCACAGTTGAAGAAAGTTGTTAGCTTTGCGCAAAATCATCTGCACTCTGAAGGAGGAGGGTTTGTACTTTGTAATTTGTAGAAAGTCATGAACAATGAGAAAAAATGGTTGCCGTTTCTGAGATGAAAATTGCACTGCTCAACTAGCACTATAGGCGAACGAAACGATGTCGTTTCTTCTAAGAGGAAGCGCGCCCGCGCTTGGGCTATAATAAAATTGAATAAATAAAGTTTTAAAATTCTGCAGTAAAATACGAAAAATAATTGCCGTATTTAAAACTAGGAGTGTAAATGAGCCGAGATACTAGCGAAACGCTCGCGAGCAGCTCGGTCAAAGCTTGACTCGAGCTTGCTCAAACTCGAGCTCGAGCTAGTTTAATAATCGAGCCGAGCTCGAGCCTAGTTACTACTGGCTCGAGAGCTCATCGAGCTTATCGAGCCCGGCTCTTTATATAATTTTTTAATATTTTTTATATTTTTGTAGTATAAATTAAAAAAATTAATTCGAGCTCGAGTTCGAGCTTGAGCCTATTATAATTTGGACGAGCCGATCTCGAGCTCAAATATTTAGGCTTGATAAAGTTCGAGCTGACCTCAATTATGACTGGTTTTTATCAAGCTCAACTCGATAACACCCATCTCGGCCTCAGTTTACATCCCTATTTAAAAATTCCTGCTTTTCCCTCTTAACATTCTCTAATATCCATTGGCTTTTAGCTTAAGTTATGTGCTCCGTTTAGAGAGGCTCATATACACTGCCACAGCTCCGTCGCTAAGTTTTCTCAGGTCAGTATCGCCGCCGCTGCCGCCACTACCATTTGGTTAGTTTCTCGAATTTTTTTATCTGCGTATATAAAAGCGGGAATAACTTGTCCTCTGTTTCTTTTTCACATTTGGATTTATTGGTTAAGTATCGTTTCTCTCTCGCCAGTTTTCTTTGGACTCATATTTTGTTTCTAATTTCGTTTCGGCTTTAATTAGTTATATGCTATTTTCTCGTTGCATTATTTTTTAGCATACACTTGCTGTGAAAAGGCGTGTTTTCAGAACGAACAAGATACGGGTTGAGAAGGGGGAGTAAACAAAGTTAGACAATATTGGAATAGGCATAGAAACATGTATTGATGTACCAGATCGGCTAATGCTGCCAGGTTGATGCGATGTATTCAACCAGTTGACTGAAGACTTTATTATTGGTATATCAATACGTCCAGCAAGGATTGAAATAGGAGCCGGTTCGACAGAAAGCTTTTGAAAATACAGTGCACCCAGGTAAACAAGGAACAAGATCAATACAGAGGTTAATCGAGCATCCCACACCCAAAAGGTACCCCGCATAGGTCTTCCCCGAAACCCCCCAGTAACTCAGGCAAACAACATAAAAAAAGCACCCATTTCTATACCGGTTCTGAAAGAGCGAAGAAAAAGGGGATGCTTTGTTAATAGGAACAATAAAGTGTTTATAGCCATTGCGATATAAACAAGAATACTCATCCGAGCCGCAGGAACATGTACATACGGAATACGAGAATTTCCACCTTGTTGAAGATCTAGTGGTGCTAACTGAAGACTTAAATGAATAGCCAACGCTGCTAAGAAAAACCGAGATCCAATGAGAATTTGCGCGTAACTCCTGGTCTTTGACATCATTGACTTTTGAAGTAAATACCTAAAAGAAGCAAAGAAAACCAGCTTATTATGTTAATCTATCAATGGAAGCAAAGAAAACCAGCTTATTATGTTAATCTATCAATGGAGGTTTAGGAAGAAACAAAGAAAACTAGCTTATTATGTTAATCTATCCATTGAGGTTTAGGAAGAAGCCCTTACCAACGCGTATAATCTTAGAACCCATCCATTTGTAGGCATTGATTTTTCAAATTATGGATGAAAGAATGTAGTATTTTCCAATAAAAATGTCTTCTTTTATCTTATTCAATTCATTCAAAATGGTTAAGGGTCTGTTCTTTACCAGAACTCAGCCCAAATGAGTTTTAACCCATTTTTAAGAAATAAAGTTCAAAACATTAGTTTCAGCTCAAATTTTTTGCCAATACTTTTTTTTTTTAATTTTCTACTCAATTTCCACTCAAATTTGATTTTCTTTATTTTAAACAAACAAAAAAATTTATTCACGATAACTTTTTAAAAATTCCCAAAAATATTGATACCTTAATGGCATCTAAATAAACGAAATGCTTCACACCTAGAACTGTTACTTTTATATTAAATAGTGAATGCAGTTGTTTCTAAAATAATTGAAATTACATTGTAATTAATAATTAAACGTAATATTGACCCACACTAATTGTAAACTGAATAAATTTATCCAACAATTCATACAATGACCACAATACTAATAAATATTCCCCATCAGTGGCAGAAAAAAAAAAGTTGGTCAAATCATACATCATAAAGTTAATGGCAAATAAATTACATCTTAAGGCCCTCTAACAGTTGGTTCACAATGTTCATGCACAATTGTGACATTTGATTTATCCCCGCCTGAAACTGATTCACCTCCATCGGGTCATTCCAACTCGTATCTCCACCAATCACCATATTCACATCATTGATCATCGTCGTTATCAGCAAACTGTTCAAAGATCTCGTCTCTGAGATTGTTATCTTCCAATAAAGGCCAGTAAATGGATGAAATCTGGTTTACTTCAACTGTTTTGAGTACTAAATTTTAAGAGGAGATTTTTCAAAAACCAGTGAAGGGAACAAATTTGGACCTCAAAAACCAGTGAAGCAAATATTTACTGATCAACAACCAGTTCAAAAAACAAAAAAAAATTAGTCCATGAAAAAACAGTCCAGAAATATTGAATTGCAGTTAAAAAACCAGTACAGGGGCAAATTTGGAGTTCAAATACCTGTTATGGAAAAATAACATTTCACGTTTTCAACAACCAGTCCAAAAAAAAGGGAAGGCAGACCAGAAAAAAAGTTTCACTTCCATAAACAATCTAGAGCAAAAAAATTACAGTCCAGATAAAACAGCACAGAAATAAAATGGGGCTACTGCATTAAAAGAACCCATCCAGAAAAAATAGTTTTAAAAAAAAAAACAGTCCAGAACCAAGTCTTTTTCAAAAACCAGTAAAGGGAAAAATTTGGACTTCAAAAACCAGTGAAGCAAATATTTACTGCTCAACAACCAGTCCCAAAAAAATTTAAAAAGCAGTCCTGGAAGAAAAAATTGGCATTCGAAAAAGATAACAGTCCAGAAATTTGGTTTTGCATCAGGGACAAAACAGTCCAGAAATTTGCAGTTATAAAAACAGTCCAGAAAAAAAAATACCCTTCAACTTCTCATCAAAGACAATCATCTCCATGTTGTTCGTAAGAAGACAAACAAGAAAATCAGGACGAAACAGAACCAAAAAATTTCCACAGGAAACAACAATCCATTAAAAAATACTCCCCAAAAATTCCGGTGGAAAACCTGTCCAGAAATTAATTGCAGTGGAAAACCAGTCCAGATATGAATTACAATGGAAAACCAGTCCAGATATGAATTCATTTGCAGTGGAAAAACTGTCCGCATATTAATTCGCGGTGCAAAAGACATTAAAAAAAAAACCAACTCCAACAAGAAGTCTGGGCTCAAATTGCAATGCAAATACACAAAATAAAAACGGAATTGTTATTTGCAGTCACCATTTTACTATTTACAGTCGCATTTCTCTGTGAAATTTCTATAATGCCCCTTAGGTCATTTTCAATCTAATTATGGCCGATAGTCACAAGGACAATCCATATTACACGGTAAATAAATAATCTATACGTTTTTTGTACGTAAAACTGGTTTTTTAACCAAAAAAAAAATCTATACATTTTCCGAAATACCGCTCACTTTGGCAGTATTTTGGGTCAAAATACCGCCCAAAGTGGGTGGTATTTTGATTCAAAATACCGCCCGGTTTGGGGTATTTTGGAAATGTGACTGCAAATAGTAAGCGAAATTTTGGGGGAAATTTTTGTCATTTACGAGATTTCTGGCAAAATATTTTCTATTTTTTGGATTTTTTTTGACACAATCTCGGGCTAGACAGGGTTTTTTTCTGTTAACAAACAAACTTTACGTAAAAAAATGTATAAATTGTACACTTACCCTGTAATATGAAAAATATAAAAAAGAATTTTTTTTTAACTAAAGGGCAAAATAGATATTTCATAGAAAAATGTGACTGTGAATAGTAAAATGGTGACTGCAAATAGTATGCCCCAATAAAAAAATGCCAGTTTCTTGCAGAAGCCCTAAACCAAGCCAATAAGAAAAATCTTAATTTCGACTTACTTGCAGAAGATAAACCGTAAGTATAATCCGAAATCCTGTATTCTCCGGAAACAATTTGACCGACGACCACCGAAGGAAGAAGAACTAGGTCAACAGTATAGATATATATATATATATATATATATATGTGAGCTGGTAAGGAAATCGAACAAAACCTGAAACTGGGAGAAAATTTGTATAACAAAAAGGCAATTGATATACCTTGATGTTAACAAACGGAATTGTTATTCGCAGTAAAACTCTCCTGTGAAAAGTCTATTTTACCCTTTTACTATAAGAAAAAAATACCGCACAACATTTGATTTTATAGTCACGAGTACGATCCATATTACACGGTATATAAAAAACCTACACATTTTTTTGAATAAAGGCGATTTTTTCGAAAAAAATCCCTCCCGAATGAGATTTTGGGAAAATACTGCCCAGATTGTGGGCGGTATTTTCTTAGGAAAATACCGCCAACAGTGGGTGGTATTTTCTGAAATACCGCCCACAATGGACGGTATTTTGCCAATGTTCGTGTAAATAATATGAGATTTTATTCGAAATTTTTTTTAATACCTAAGGGTAAAATAGACTTTTTACAGAAAAATGTTACTGCAAATATCGAAATGGTTACTGCAAATAACATGCCCCTTAACAAAAATAGAGCAGAAAAGACACTAAGCAAAATTCAGGAAGCTTTATCTCTCAGATGTATTTCATTCTGCAGCCGCTATCAACTTAAATAGATTACAGGCAACAAGAAATCATAAAAATCTCCTAAACATCTCAAAAGATTAAGAAGAATAAAAGACTAATTCAATAAACAAACAACTAACTGAAAAGGCTAAGTCAAAGATTCAGTAAGTTGAAACTTATTCCTGCAGTAAAACTTCATTAACTTAACACTTGATTTACGGTAGACGAATTAAGGTTGCTTCTCTGTCAATTTGTTCGAATTGATGCCGGCTCCAATTTTCCGAATTTCCCGAGGTATAACTTCAGTGGAAACATGAAAAAACAGACTAATTCACTTGCCGTTACCGAACTCCGAACAGATGCCGTTGATGCCGCTGCCGTTACGACCTTCAGCAACCTTCGTTCTCGCCGGAATCTTTGGATGGATCGTCAGTTCTCGGAACACTCAGGTCGTGGGAGAAAGGGGAAAACATTGCCGTTGAGCAAAGAGAAACGCGTTAGTGGTGAGGGTGGGGGGGTTTCAAATTTGGACTCAAACCTGGTCTGAGATTGGGTTTCAGTCCAAGGGTAAGAAACACAGGTTTGGGTTGGTTTTGGGACTCAAACCCAAAACCAGCCCAAACTAGAACTCAGTTTTAAGTGCAAAAGAACAGGCCCTTTAATTGTTTGGGCAGGCTTTACTACATACTAATGCAATTCCCTGATCTTTGCAATCAATGCGGGCCAAGACTGCACAGAGTGCAGTTCGCAGTGCCTAGTAAAGAAAGATGATTAGCTTGCCCTTTTTTCCTTTCTACTTGCTCTAAGAGTTCTCATTGATTCCCAATTGGCATTGTTAAGTATAGGTTTCACTGTAGCAGGTAAGATTACCATGTGCATATAACTGTATTTGTGCTTACCAACGCATGTACTGCAAATCTTTGTCAATGCAAATTTTATCTTGTTAGGAGATTTTGAGTTTTGGGTTATGCTGGGTTATGGGTTGTTTTTGGTTACTTCCGAGATTGTTTCCTGCATAATGTTTGTTATGATTTTCTGATGTCAACTGGCAAATATAGTCTAAGGTTTTGAGTGTCAAAACTTCGCCTGGCTGATTCTGTTTTAAGGAATGCTATGTTCCTAACAAAGAGGGAGTAAGATTCATGGAGAACCCAATTTAACATCATTAATCTAAAGCGGCATATTTTAGAAACAGTAGGTTTCTAGAGTGGACTTTTAATTTTCTTCGATTTAGATTGATAGTGTCATAAGAAACCCCAACTTCTTGAAAGAAAAAATCCTGGAAGCTTTCTTCTTCTCTTCTTTTTTTTCCTTTTTTTTTGGGTAGCAAGGCGGAAGATCAAGAACTTTAAGATACTCTTTTATTTGTTTGGTAGATTGTTTAAAGGAGATGGTTGCTGAACAGACCAAGCCTAAAAATCAGCAGCTCCACCTCGAACTCTTAATGTGCAGAAATTTGCAGAATCTCGAGCCTCCGAACTCGTAGCTCTTCATTCTATTGTCAAGAGCCGCTTGGATAATGATTTTCGGTCCCAGAGAAATAAGAGGAGGAGAACAACTGGGCATGACAACCGATTGTCCAGAAAAAGACATAGGAAGAAACAAAAAGGTGGGGAGGCAGAGGACAGTACTAATGGTCTTCTGGTGAAAGACGAAAAGAAGTTACCACGCAGGGTTCGCAGAAGAATTGAACTTAAGAAGAATCCTCAGAGTGGGTTTTCTGCTGCAGGAGATGGTACCAAGAGATTGAGAACACATGTTTGGCATGCAAAGCGGTTTACAATCACTAAACTTTGGGGATTTTATCTTCCTGTTGGACTACATGGCAGGTAATGACATCTATGCTGTGTCTTTGAGCCAAAACTTTCGTGAAAAGAGGGAGGAGGTTTCTCAGTGCTTTGCCTTTCTCTCTTGATGGGTTGCTTATACAATGGATTATATGCGTTAATTGTCATGTACAGAGTATATGTTTGCAGAAACCAAGATTTCGACCTTTACTCATTGGCTTCTGTATTATATAGTGATAATAGATGCAATGCGAACCTTTTTGTGATTAATAGATTACTACACGCAGAGGCAAGGGTTCAAGGGCTATCCTGAAGAAATCAAAGCAAGGAGTTCTTGTCCATGATGCAAGTTACTGCAGTGTTGTTCAACTAGATGGTCCAGAGGCAAGCCTTGTCTATATTTATTTAGAGGTTTTTTGGGTGGGGGAGGGGCAAATCTAAGAGAAAATAAATGGAAAATATGCTATGTTATGTGCATGTGCTTATGCTCTGCTGTATTTATGGGGAATTTGTGATTATGATATTTCATGTTTTCAGGATCTCTTGTTGTCAATTCTAAGCTCCGTACTGGTTCCTTTTCCATCAGGAAATTGTGACGAGGCATCCCAGAATGTGCTTTCTGGTGTAACTTATGGTAGTGCTATGGTGGGTTTCCTTGGTTACATGTTGGTATGCCGCAAAATATATTTTTTCGGTGTATTTGAAATGTCAATGTCTTTTGTCAGCTTCATCATATTGGATCCCTGAATTCTGAAAGTATTGCTCCGGTGACTTATATGTGGAGATCGCAACAGTCAAGTTTTGTTTCTAAAATAGGCAAGATAGAGAATTGTGATGAGCAGCATAGAGTTGACAGGTGCTCTTTGCTCAGGCAGCTGTGGCTATGGATACATCCTGCTGCTTTTAGAGAAGGATATGGTGTTTTAGAGTCAATATGTGAAAAGGTAAGGCGTAATTGTTATAAGAATGGATTTTAATGCCTTTGTTAACATAACTATGAATCAGCACTTTCTACTGTAGTCTTCTTTCGGACTCTACTTTGAGTCACTGTCCATGTCAAAGAATTTTAGAACTGTTTTTTACTTTTACTGTTTAGATTGTCCATTACCTTGGTGCTAAGCCTCCTCTCACTGTTTTTGATAAACATACTCTCTCGCCCTTTTCATGATGTTTTGCTATGGATGCTTACTAACATTTTTCAGTGATGTCTTTACCGAATAAAAAGAGTTTAACCTATCTCTAGTGATTGAAGTTTATATCCTCCTACTTATGGACCCCAAACTCCAATTCCAAGACTCTATGCTGTATTTGAATTTAATTTTCATTGGTTCTTTCTGATATATGGATTTTAAAGGGAAAAAAAAAATGTTCATTTTGTTGAGGTCGTACTTGCCCTTCCGATGTAATAATTCCAGCTTAATAAACTGGTAGGGGTCCGCCTAACCCCACCTCCTTGATGGTTTTATTTTATTTTTAAAAAAGGACAAATTTGATTGTTCTCTTCTTTCTTTAGATGAAGATAGATGGACACTCAATTAGTTGTATCTCTCTTGAGGGTGAGCTTGCAAAGTTGGAGCTGATAGGTCCAAAGGCATTTAGGCTTATTCAGAAGATATTGCACCCTATCACGAGGTGATGTAGTTTAGAATGCTACCTTTTCTTTCAAAACTACAAAGATCTAAATTGGGGAACCTTATGGATCACCTCTGAGTTTGGAGTTTCAGTTTTCTTCCATTTTCTTGCCATGCAGTGTATCTATGAATTCGTGGGCTCTACAGAAATTTCCAGTTGTTGGTACTGATTGTGAAACTCAATCAAAGGACTCATCTTGCTTTCCAAATGAAGATGAAATTTCAGCATCAGCAATTAATTCTCTTGTGGTGAAAGATCCCAGGATTTTTGCAGGAAAAACTGTTGTTTCAGAGCCAACATCTTCTGAGGTTCTGGGCGCAAAGGGAAGTGAAACTGAAGGCAACACATTCGACAGGATTGAAGTACAAAAAAAGGAACACATCTCATCCTCAATCTTGATCCCTGAAGAATGCTGTCAGGTTTCTGACTTCATTGACTTGTGGGATGTCCACAGGGGGATACTTCCACCAGTAGAAGAAAGTTTTCTGTGCAAGGAAAAGTACTGTCAATCATTGAAATTCTTTGGTATTGCTCATCAAAATTTGGGAAATGTGGATGCTTCAGGAGAGAGGCCGTCATCTCAATTTTCCCATATTTGTCCTCTGATGCTTTTGAAAGATAACCTTTGCAACAGCTTTACAAGGTATATTCCCTACAGCTTATAAGGCATCCATAGAGTTCATGAGTATACATATATAGCCTTTACTTTCAACTTTTGAACTGATGTAGAAGATTGTACATTCATGCCCTTTTTTATTTTCTCTCCTGAAATTACATCCAATTCTCATTTTGGAGTGTCTAGGAAAATTAAATACTCTGGGATATTTCAGAGTAGTGAATTTTCACATTGAACAGCTAATATGACTTAAAGGCTATGGAATTTGAAGCTTTTCTTTATTTCTGTACTAGTAATTTGCTATCATCAAAGTTGTCTTCACAATCCCATTCCTGCATTTTTTTTAAGGAAGGTTTGTTTTTTTTTTTTTTTTTTCCTTTTTTTTTTGGGTGCGTGGAAGGACATGGAGTCAATATACTGCAGAAATTTTAGGGCCTGTTCATTTTGGATGGTTTTGAAAACTTGGTTTTGGAAATTATTTTAAAATGTGAAGTGTATTGGAAGTATAAAAATGTGTAGTTGAAAAGTTAAAAAAGTGCATTGGAAATTATGAGAAATTAGTATAAAATTCAAAATTACAAAAACATGTTTTTGAAAACATGGTAACGAATATGGCCTTATCTTCTCCTGAGACATGTACAATCTCAAGAGACCACAAGAAAATTGCAACTCACAATCACTTAGTTTTATGACGCTGAACAGTTGTTAAATGATGTTTTGAGAAATTCCTTTTCTTGGGGTTGAGTTAGTGGTATTTGAAAAGGTAAAATGGGAATACAATCTATGATTAAAAAGCCGAAGACATAGTTAGGGTTGATTGTGAGAATGAAGATTTTTGTTACAATTCAAGTTTTTTATGTGTCTCAGCCGTATATGATCTATATAGCCTACCCCATGTAATGGTTTCTAGTCTTTATTGTTGTTGTTGTAAAGTTTTAGACATTTGCATTCCTTAACTTTCCAAAAGAGGATTATCTTTCTTAGTTTTTTTTTTACATGTTGGTGGGATGCTGTGCTCTTAGCTATAATTCCTTTATCTATTTTGTGTTCGTGCTGATACCTGAATAGATAGGGATGGGTTAAATCTGCCAGATACAGGTTTTAATGAAATCTGCAATGTTCCTGAGTACTTTTTGATGTTATGCCTTGAAAGATCACTTGGACACCCTGTTTACATGCCGCCTTTCTGATGGACTGTGGGTTGCCCCTATGGTCCATAGAGAGGCAAAGGCACCGCAATGAAATGTATTATGCGAATTCCTGATAGGCTGTTGTTGTTCAATCTCTTCAGGTGGTCTATTATTCTTCCACTGAGTTGGGTCAAGGTCTTTTGGAATGCCATCGTCTCCAATGGTGCTGAAGCCATAGGATTGAGAGAGAGGCACTGGGTTGCGGGTGAAGTAAGCATTTTAAATGTCAGTTCATTATATTTGTTATGGCATCATTGAAGTTACAATTGCCTCCATTTTCCTTTTTTCAGGCTGGGTTGCCATATTTTCCTTCAGACTTTCCTGATACCAAAGCATACTCTTGTTTTATGCAAATGGAGGAAGCTATTAATGATCAGAAAGCAAAACTCAAACCTCCTGCCCTGAGGCCCCTTAGAGTCCCAGCTTTCCCTCATTGGGAGCAAATCCAATGTGGTTCCCAGATAAAATCTGTTTTAGCAGGGCATTCAAAAGTCCTTCCAGTAACTGACCACTCTATGGCAAATTTATATTTTGACGCGGCTCCTTTGAGTTGTGATGGTGCTCATTTTAATGGTTGTATAGCAAGGACATCCTATATGCTTAATCATTCTTTTTCTCATTTAAATGGTGATAATATACTTCTATTCCCAAAATTGGCTGATGGGAAGAAATGCTTGCCCATGATTATAAAGGACGAAGAAATGGTTAAGCAGTCAAAAGTGAACTGTGTTAGCTCTGAGTTAGAATGTTCCCAAAGACTATGTTTTGTAAGAGTTCGTTTGCGTGCTTACAAGGAAGGTGTTTTTGGAGAAGGAGCTGTGGTTTGTGCTCCACATGCCACTGACATAACTTCATTGACAACCAGGTGCAGTTTCTTATCTGCAAATCTGTTTGTTTTTTGGCTGCTTGTTTCACATATCTTTTCAGAATATAACAAACAAACCACTTGCATAGTCACATCATCTTTTCTTCGTACTTTGACTTCTTGATGAGTGAAAATGTTAGTAAATATTGTTAGTTCTGATACACTCATACACGGTGATGGTGGATTAGTTGAATACTTCTTTCACTATTAAGTCTGTGCTGTTGTACTTCCATGAAGCAAATAGAAGTTTTAAGTACTTTTAGCAACGTAAGATTTTATTTGGTTTGAATACCTAACTGTTTTTCCTTGTTTGTGTGGATTTTTGGGCTTGTAGATTTTGTAAATTTTGGATAGGAATTCAAGTTGAGTATCTTAACTATCCATTCTCCCAGGATTCAGGCTTCCATGTCTCAGTTCATTTGAGGACTTAGACTATTGCTTTGGAAGGGCCTTTTAATCATTGTTTCAAAATCACAGATTCACAGTGTAGGAACCAATAGAAATAGGGTAGATACACACACACACACATTTGACTTTGTACTTGATTTATCTAGATTGTTCAGATGGAAATGGCGGCATAAGATTTTATAAAAGGCTGTTGATGTATTGTGCAGGACCGGGGATGAAGGTGGAATGTGTCAAATACCTGAATCTTTGTTAGGTTCGTGTTTTGCTCAGCAGGCACCTCAGATATTGGGTCTTCAATTACCTGAAGACGCGGCTGGCAGGGAGTCCATTAGACCAGTAATTGGTTTCGTAACAACTGGGTTTGTTCAAGGAAGGTAATGACTGACAATTGTCCATTCTATCACAACCCCACAGTTTGTATTGGCTCGGGATTTCTGTAACCTACTATACTTTCCTGTGAACTCAAAATTGTTAATCCTAATCTCATTCTGGTTTCTTATTTTTATTCTATTTTTGGTGGGCGTACAGCAAGAAACCCACTGCAACAGCTCTTTGCGAGGCAGCCTGGCTCGCTCATCTCAGAGATGGTCAGTGTAAAACCGTAGCCAAACAGCGGAGGAGAAAGGAAATCTATGTTCTGGTAAGAAATTTGAGGTCCACTGCATATAGACTTGCTCTTGCTACCATAGTCCTGGAAGAACAAGAAGGCGACTTGGAGTATATGTAATGTTTAATGTTTCCTAAGTTATCTTTGTATTGATTGTGGATAGACTATCATTTAGTGGATGGCATTGATTTTTCGTGTTGTTTGAAATGTGTTTTAACAGTAAAGTGTTAGGAGCCACAAATCTTTGTAACTATATATCTTCAACTGTTGAAGTTAAACGTGATGCATTCGTTTTGGTGGATATGCATTAAAATGGATGATGCCAAACGCATTTCTAAGGAGAAGTTTATGGTTTTTTTTATCTACAATTTTGTACTGTATGAATCTGTATTCATTTGGATGTTGAGCACTGTCACAAAGCAATGAGTGTACCTTTTCTTCTTTAATCGAAAAAGTGGCTAGAGGCAAAAGTTGCACAATTTGGTTGTTTCTTTTCTCTTTTCTTTGTTTTTTTTTTTTTTTTTCTTCTTTTGGTGTTGATGATTTTCAAAATAGACTCTTTTAATGGAACAGAGAGAGTAACTTTTCGTTTTCCCTGTGGGAAAAGAGTATTTGAATATCATTGACACATGACAAGCCATAGAGCAAGTGAAACATAAGGATATGAGTTCTCAAACTCTAAATCATGACAGAATTGAAAGGAAGTATTCCCTTTTCCTTTAGGTGTCTCTTGAAAATCTACAACATCAACAATTGAGCATTTGTCCCACTACATAACAAACTAATTGCGCAAATGAGTAACCAACTAACTAATCCACTAGCAAGACGAAATTGGATGCAAGAGAAGTGAATGGAACAGAAAAATAGAAGCACAAGGCAGCAGCCACTTCAAGGTTCCATACAGCTCTAGGTCTACATGCCATATTGTTGACGTTTAGAAAGGTTGTTTATACTAATGAAACCCGTAATCAAGCAACTAAATTACTGGAAAGCACCTGGCGCTTACGCCATTCCTAGTTTAACAGCATAGGATGTTTCAGACGGTTTCGCTTTGGTTGTGTTGGTTTTTCAGAAAGATGAAAAGGAGGACATAACATAGAGAGCCTGAACAGAAGTTAAAAGAAACAGGAACAGCTCAAGCCAAATAATCACATATCATCCACATCCATATTCAGAGAAAGATAAGATATTCTCAAGGTGAATTTACTATGATGGTATAAATACTCATTAAAAGCACCCTTTGTGTCGCGTAGAAGAGACACAAATATCCAACTACAGTCAAATTTACTATGAGCTCCCTACTAAAGTAGCAGCAGAAAACACGGACAAATTAGCAAATCAAATGCTAACACTAATCTCTACAAGTGTTCAAACAGAAGCACATTGATAGAGAGCACCGAAGTTTATAGAAACGTGCACTAATAGACCGTGTTGAGTGTTGAACGATAAGTATCTTACAGAATCTGCTTCCTGAAATGACTCCCAGAGCTCCTGTCCAAGTCTAGGATACAAGGATATGCACGCTTCATCACTTTCCATCCTTCACTTAAAGCTATGGTCTTGAGTGCTCAACAATCATGCTAAAACATGCACGGGACGGTCTTGGTTGGTGCATTGCAATCTCTTGCAAGCTAAAGCACATCTGTCACATTTTCTATGGTAATCCTGATGCGAACCGGCTCAGACACACCCGTCCGTTTGCCCAAGAGATATAAGTTAACTTAAGTGATGATTAAATTTAAAATCAAGACTAGCCCAAGTTCCCAAGTCTTGTTTAATTTCAGCCATGGAAGCTAAGGTCCAACCCAATTGTTTGATTGATTTTTAAAGTCCAAATTGATGCTGAAAGTTCAAGAGAATTTCATCCAAGAGGTGCAACATTTGGGCAGAAGCTTTACAGTTTCAACAACTTGGGGAGTTATTGGAATGTACATTGAGCCATAAGGAGTAAATGAAAGGCCTTCTTGAAGTCACTCAAGAAGAGTAAGTACGGCCTTAATTTCAATTAAATGAAAGGCCATTTGATTGACTTAAATGCTAAGAAAAAGGCAGTGTCTGGTAGGTGCATTTGGTCAAAGCAAATTCAAGGAAAGGAGATCAGTTTTTAGAATTAAAAACTAGTCAATGCATTGGAATTGAAGAGGTGATTCAAGTTACAAAATAGATACATGGAGTGCTAAGAGATTAATGCATGGGAATTGAAGAGGCAATTCAAGTTACACAATTTATTAAGGCATATGGGGTACTGAGAGATCTTATTTAATTCTTACCTTATCTTTGTAAATTGAAGTTTTAGATTAAGTTTGTAAATTTTTCATATCGGGCCTAGAGGTATTTTCTATGACATTTTATAGCCTATAAAAAGGCGCTCTTGTAAACCATTTAGGAACTTGGATAAAATGTAAATTGTGAGTTTCTTAACTCTTGGTTCTTTTTAGAACTGTCGAACTTATCAAGACTTCGTCTTGTGGCGTTCAAACACTTATCGAACAATCTTTTGGTGAGTTGTTCGTGGCGTGCTTATACCGAAGTTCTCAACATTGCACACTCGTGGGTCGAGGTTATCTATGCCGAGGTTCTGTTTTGTCCATTTGTTGGCGGGTTGAGGTTTCACCAACCAACGGAGCAACCCTTAGAACGGTCGTTTCCATTGTGCTTCAGTCCATCCCCGGGCTGGATCACATCAAATCCCAAGATCCTCCAAAAAGGGTGCAGAATATTTCCTACGAGATGACACTGAGTATCATTGTGATAAACCAATTAAGTGGAGAACAAATCTCTTCATTTCTCCTTCATCATAGCTGATAACATGTAACAGCAAGACTACAATTCAGAATTTTCGATAACAGACAAAGGAATAAGTATGAAACTACAAGCCAACATAAAAGTCACATTTGAGAGGCACGGTAGACATACAGCACAGCACAAGGTGCTGAAAGTTAATAGCAATTGACATGGCAAAGAGAAAGATTACCCTTCTTAAACAAACAAAAGTGTCCTGACATATAAGTGACTAAATCTTTTGGTAGATTTTCTTGAATTCTCCTACAGAGACCAAGGGTGTTCAGATTGCTTCTACTGTTGAAAGTAAGCAATACACACGTACACAAAAGGTCCATTTTGACCAGCCAATTTCTGCAGTTTAGATAGGCACAATGTCATATATTTTAAAGTGCAGCTTGACAATCATCTGAACTGACAAGCATTGATTCATCACCTGTTCCCTGTTTTCAAATTTGGAAAATCATAATCCCCATGGGAAATTCTGAGCTGTGAAGAGAGCGCTGAGACATTGACATCATTGCCATTCATTTTTGTTTTGTAAAATAACAAGATAAGAGAAAAGAAGCCCATAAGGCTGGTAATCACAATTCAATCTCTGCTAGTATCTATGGGATAAGGCTGTTATATAAGGGTTCTTGGTTACATCACCAATAAGGCAAAATTGCCCAACCATGATAAAGAAGCCCATGCTCAAACTAGGATCATATACCATGGTGACACAAATGGGAAAAAACAATGGCCAGTGTTCAAAATGTGTAATCAATAACCAAACACTGCTGATCATACTGGCAAAAACCTCTTGACCAGAAGCACTCTATATGGTTGTACTGAAGTAGGAAATAAACACAAGAAGAAAATGAAAGTTAGACAAACAGTAGAATGGGATGAATAAAGTGTATGAAAACGTAGATGGCATCATAAGATATCCCAGGAATCTTTACGCATCATATTGCCCTCCTTGATTCAGATTGCTGATTAAAAAACAATCCCCATGATGGAGATGCAACACACTACATCAAAGAGTAGAAATAAAGGGCGTACTGAAGTAGGAAATCAATGCAAGAAGAAAATGGAAGTTAGATAAGCAGCAGAATGGGATGAATAAAGTAAGATTATGTAAACATAGATGGCATCATAAGATATCCCAGGAATCTTTATGCATTTTATAGCATTCATTTGTTTAGATTGCTGATAAAAGTTCCCCTGGACTGGTGATGCAACAAACTACATCAAAGAGGAAGGAAATATATCAGCCTGTGCAGGTAAAAAGGATGTTCTTGTCACATATCAGATCACAACTTCCAACTAGACTCTCATATTCATGATGAACCATTCAAACTGCAAGCAACCTACATTTCACCAGTACTTCAACCTACAGAGGCGTAGATACTAACTACAGAAATTTCAAAAAAACAGGATAAATAATCCATAAACAGATGTATGAAACTCAGATTGCCATACAATTTTCTGGATGTCATTTGCCTACCAGAACACTATAATCAGCTGGAATTGCAGATTGTTTGAGCAAAGTGGAAACATTTGACACCAGATTCAGGAGCTATACGAAGTTGTGAATTATAGATCACCAGCAAAACATAAACAATCGGTGACAGTAACAATCCTGAATATGGTTAGTATTACAGTCAGCTTCTGCAATCTTGAAAGAAAAAAGACTTCCTTTTAATGCACCAAAAACTCATTAAAGAATAAGCTAAAACTACTATTCATGTCCATGCCCATAAAGAAAATTAGTAAAACACCAATTTTACTTTCCAAACTAAGCAATTTAAACTGAGTAATGAATTCGTCGTTCAGTTCTCCACCTTCATCTCAAACATTTTGATCGAATTCTTTCCAAGTCTCATCGTGTGTCAAAATTATCCAAGAATTGGACAATAGGAGCAGTTTACTGCCCCTCACCAACTCGAAAGTAATCCCATACACATCAATTGATTAAAAGGCAATATGGTGCAGAGAAGCTCTTGCATATGAACCAGCATGTGCGGGTTTCAGGGCAGGGTTAGGTCATTAAGGTGTAAAGTAGGCAACTCTATAAAAGATAAAAGATTGTAATCACGACCTCAATTCACATGGCAACAGGTTTATACCATATTTCATATATCAATCAAATATACAGATAAACTGAATCTAGACTAAGTTTAAAGATATGATATTGTTCCCAAATTACCACCAAACTGCTAGCTGCACTAATTAAAATTAGTGATGAAGCTTTCCAAAACTTGAAACATTTATATTAAACAATGCAAACTGAAAATTACTAAAAGAAAAAGAAAAGCAATCCCATAACAGATTACAACTACAAAGCATGATCTAACAGTCATGAACTACTACACAAGTACCACCGATGCTACTGCTTCTTGTTCTTGAGATCATGAAAGACGCAAATATCAGCAGCAGTCTTCATCTGAATCCCATTCACAAATTGCTTAATTCCCCATCCAATCCCCACCAAACCAAGAAGCCCAGCTGTAAACCAACTCCTCTTCAGAGCAGCTCCCAACACCTTTCCCAAGCTCTCAACCTGATTCTCCGCCAGAAGAAACAACATAATATAAAGAACCTCACAGGAAACACAGCAAAAGGCCATGAACATCCTGTTCCCATAGTAAGCCCTGAAGAGCCAGCTAGAGCTATCCCTAACGTCCTTGTGGCTGGTTTTCCCCTTCAGGAAGGTACTATACATCTGGAACCAATGGCTGCCGATGTCCAGAGCCAAAAGGGACAAGAAAGGCAATCCGGGGCGGTAGACTTGGGAGAGGATGAGCAGTAGGCAGGCGGTACTGATCCGATCGGTGACCATGTCGAGGACGGCTCCGAAGGTGGAAACCTGGTTGAATTTCCGGGCGAAATAGCCGTCCAGGGCGTCGCAGACGAAGCTGAGGAGGTAAAGGAAGGAGAATAGGATCTTGTTTTCGAAGCAAATTGCGAAGGCGTAGCAATTCAGGAGGATTCTTATGTACCCGATTATGTTAGGGATGTAGAGATACACCTGCAACGTGGAAGGGGAGGGGGCTTTTGGTGAAGATGTTCTGCTGCTGCTGGTGTCGGCCATGGCAGAGTGAGGAGGCGGATAAAATGAGAATTTGTTGATGGTGGTGGCGGCCGACGTAGGACGGAGGAGGAGGAGGAAAAGGTGGAGAGACACGTCGTTAAGGATCCGATCCGATTTAATAATTTATTTAGAAATTTGGAGGATCCAATCTTGGGCAGACTGGCTAGGCACTATTTTGAGTTTAGGCGGTAGAAAAAGGTTTTTGAGTTTTTCATTTTTTATTTAGGTTTTAAAATGATAAAAATAACGTTAAATGAGAAAAAAATAATTAAAAAATTAGAAACACGAATCCATACAAGTCTATTTCGATTTTAATATAATAATTGTAAAAATAATTTATTAGAGAGTCAGTCTTTTGTCTTACAAATAGTGTACTATTTATATACGACTTATTAAAATAATGTCATTTTACTTATTAAAACGACGTTATTATTGGTAATGGTATACAAATAGTACACAATTTATGCAACATCGATACAGAAAGAGCAATTGGCTCACTTTTGATTTTATAAGTATGTACTTATGAGATTATGTAAAATACACAAAATAAAACTAAATTTGTCTAAAAAAAATTAAGAAAGACATAACCAAATGTAAAGATTAAATTAGTATTTTGCATGACATTTTTTAATATCTTGCCCCAGGCATCAAGGGCCTGGCTTCGCCATTAAACGTACTATCTTGGCAAACTTGGTCAAAATTCATACAAATGATAAAAACTACTCAAAATTTGACAAAAGTATCGCAAATGTGCCTTTCTTGTATTACTAAATTACTACCATTATATAATTTATATTCATTCACCAGCTCATAGACTACAATTAGAGACCTTATCCTATATATTCTCCTTTACGGGTAGAGAATGATTTGTTTAAACTTTAATTTAAACAAAGATTCTGCTTAATTTGTTGCACACGTAGATCTTCCTTAAAGGTCTTATCCCACTTCAAGTATTCTTATTGATTGATTAAAAAAGTTTTCCTTATTTTATTATTCTAATAGTTTCACTTCTATTTTACTTTTACACATGTATAACGTTTTATGGAGGTCAAGATACAACATCTATAATAGCTAATTTGATATTATTTTATTTAATTTATATATATTTACTTTTAAGTGTAAAGTAATTATGAATCACACGTAATTATATTAATAAAAGTAAAAAGAGTAAAAGATTTTAAAAATTAATTTTTTATTAAAATAAAAAATATTTTAAAAAGTGAAATATTATAATAGAGCAGAGTATAAATTTTCTTAAAGAAGTTGTGTTGGCAAGAAATTATGGTCCACTTGTTTTTTGAACTTTTGTCAATGTACGTATTGGTGGCTGTCAAGGTTTTTAGCTTCTTTTTCTTCTTTATTAAAATCCCAGTATTGTTTAAAACGACTCGTTTGTCTTCAATTACTAAGCCCATGGCTGTGGGGTTCATTTCGATGGATGGATGCTACCTTAGTTTTGAAAATATGTTTTAAAAAATTTATTTAAATTGTAAAAATATATAATTAAAAAGTGAAAATGATGAAAGATTAATATAATATTTAAAATTTTAAAAATATGATAATGAACTGGCTCTAATATTGTGTGCCAAATTATAGTCATTAGTGCATGGGAAGAGAGAAGGCAGCGGCACAGTACTCATTCTAAGCCGATTGGAATAAGACTTGACAGATAAATATAATAAGAAAATGACTAATTTTTCATGTGAAAACTATGTAAATATTCAACAATCTCCTTATAAAAATTACGTGGATAAAATAAAGTAAGAAAATATAACGAAGAAATAACAAATCTTTCATGTGAAAACAACGTAAACAATGGAGAAAATGATGTCAATGAGGTAAACAAGCACTCAAAGATTCCTGGAACGATCACTTTGAGAGTTATTTTGCTAATTTAGGCGGATCCAAAATCAACCAACCAATTAATTAGATTATGACATTTTTCGCGTCATTGTTTGATGTTATGTGTTTTAAATTTATGAGCAAAATTATTCTTAATATTATGTAGTGTCGTATGACGTTATGTATTTTTCTTAATATTATTTACTTCTTCTGTTCCACTTTAAAATTTTTTGAACATGTTTGTTATCATGCTTGAAAAAATAATTTTAAAAATATATTTTTAAAAAAAAGTTTTTAATCATAAATTTTGCATTGAGAATGTAAAAAAAGAGTATTGACAATATAAAAAGTTATAGTTAAATAGTAAAAAGATGTATTGAAAATGATGAGATATTTATATAAATGATTTTTAAAAACATGTTCTTGAAAATATACTAACGAGCATGAAATTTACTTTTGTTCCAATAAAAGAGTTTATTTTTAATTTTAAATTTTTTTTACTCCTTATACCCTTACTAATCTAATAATATGTGGAGCATAATCAACTTATACTTAAAAAAATAAGGACATTAATAGAATAAATGATGATAAATAAGGTACTTTGACTCTTCTTATGCAAGAGAGGGAAGTGCTACTATGAATATGAGTGATTTTCAATTATAATAATTATAATTTTGGACAGTTTAATTCATTTTTCCATATTTAGTTTATTCTAATATTTTCAGTTGATTAGTGTTAATTAAAATAAATTTAAATTAACTGGCATTTTTATGTAGTATATGAAAAATATTTGTAGCCAAATTAAGTAGTGAATTAATTATAATTTTAAAATGGAAAAATAATGAATTAATTTAAACTATTAAAACTACACTAATATTTTGAATATCAAATTATTAAACAGTCAAAATTTAAAATAAAAATAAAAAAAGAAGCAAAAAGAAACAAACCAGGGCCCACACTGAGACTGAAACTGCATCGACACCTGATGCTACAATGCGTCGCCAACTTGGGGGAAAGAATAGCTCTGAGAGATCAAAGAACTTGCGTCTAGGTAACTCCTTTAAACTTCCCGCCTCTTGTGTTGGTTTGCCAGAATGTACTTGGAATGAGAGTTAATTGATCGAATTTGTGCCTCAAATGATATGGGACTTGCTTATTTTCATTTTATTTGAATTCCCTTATTGGAGAAGAGGAATCCCACCTCTGTTCTGCTGTTTGAGGAAAAGATGTTGAACTGATACAAGTATAAATTTGAAAAGAGATCTCCTTTGACATGGGCTATTTGAAAAATGTGGAAAATTTATGAAAACTGAAAAGTATTCAATAGTAAGATGTACAGAAGGTTTAACTCTGTTAGATTTCGAAATATTTAAGCAGTGATTATCGAATGTAGGTTAACCAGAACCATTTTCACTTTAATGTATGGTTTTTGAAGCTAACATTTGATAGATAAATGTCCATTTTTTGTGTCAACAAAGTTTGACAATGTCCTTCACATGGGGGCTGAAATTGCTGCCGTGGTGGGTTTGCCTTATTTCTGCATGAGTCTTTCAACACTGCTTACACTAATAGACTGTAAAATCTCTCCGCTGCAGCTTAATGTCCTTAATATGTCCTTAATTTTTCTGTCAGATAGATGAGTATATCGTCTAGTCTTGTGGTTCATCTGATGGAGTTCACTCTTGTCACAAATTGAAATTTGAACTTTTCTTTGATTTGGGTCTTGATTTAAGAGGTGTGATTTTACTCCCTTTGTTCCATTAGAAGAGGTCTACTTTGTAATACTAAAAGCAATATTACAAAGTGTACTCTTCTAATGGAACGGAGGTAATGGAACGGAGGGAGTATAATTTCTTCATTATCTAACCTGCAGCTAGGACATTTAAGTGAATGGTCAGATATCAATCCAAGAAAACTATTTGGAAGGAAATACCTGACAATATTTTGAATGCTTTCCTTACTCGTAATCAGTCTCATCTTCTCTACTTAATTGATATTTCATTCTGTCGTTTGTCATCCATAATTCAATATCCCTTCTTTTCTGTCACAAGATGTTTTTTGTATGAAGGGAAAATTTGATTGAAAAGTCTGTGTGAAAAACTAAGCATTATCAGTGAAGAAAGATCATTTCTTTATTCAGTACTTTAGTATTAGTTTTTTTGTGGCCATTCAGTACTGTTTATTATTTCAGCTTTTCCTTTGTTCTTCATTTCATTGCTCCAAAGCTGCTGAATTCCCCTCCATTAGGCAGTATGCACTCTCAATTTTCATGAAATGTGAGGACAAACCTCTTCAGTGTCCACTGGGAAATGCAGTTGATTTTGTTTGGCATGTCCACATATACAAGTAGGCTGGAAATGATGATCATTTTTATGGTTTTCTACGTAAATTTGCTTTCAAATTACTGAAATTTATACCTGAATCACTAGAAAGATCAGCCGACAGCAAAAACTACTTCGGCACAGGCAAATCTGATTCAGGAGGTAAGGCATGTCCTGATAGCCAATTCATTGGATGGTTGATCTTATCAAATCAAGTAAAGAAATGCCCAACTCCTTTTTTCACTGAAATTTACTCGAAGACTCTTCTCAGATGCAATAATTCATCCATTATTATATTATTTAGACTGCAATACTGAAGAGCTTCCAGTGGAAGTTTTCTAATATGGCTTTAGTATATACATGTACTCATCACATTAGAATTTCTAAAATCTTCTACTAGCTCTAGTCCTGCTTGGGGTAGCCCTTCTCGAGTGGATGCTGCTGCGAGTTGGGGCAAACAGTCTTGCTGGAGACCATCCAGTTACAAATATGATGAAAACGGTAATGCAAAACCCAACTGGGAATCCAGCCCAAGCTCCTTTCCATGAAAACCTCGACTCTTCAGTCTCATTGTGTTGTGCAGTTGGCGACGGTGGTGTCTCCACGGGACATGGCAACTGTATTTGTAGCCCGCATAATCCACTGTTGTTTGCGAAATCGTTTGGATCATTCATCCTATCCATTTGGCCACCTGTGGGAATTGGACCCTCCAGGTAGTTGTTACTAACAACCAAAGTAGTGAGTTGTTGCAGCTTTTCAAATGATCGTGGGATTGCGCCGGAGAGATTATTGTGTGACAAATCTAAGCTCTCCAGATTCTGCAGGCCGCCAAAACTGTAAGGTATTTTTCCTGAGACACTGTTGAAGGAAATGTTCAATATTTTCAAGCCTTTGAGATTACCTAGTGAAGCTGGAATTTCACCTGAAAGTTGGTTCTTTGACAGGTCCAGCAAAGAGTATATATCAATGCTTGGATTTGATGACAAAGCTTGAACTGATCTTTTCCAGTTTATGATTAGTTCAGTGTACTGGATTGAGAAGGTGAAGATTTCAGGAATGGATGAAATTTTTGTTGGCGTGTCGATCATTCCGGTGAGATTTCCAAGTTTCTGTGGGATGCTTCCTGTGAGGCTATTGCTAGACAGATCAAGAATTCGAAGATCGGTGAGTTTGGACATGTCGCCTGGTATAGGACCTTGGAGGGATGCGTTTCTTAGGTTCAGAATCTGGAGTGTGGAAATTTCGCTGACAAAATCAGGGAATTCCCCTGCAATTCTATTGTCATGAACATCCAGGTGCTCGAGTTTGATCAAGTTGGTGAGATTTCGAGGCAATGCTCCAGAGAATTTATTGTTTCCTAAAGCAAGAATTCTGGTTTCTTCTGAAAAGGTCACTGGAATTTCACCTGAGAAATCATTATACGAAAGATCAACATATCCAAGCAAAGGACCAAATACTGGAAAAGTGTCACCAGAAAATCTGTTTTTTGACAAGTCCAACAGTATTAGGCGATAAATTGCAGAGATGGAGCTGGGAATGGGTCCAGAGAAATTGTTTCCAGACAACATAAGAACTATAATCGCCGTTGCATCGCCAATATTCTTCGGTAGCTCACCTGAGAAGTTGTTTCTTGATAGATCAAGGATGGATAAGCTCGAGGATTGGAAGAGACGAGGAGGAAGAGAACCTTTGAGGTTGTTATCTGAGAAAATAATGGTTCCAAGGTCCATCTCTGCTAGCCAAAGTGGAAATGTTCCCTGAAGCTTATTCATGCTCAAATCCAAGTAAACAAGTGCTTTCTGGGATGAAATCCATTGAGGGATTTCTCCAGTTAAACCACATGATCTTAGAGAAAGCTCGGATAGCATGAACTTGGGTACTATTCTGGAGTTATTGTTCTTCCAGCTCAATGCATTTCCTCCAAGATACAAAACCTTGAGGGTCTTAATATTGAAGAGAAAGGATGGTATTTCTCCAGTAAGCAAGTTGTCTTCCAGCATAAGAGTCTCCAACTTGGTTAGATTTTGCATTGAGAAAGGGATTCCACCACTGAACTTGTTCTTGCTCAAAGCCAAAGTGGACAGGTTCGAAAACCGCCCAATATGCGCCGGAATCTGCAATGACAAGCGATTATCTCTCAAATCCAGGACTTGAATTTCCACCAAGTTGGACAATGACAAAGGGATCCCACCAGAGAAGCCATTGCTGCCAAGTGTGAAAACTTGCAACTTTGTGAGGTTCCCAATCTCATCCGGGATGTTTCCACTCAGAGAGTTGCTGTCCAATTTCAAAGTACTCAGGCTCCTCAAATAACCAACTTCAGGACCCAAAGAACCCGAAAGCGAATTTCCACTCAGGTCGAGATAACTGAGGTATCTCAGGTGATAAATCTGCGTGGGAATGCTGCCATTAAAGCTGTTTTGCATCAGGTCAAGATGGAACAATCTGGTGAGATTAGCCAGGCCTGGACCTGGAATTTCACCCTGGAAACTGTTATAAGAAATGTCAAGAAACATCAAGGAATTTATATGAAAGAGAGGAGCTAGAACAGAGGAAGAAACCGGCACAGGTTGCACCGAAAGCGATGGTAGAACTAAAGAATCAAGCTGCAACTGAACAACCCTGAAAGGGGTTCTTGAAGAACAGGTGACTCGTTCCCATTGGCAACAATCAGAAGTGGAATTCCAGGATTGTAATAACCCGGAGGAAGAGTTGGCATTTTTAGCAGTAAGCAAGAATGACTTGAACTGAAGAAGGGATTGCTTTTGATCCACAGGACAAGAGGAAGCTGATGAAAGGAAGATCAAGAATCCCAAGAAGAACAGGCCTAACCAGAACCTGAAGAATCCGGCAGCCATGGAAAACATGATTTTAAGTGAAGTTCAGTGGGTACGAGGTGTTTAATAGGGAAAAACAAAGACACAAGAACATCGTATTACTGGAAATCAACAAGAAAATAGAGTCAATGGTGATGGGAATCGTTGACTTTGAAAGATGGATATGATCATGATCACAGTTGGGTGGGCTCACTGTTACGTAGTAGGTGGGCGCACGCATCGCCTGTCTAAGACTTTAACCCCATTGACTTTGAAACTATGAAATTCTACGCAATTTTGGAGAATCTTCTCTTTCTTTACTGGTTGTTTTCTAATTTTCACTCATTCTTTCTTGACTTTGTTCGGTCAACAAGAAGAAAAAAATTCATAAAAATGTGAGGGTGAATTACACTTACCACCCTTGAGGTTTGATTAAATTACTAGTGGTCTCCATGGTTCCTGCAAATTCCAAAACTGTTCTAAGGCCAAGAAAAATCACAAAACAACAGCCGCTTTGTGCGGCTGGGTTTCATTCCGCATTTATGTGCTGTGCTCCAGCATTGATGCCGGAAGCACTGCACATTCCGCATCACATTCCAGTTTTTTTTTTTATTTTTTTATATGTATAATATATTTTATTATATTACTTATGTAATTTGCAATTTAGTCCTTAGTTTTTTTAATTACTAATTTGTTATTTATAGTATACAATATGATATAATATTAGTTTTTTTGCTTGCTTATTTATTGTTTATAGTTATTTTAAAGTTTTCAACACTTGAGCATTACAATTTATGCATGATTCAATTTAAAATATTAAATCTCTCAAAAATATTTTTAAATAATATTAAATATGAAAAATAAATTATTAAAATATTCAAAATACATAAAGATGCATACAAATTAAACATAAATTGAAAAAGCCAAAACGTAAAACCATACTGGCATGCATGAAAGCTAAAAATTTTGATTATTTATTAAAATAGTTATGTGAAATGTATTAATTAGTATAGACAATTTAATACTTTCGTTTACTATTTATTAAATGGGTAATAATAACCAAAAGTAGTGGTGTTTTGTAAAAAAGGGAAAAAGTAAAAATAATAACAAAGAAGAATATAAAATCAAATAAAGAAGAGAATTTAATGGAATATTCTTTTTTATGGATGGAGATGTGTGATTGGTTGGAGTAAAATAAATATAGATCCTGCAAAATGTGAAAAAATTTACTGCAAAATGAAGAAATGGTTGGACATGGCCTAAATAGCAAATAATAGGGGTGGCGATTCGGATCATGTATAGGTTAATGGGACATTTTTAACGCGTTGAATTTGTGTGGTGATATAAGTTATCAAAAATTGTATTTGTCAAGGTGATGATTTCGAGTTGTATATGAATTGCCGATTCATTTTAACGTGTCAAATTTATGTCAAGTCAGCTATTACCATCCTTTAAAAAAGCCCCTGTGGTTTGTTTATTTTTAGAACTGATGCAGGGATAGATTTATTATAATGACCAAGTATTGGTAATCATTATAAACTATGGGAATCGATTAAAAATTTAAGCAAATCTCAAAGGAGCTAAATGTTATTAGCCCAAACTGTGAGGCTAAAAGACAAAACAGCTGGATCAACCCATGTGCAAATAGTTGACATTAGTTCGTTCTTTGTGCCTGAATTGACTAGGAAGTCTAAAAAACCCCAAGTCAGCCAATTGTTTACCTCCACAGTCCACACAGTAACTTCCTACACTCTTACTATTTTAGAGTCTTCAAATTTTATTTTGAAAATAACATTTAAATATAAAAATGTAATTAAAAGTTAAAAATTATTAAAATAATAAAAGTTAATATAACATTCAAACCTTAAAGGGAGAGGCTATCAGAATGTAGCACAAGGCTCGCAAAAGCTCCGATCTTTCTTTTCCTTTTGGTTTTTTTTTTTTCAAATCTCTCTCAATACGAAGGTTGTAGTCGCTTTTTGTTGATGTTTTGGAGCAAACAATTCTTCTTCGGCAAGATATGGAGTGCTCCTTGGTTCAGTAAAAGCTGATGCTTATGAGGACAAAATTGAGCATATATTTTAGAGTTAGAAAGAAATTTTAGTAAGGGCACATATATATAATGATAATGACATATGTAAAAAATTAACTTAACGTTGTGACTATAAGTTAGTGAAAAAATATTAAAAATTTTAAAATTAGATAAAAGATGATCTAATTTTTATTTTGAAATTATTGACATGATATAATTTATTTATTAAATATTATCTAATTAAATAAATATATATCACGTCAATAATTTCAATAAAAATTAGATCATCGTTTATCTAATTTAAATAAATAAAGCTCTACATTCATAAAAAGAAATAAAATTTCTTAAAATACTAATAAATGGGCACAAATAAAAAAATTAAGAATTATAAGACAAAAAAAGTAACTTTTAAAAGTTAGTGGGGGCCTGGGCCCCAACCCTAGTTCCGCCTATGTGCAATTGTCCTGCTGCTGTACAAAAGTCATAGAAGCAAAAAAGAAATAAAAATAATGGAGTTCTACGTAAATTTGACTTCAAAAATCCAATTGAGCAATTTTATCCTTGTCGTTATGTCAATTAATTAATTTAATCCATTTCTCACCAAAAAAAAAAAAAAAAAATCTTAATTTTGGGGAAGGGGCAGTTTTTTCTACCTATTTGTAAACCTTAAGGGTATATTTGAGCCAACCTAAATCATAAGGGTAATGTTGCACCTAAGATAAAACCATGAGGGCACATATACACATTTTCTCTTTCAGTATTGAACATAAGAGGAGGAACTTTTGGTATACGAAGGATGTGGAAGTCGTAACTAGAGACATTATCTTGGTCCAGCAAATGTGACTATTCTTAAAAGATCATCTTGAGTGAATGATCATAATAGCCCCCTATCCTATCATTGGAAGAGTCACGATATTGTTACGACAACTTTTGGAAACTTTTTCAAGAAAATCTCTTTTTTTCAAACTTTAGTTAACTTAAAGAAACAACTTTATATTTTACAAATTCAAATTTAAAATTTAAATTTCCTCTCCATTTATACTCACATTTTTTCAAAAATAACACAATCATTATTTGTTTTTTTCCCTCTCTCTTACACAATTTCTCATTAAAGATTACTCTCCTATTTTTTTTTCCTCTCCCAACCAATCAATTACCTAATTTGGTCACTAAGAGAACAGAGTATAGAACACAATGGTAAAAGATTTGAACCAACACAATCACAACAGGTCACAAAATTTTTGTATGAATGGACTAAGATTCAAGGAGAATTCAAACCACTATAAATTCAGTGTGTCTTGCCTTCTTTGTTTATTTGTTTCATTTTGCATATCACTTATCAAACACCTCACTTAGCAAACTAGTTGAAATTTTTAAAACTTGTCTTTGAAAATGATTTTTCAAAATTGCTTTTTAGAAGAAAATTTTAAATGGCATATAACCTAATTCACCCCCTCCCTTTAGGGTTCATCTTATGTTTCATACATTGTAAAAGAGATTTTCATGTGGAATAATGATGATATCACTATTGAGTTTGTAAGAACACAAAAATTTAGTGGATCCAATGACCACAATTCTTGCTAGGGATTTTGGTGAGTACATCATCTTTAGGTATGAGATTAAAAATACTGATGTAAAGTTACTCAACAATGGTAACACAACATTTTTCTAATACTTTTGAACCTAAAAAGTTTAAAAGGTAATAACTGTGAGAACTGTGAGCACCTATGGGCAGTTTGAGTTACTCTTAAGTAGGAAGTGTGAACTTTATGTCTAAATGAAGATATCTCTTATGTGTCTTATTTGGTTGATAAAATAAAATTGAGATAATTTTCACTTAAATAATCATAGGAAATGGTGTCGTCGCCTTTACCAAATGTTTAGAGTAATATCTAGTAAATGATTATAAATTAGGATGAGCAGATGACCATAAAAGTGTTGTAAAGTGCGATTGAATCATACATTGTGGTGATTTTTTTTTTTTTACACCTCGATAGAATTCACAGTGATTTATCAATTAGTCATAGTCTTATAGAGCAATAGAAACTTAAAAGACTGAGATCCAGTGATAAATTAGCAATGATCTAGTTGAACACAACTATGAACAACTCTGACATCTGTAGCAGATAAACTCCATTCACATGAAGCGGCAACACATGAACTTAAACCGGCTGCTTCATTGTGTACGACCTCTACCACATATGTCATTGCATCATAAGCGAGTCTTGGCTAAAGATTGAGGTAAGCCGTTACATCAGAAATGAGTCTCTGCTGAATATTTGAGGTAGGGAGACAACATGAAAAAGGCTCAACTATTGCTAAGTTGCTTGTGAAATCAAAGCCAGAATTGTGGGAAGTTGGGTTTTCTACGGGAGGGTTGCCCGCAAAAATAGGGCTAGAAGCAGGAGAAGAGTTGTCTTCCTTGCTTTTGATCTCTTGCGAGTCTCGACTGAAGATTGAGGTAGGCAGACAACATGAAAAAGGCCCAGCTCCAACTAGATTGCTTGCGGGAACATGCCAGAAGGGTTTCTTGCGGAATCAGAGCTGGAGGCTTGAGAAGAGCTGTCTTCATTGATTTTGATCTTTTGGATCAAAATAGAGCTGGGCAGACAGTGACTGAGGCTTGCAACATGTGCATCCTTTTTCTTGGATGCGTCTTGCTTTACTTCTACTGCCTTTGTGGCTGTCAGAGACAGGTGTTCCATTTCGCATTCAAGATGTATCTTATATTCAACAAACATTTCAGATGCCTCTCGCTCTCCACTCGCAGTGGCCATAGTCTGATGATGTAGGTGCCCACTGATGCCACAATCCAATCAAGGTTGGTGTGCTTTGAGTCTTGCATTGATGTGTTCTAATTGATGGCCTTTGACCCTAATCCTCAAGCCCGTTTTCTACTCTCATTTCTCGTGTGATGAGTTTGCTTTCCTCTTCCTCCTCCTCCTCCTCCTCCCCTTTCTCTTCCTCTTCCTTATTGATGGCATTTGACACTGATTCGCAAGCCTACTTTTTACTCTTTTGCATTTCTGTTCTGATGCGTTTGTTTTCCTTTTCCTCTTCTTCTTTCTCCTCGTCCTTACCCTCGTTCTCTTCCTCTAGAGGTTGGTATCTTGTGATTGTTGTATTGCTATGTCTTCATTCTGATCTTTGATAGGGAGTAGGAGAATTTTTTTCAATATGTTTGTTTGTCTTCATGAGCTGATGGCTTCAATTACTTGTGAAAATAAGTGTGTGGAATAATGGGCTTGACATTTTGTTTGGCAATCAATTCTTATAAATCCTCCTGCACAACTTTTAATATTCAATCTTTATGCGGCATTAATCTCATACCAATATGCTACCACAGAATCACATAAAACAACCAAGCCATGAATAAAAGAATGAAATCCTATGAAGGAGATCTCTCTCAATCCGACTCCTCCATTTATGCTCTTTATCTCAGCAAAAGAAATTTCATGGATAAATTGCCAGACTCTTCCTTCGGGTTCCCGTTCATAAACTTCCATATCATATTTATCGAATCTGATATGCATGATCTTTCCCACATACTTGTCAAAATATCCCTCGCTCACTACAAGAGCACCAATCTGTGTTTGAGGTGGTGCTCTAATAAGGAGTATACGATTATTGGGATTATTGACAAGCTTAAGAAACACAAGATCACCAGTAATCGTAGGCTAAAAAATGGAGGTACCCATTTAAAACCAGTAAGGGAGGGAGACAAACGAAATTCATAATCACATGCATAAATTTCCTGCATCCACACCCAATTATGATTCTCAAAGGGAAAGATATACCCTTGTAACATATTAGAAGGAACAAGAGGATTAGCATATTTTGCAACAATGGCGGTCAGGTGTTCTCTGGTGACAGGAGTGCAAAGAACATATCTAAAATTTGATCCAAAATCAAAGGAGTAGAGGAGATCCATATTGAGATTGATGAAACCCATCAATTTCCCCTCATGATGTTTCGGTTGTCTGCCATCTTCATATGTGCACATTACAGGTGATAACGAGCCGAGTCAGAATTTAGCTGTGTTCGAGTTCGGCTCGGCTTCTTTTTCTGGGCTCGAACTTGAGTCGAGCCTCAAACTGGAGCTCGAGCTTGCATAAGATTATGAGCTCGAAGCTCGGAAAAATATTCGAGCTAAAGTTCATTTTGCAATGGCTGCCAAGCATGCTTTTCTATGCAAAGGCTTCTCATCATTTTATAAACGAGATTTCTTCTAAAAGCTCTTTCTCGATTCAAACCTGCGTACACGTGAAAACTGTATTCCTGCACAACTTATTTCACCACCAAACCAAGTGTATTTATATGTAAAAATATGTGATTGAAAGTTTATATATATATATATATATATAGTGAGTAGGGGTGTTCACCCCAACCAGCGGGTCGGGTCGGGTCGGGGTGGGGCGGGGCAGGTGGCCCGAACGAACAGACCCTATATTTCGGTTCGGTTCGAGGTGGGTTGAGCCGTATGGGGCCAATTAGGGTCAAAGAGAATGACCCAATTTGGCCCATATTGACCCGTTTTGGCCCATTTTCTTCAATTCGAAATCGTAGCACTCAATCTATTCTCTTGCCTTTGCCTTTGCTGTCGCCAACGGTGCAACTCACCGCTATTCAAAGGTTGAAACGGGAGAGCCATCTAGCAAGAGGATCGTCATCAACATTTAAGCCCCGGTTGGTTTTCTGTGTTTTTTTTTTTTTTTTTTTGTGGGTTTTTGCTTTTTTGTTTTCTCCCTATTTTTTGTTCTGGAAATCACTAGTGACTGGGCCGGTTTTTACACTTATAAGGCTAGGACAAAACAATAAAAAGAGGCCCTTAATAATAATAAAAAGTTCAGTAATTTCATACGAGGGAAAAAAAAAAAGTTTTTGGCTCTCATTTGAAAATAAAAATAAAAAAGACCCATTTTTACATTAATACTTTTCATTATCTTCAATACACATTTTCAGTTTTCACATCAAAATTAATTTGGGCCTAAGCTAAAATTTTAAAAAACTAAACCTACTAATACATTTAGTATATTATAATAGTTTGGGCCCTTCAAAATTTTGGACCCTAGACGGTCGCCAGTGCTGCCCCGCTCATTGGGCCGACCCTGACTAATGATGGGGTTCAGTTCACAGAAATGCACACATTTGTGTTGATATGTTTGTGTGTTGGTTGAATCTGGTGGAGAGTTAATTTTGAATTATTTGAGATGGTTTTGCCTGATTTTTTTTTGGGGGGGGGGGGGGGGGGGGGGGGGGGGGGGGGGGGGG